>JANHMN010000003.1:16485323-16507570 GCA_030674055.1 Rhabdomys pumilio
TTTTTATTTCCTTTTAATAATTAAATTATTTTATTTATTTACATTCCTAATGCTGTTGCACTTTCTCATCCTCACTCCCAGAGCTCTTCATCTTAACCCTCTCCCCTTTGCTTTTGAAAAGGTGCTTCCCACTCTCAGCCATCTAGCCTCTTCCTTCCCTGGGACATCCAATCTCTACAGGATTAGGTGCATACTCTCCCATGGAAGTCAGTCAAGGCAGTCCTCTGCTAAGAATATGCAAGAGACCATGACCCAGACCATGGTTGGTGGTTGAGTCTCTGGAAGCTCTCATGAGTCCAGTTTAGTTGATAATGTTTTTCTTCCTATGGGGTTGCCATCCTCTTCTTCATCTTCCTTCTTTCTCCCTAACTATTCCATAGGGGTCTGTGGGAAAATATGGCTGGGGAACTCAGGGTTCCTCCTGCCATGCTGTGGGCAGTCGGCTGGGAACATCTGGGTTCCTCCAGCTGGAAGTTAGGCCTGACTGTTCATTAACTAAAAGCCTCTCCACGTTTCCTCACTGTTCTCACAGCTTGGCCCCAACACACGAGGAAGTCCTTGGGTTTCCAAAACCAGTTTATTGGCATGGAGGATGGTGGATGGATCTGGATTCATACCTCACAAAAACTCAGGCCTGGCAATATTAGAATCACCACAGCCCTTCTATACTTGGAGAAGGGAGGAGATGTCAGGGGCAGCCCTGCTTATACACTGAAGGCTGAAAATCAGCCATAAGTCTAAAATCAGCAATAGGCCTGACATATATGCCTGCTAACACAAAGACTTGGGTCTCTATGGAAAAACACTGAAACAGAGGGCTATAAACTATTATAAACAGGCAGCTTTTGTTGAAATCTACCAGCCTGAGTAGTCATAGACCTTGTAAATAGGCAGCCTTTGGCAGATAGTACCAAATTAGATTATGACAAGGGAATCATAGGAAGAGTCATAGTGACCTGACCCCTGAACCTTCACCCAAATGATACCATGTTCTGAAAGATATCTATACTCCCCCGAACATCTATGTTCCTGTGTCATCCCCTTCCCCACATTCTGCATTTTTGTGTTTATAACCCCTGTGTTAAAAAGTAAAAATTATGATTTGATAAAAAAAAAATTAACACACAGTGTACCCCTGGTTCTGCTGACTTAGTTCCTGGCAATCTATTTTCTTGTTCTCAGAAATACTTTGAATTATAAAACGTTACTGTGGTTTGTATTAGTATGCTGGGTAAAATAATTTTTTATTGATATTATTTTAAACTTCAAAGTTTGTAGTGAGTTAAAATGTCCTTCAACATAATTATAGGTCATATTTACTTTCATATTGTAAAATGCTTGTTAATCTGTTGAACATTTTAAAAAGCTGGATTCCTTTCTGAGAATTTCATATATGAACACTGTATTTACCTAACTTTCCCCTTTCTCTCCTTCCTCCCACTCTTCCCAACGCCCCCATACTTTTTAAATACATTTTATTATTTAATTATCATTTATATATGTATGTATATATGTACACATGTATAAGTATATATGTTTATACAAATATTGATAAATAAAGTGTTTTAAATTTGAAAAAATCAATCATATATACATTAAATGTTTTGAATGCTAAGAATCAAAAATACTTATTAAATAATAACAGGAATGTGGGGGCAAAAATGGATATAAGAAATCAAATATCACTAGTGAGTTTCAGTTAGAGTTACAATCAGACAGTGCTGCCATTTTTCTTGTTCATCGACCTTTAAAAGTCCCTAGATTAACTAACTAAAGTATGCCTTTCTGAACTACAAATTGTTCCTTTAGATTTTGCGCATCAGAGTCAGTAGCAGAATCATCTAAAACTGGCTTTACTAACAATTTTAGTTTTCCACATGCTTTCTAAGGGGGAGGGTGGTGGTTATTGCTGACAATCTATAATTTTTTCCTAGCGTGGTGATTAAATTGATTCTCTGCTCCAGAAGCAATGCCTAAAAAAATTAAGTATTATTATTGTGAGCGACATAACTACTACCTACTGAGGTATCAGAAGCTCATTTTGAGTTTTCATAGAATTCTTAGATTAAGAGGGAAGTGGTGAGATCAAGCAGAGTAGAAGTTCATAACTGCATAAAATTTTCAGGACACATTCTTTGGGACATTTTCTTAACCAAGGTGTACCCATATTAGTTGTGTTAACTGGTAGGTCATATTCCGTGAGTTCTAATGCCATTTGTCATTCCTCCTGCATTGTTCTGTGCAACTCTTGACAACAAACTTTCTGCTTTTGTCACATTACTCTTGAAATAAAACATTTGTTACAAGACTACTATATAATATAGGAATTATAAATGATGGAAGAATTTATAGTTTAAATATCCCTGGACTTAGGTTATAAATGATAAATTTCTTTTGTAAAAATATTTTATTGACTTTCTTATATAAGGCTCTTTAATAATATGCATGTAGGAACCACAGAGTCAAGCATAAAGCTTTGAATTATAAGTCGAAGAATTGAGATAATTTTTAGCTGCCAAAGGGATTCTGGGAAGTGAACTCAGGTCCTCTCAAAGAATAGCCAGTTCCCTTAAATGTTAGAATTCACTTGTCCCTCAAAGTTTGTTGTTTGCATGCTTGCATCTATATATGGCTGTTCTGAAATTGTGGGACTACTAAAGTGAACTCTAGTAAGAGAATCTTGCCCCCCTACTAGTCATGCTCAGCCGTTTCCACTAAGATTTCTTCACACATGTACTCATGCTAAAAAGAAGACATACAATGTATGATCTTAAACCATTATTTGTGAAATTGTATTTGCATTTTGAATTTTTTATACCTTTCTCTTGGAGATATAAATATCGCTTAGCATTTAACAATGCATGTTGTTCTTGAAGAACAGCTATGTTTGATTTACAGAACCTACATCATGGCTCACACCTGAGTGTAACTTTGGTTCTAGAAAACTTGAGTTGCATAGGCACCAGTAATGCCTGTGGCAAGACACACACACAGACAGACAGACACACAGACAGACACACACACAGACAAGCACACACACACACAGACACACACAGACAAACACACACAGAGACCGACACACACAGACAAACACACACACAGACAAACACACACACAGACAAACACACACACAGACAAACACACACACACACACACACCACACCACACACCACACATACATAGTTCTTTTTTGTCACTTAAACTTTTTTCTTTTTCTTAATCATTCCATTAGTTTAAATATCAAATGATATCCCACATTCTGGTTAACCCTCCACAAACTACCCATCCCACATCGACCTGCTCCCTCCTTCACTTTCCCTATAAGTGGGTATTCTTCTGCCCCACTGCACCAGTAGCCTCCCTAAACTGTGGCTTCAAACCACCACAGGACCAAGGGCCTCTCATTTCATTGTTGTCAAGCAAGGCCCTCCTCTGCTACATATGTATCTGGAGTCCTGGATCCCTCCCTGTACACTCCTTGGTTGGTCATCTAGTCTCTAGGAGGACTGGGTGGTCTGGACAGCCAGTGTTGTACTTCCTATGTGGTGTCAATCCCCCTCTGCTCCTCCAGTATTTATGCCCGCTTTCCAATGTTGTCCATGAGTTCAGTCTGATGGTTGGTTTCAAGCTTTGGTCGGTTGATGTCGGGACCTCCCAAGGAGCAGCCACACCAAGTTCCTGTCAGCAAATGCCTCTTGACAACAACAACAGTGTAGGGTATGGTATCTGCAGACTGGATGGACTCCCAAGTGGGGCAGTCCCCAGATGGCTCTTCATTCATTCTCCGCTCCATTTTTGTCCCCTTTTTTTCTCTTTGGACAGGAACATTTCTGGGTTAATAATTTTGAGATGGGTGGGTGGCCCCATTGCCTGAACAGGGGTCTTTCTGCTGGAGGGGTTCTTTACAGGTTCTATCTCCCCCTTCTCTGAGCATTTCTGCTAAAGTCATCCCCATTGACACCTGGGAGCCTCTTGTTTCCCTGGTGTCTGGGATCCTCCAGTGGCTCTCCCTAGTACCTCAGCACCTTGCTTCATATTTTTACTTTATTACTGACCCTCTGTACCTCTCTTGCATCCCCTCCAGTACCTGAAACTGCCCTCTTGTTTCCTCCTACCCCTCTCTCCCTCCCAGGTGCTGCCTCCTTCCATCTCCCATGATGATCCTATTTTTCCCTCAAGGCAGGACTTAAGATTCCAGTCCCTGGTATTCTTTCTTCCTAAACTCCATATGGTCTATGGTTTGAATCATAGGCATTATGAGATTTTTGGCTAATATTTGCTTATCAGTGAGTACATACCATGTGTGTTCTTTTGTGTCTGGGTTACCTCACTCAGGGTGATATTTTCTGCTTCCCTTCATTTGCCTGCAAATTTCATAAAGTCATCATTTTTAATCGTTAAGTATTTAATCCATTGTGTAAATGTACCAATTTTTTTGCATCACTTCTTCTGTTGAAGGACAGCTTGGTTATTTCTAGCTTCTGGCTATTATAAATATGGCTACTAGGAAATGAGTGGAACATGTGACCTTGTTATATGTTAGAACACTTTTAGATATGTACCTAGTAATGGTATAGCTTGTTCTTTAAGTAGATCTATTTCTAATTTTCTCAGGATCTGCCAGATTGATTTCCAATGTGGTTTTAGCAGCTTGAAGTTCCACCAGCAATGGAGGAATGTTCATCTTTGTCCACATCCCCACCATCTGCTGTCATCTTCATTTTTGATCTTAGCCATTCTGATTGGTGTGTAGAATCTCAGGGTCATTTTGAATCGCATCTCCCTGATGACTAAAGATGTTGATTTCTTTAATTGCTTCTCAGCCATTCGAGATCCCTCAGTTGACAATTCTCTGTTTATCTCTGTACTCCACTTTTTAACAGGGTCGTTTGGTTCTCTGTAGTCTAACTTCTTGAGTTCTTTGCATATATTGGATATTAGCTCTCTATCAGATGTAGGGTTGGTTAAGATCTTTTCCCAATCTGGGGATAACCATTTTGTCCTATTGAGAGTGTCATTCATGTTATAGAAATGTCTCAATTTTAAGAGGTCCTATTTGTAAATTTGTTTTCTTAGAGCATAAGCCATTGGTGTTCTGTTCAGAAAAATTTTCCCTGTGCTAATGTGGTTGAGGTTCCTTCCCACTTTTTCTTCTCTTAGATTCATCGTATCTAGTTTCATGTGGAGGTCCTTGATCCACTTGAACTTGAGCTTTGTACAAGGAGATAAGAATGGGTCAATTTGCAGTCTTCTATATGCAGCACCATTTGCTGAAAATGCTGTCATTTTTTGACTGAATGGTTTTAGATTCTTGGTCAAAGATCAAGTGACCATAGGTGTGTGAGTTCATTTCTGGGTCTTCAATTCTACTCCCTTGATCTACTTGTCTGTCTCTGTACCAATACCATGTAGTTTTTATGACTATTGCTTTATAGTATAGTTTGAGGTCAGGGATGATGATTCCTCCAGAAATTCTTTTATTGTGGAGAATAATTGTCACTATCCTGAGTTTTTGGGTTATTTCAAATGAATTTGAGAATTACTCTTTCTAACTCTATGAAGAATTGAGTTGGAATTTTGATGGAGATTGCATTGAACCTGTAGATTGATTTTGGTAAGATGGGCATTTTACTATGTTAATTTTCCCAACCCATGAGCATGGGAGATATTTTCATCTTCTGAAGTCTTCTTTGATTTCTTTCTTCAGGGATTTGAAGTTCTTATCATACAGGTCTTTCACTTGCTTGGTTTAAGTCACACCAAGTTATTTTATTCTATTTGTGATTATTGCAAAAGATGTTGTTTCCCTACTTTTTTCTCCGCTCATTTATCCTTTGAGTAGAGGAACACTGCTGACTTGTTAGAGTTAATTTTATATCCATCCACTTTGCTGAAGTTGTTTATCTGCTCTGGGAGATCTCTAGTAGAATTTTTGAGAAGGTACCATGAAGTGTTGAGAATAAGTTATGTTCTCTTGTTTTAGGGTAAAATATTATGTAAATATCTGTTAAATCCATTTGGTCCATAACTTCTTTTAGTTTCACTGTGTCTTTGTTTAGTTTCTGTTTTATGCTCTGTCCATTGCTGAGACTGGGGTGTTGAAATCTCCTATTATTATTATGTGATATTCAATGTGTGCTTTGAGCTTCATTAAGGTTTCTTTTACAAGTGTGGGTGCCCTTGGCTTTGAGGCATAGATGTTCAGAATTGAGAGTTCATCTTTGTAGATTTTTATTTGATGCATATGGAGTGATCTTTCCTATTGTTTTCGATAACTTTTCGTTGTAAGTTTATTTTATTGAATATTAGAATTGCTACTCCAGCTTGTTTCACGAAACCATTTGCTTTGGAATTTTTTCCAGCCTTTTACTTTGAGGTAGTGTCTGTCTTTTTCACTGAGGTCCATTTCTTGTATGCAGCAAAATGCTGGGTCATGTTTACATATCCAGTCTGTTAGCCTATGTCTTTTTATTGGGGAATTAAATTTATTGATGTTGAAAGATATTGGGGACCAATGATTGTTGTGTTCTCTTGTATCTCTTTAAGGAAATTATTTATGTCCTTCTTAAAGTCCTCTATTATTTTCATAAAATGAGAACTTATATCTAAAACTTGCCTTAAAGGTGTGTTGGGGTATCCAGGCCTTGGTGTGGTGGAGAGCTGTGTTCTCATATTGACATGCAGTGTTGGTTTATGTTGCTTATCTTCTTGTGCTTGTCTCTCATCATCTTGTTATCTCTGGTGTTAACTGGCCTTGCTGTCTCTGACTGGAGCATGTCCTTTCTGTGATCCTGTGATCCTGAGGTCCTGGATGTATCAGAACCCCTGAGGAGTAGAGCTGTAACTGGAATGTGGACTATCTGTGTTTGGAACCAGCACAAAGGCTCTGCTCCAGGCACAGGTGCAAACCAGAAGGCACACAAGTCTTATGCTGGGCACTGCATCTGATTTCTGTGATCCCAGTGGCCCTAATATACCAGGTATTGGGGTGGGGTTTGGAGTCTCACCTGTGATCCTGGAAGTGTCAGAATACTTGGGGAGTTAAGCAGCAGCTGGGTGTTGGCCATGTGGGTTAGGATCCAAAATAGAAAACTTCAAGTTCTCTCCCTAGAGTTCACTTTAATTGCTTTACATTTTCTGCACAATCATAAAAGGATACAAGCATCTAGAAGATAACAACTTAAAGGACAAATGACTTCAAAGCACGGGAAGATATATATATATATATATATATATATATATATATATATGTATATATGTGTATATATATGTGTATATATGTATATGTATATATATATATACATGTATATATGTATATATATATGCATGCAAAACTCTTATTAACATCCAAATACATATATGGTCATGGAATGTTTGACAACTAACTATATTAGCTGTATGAAATACTTAATAATTAGTATAAAAACTGGTGATTTAGAAACCAGAGACCTAACTGTATATTTATTCTGAAAGTTTACAACTTTTTTTAAAAATGTGATTTCAAACAGTGTATGTAGATCAAGAGATAAATACAATCAACATATGAATTTAAGATACACAGAGAGAGCAAGAGAGTGAGAGAGAGAGAGAGAGAAGAGTGCCTATGGAAGCTATTTAAGAAACTAAAAGGAAAATTCTGTAGTCTTATTCTAACACCAAAAGCAAAAAAAAAAAAAAAAAAGGAAACAAAAGGAGGTATAAAAAAATAAGTCTTTTAAAAAATATTAACCCTTATCTGGAAAGCAACAGTGATACAAAGTAGAAATTCTGTGCACATTAGCATGGGATGCAGGTCTTTCAAACAAAATAAAATTGCTTAAGTCACAGGAGATAGATGGAACACTGACAAACAATACTTAGGCAGTCTCTAGAGAACCATGAAGATCATGAATGTGTCACTAATTATCCATTAGAAAAATCTGACATAAGATGTGAAACTAAAGGCAGTACTGAGCCTGGACTTTAATGTCAACCTCCTTAAAAGAAAATAGAGAAATTAACATTTTCTCATAATTTAATATCTGAAAGTAGAATTATCACATGGTCCATGTATCTATCACATTATAAAGGATGTATCTTGGTTCTTCAAGAGTACATTGTGCTTCATTGCAATGATATGTTGCTATTTAGCCAGAATCCACTGATGGAATGTATAATTGTGTATAAAACCTGAAAGCAAGTGTCAATAATGGTGGCTGAAGGTGTAACCCAAGAGTGTAGCACTTGTCTTACAGTCCCACAACACTGGACACAACATTGTCTAACACAGAAAAAATGAAGAAGAAATTCAAAGAAGGCTACATAGGCAGTTAATTGAGCCACCAGACCTCGGGTGAATATCTGTACAGTAAAGTACCTACCTAATATACATGTAATGATGAATTAAAGACCACTAAACTACAAAAATAGAATGAAAAAATGAGATAGTAGATATTGCCCAAATTTATTTATATATTATACACAAGATGTGCTCAGATATTTATGTCAAGATATGTTGGGATATATATATATTTCAAGCAAGACTAAGCACTTCTTTTCTCACTGATGCCCAATCAGTAAGTTGCATTAGAGGATAGTGATCCAATGGCAGTCAAAATAGTCAGAGACAGACACCTACCGCAATGTTAAGAGACACAAGTGAAGACTAAGCTGTATATTTGCTACAAATTTGGGTAAACTTAGGTCCAGCCACCGAATGCTCTTTGTTTAGTGGTTCAGTCTCTCTGAGCTCCAGGGAGAGCTGACTCTATAGATCTCTCTGTGGTGTCCTTTACTCCACTGACTCCCAAGGTTTTATCCCACACTCCTTCGTAGTCACCCAAAGTTCCACCCAATGTTTACACATGGCTTTCTGCATCTGACTACCTATAGGAGGTAACTACTTTAGTCTTTTTGTCTCATGCTGGAAAGAATTACTGCTAGCATCAATCCTATATATTTGCTCTAGGATTGTCCAATCCAAGTCTCTAGCTAGTCTCAAAGATGCTCTCTACTAATTTCCATTTTCACTCCCAGCCTTATCCAGCTTCTTCTTCCCCCAACACCCGGTTGCCCCCTCACATATCTTCACTCCATCTCCAATTCAGTTTCCTCTAATTTTCTAGGTTTGGAATAAGATGTTGGAGAAAATATTTTTATGCCATCGAGCTAGGGTTCTTCTATTTCTGCTTTTCAGATAATTCATATAGTGTCCCAGACTTCCTCAATATTTTTCATTACAAACATTGTAGATGAAATATTTTTGGACAGATGTTTAAAATTCTTATATTGTATTTTCAATGACTTAGATTCTACATTCCACTTCTTGTATAGTGTTCATGATGTTTTGCAGATACTGTTCCCTATTCTACATTTTCAAACATTTCTGGAATTCTCTCAATTTTTGTTGTCTTTGTTTTTTTCTATTTGCATTTTGAGGTGATGAACATTTTTATTCATTTTTTCAATTATTTGTATTTTTTTGGTTTTAAGTGATTTATTTATATCATTTTGTCTGTCATTTTCTCTATTTTTTGATGATGTATTTATTACTTTTTTGCACTTTGGCATCTTTTATCTTCAAAAAGATGACTGCCTCATTGAAGATCTTTTTATTTTTACACACAAGATTCTTTACCAAGTCAATTTCTGCACAACAAAACTTCTTATCTGATATAAGGGCTAACTTGTAAGGTCCATCACCTAAGTGCTTTTCAGACACAGGACACTTCCTGGGTTACCAGACCCCTCTCTTGAACTAAGGTATGCAAATGTTCTGAGAAACCTTCAGTTAAGTAGCCCCATATGATCTCAGATTATGATCACTGTCAAAAAGAAAGGCTACTTCAAAGTTTAGATGTCAGCACTCTAGATTCCTGCCAAAATATAGAGGATCTGCTATAACGCTGCAACGAGACATGCCTTTCAAATTGGTAAATTTTTTCTACAATGTAAATGTAAAGACAGGAACAAAAACAATTTTTGCAAAAAAAAAATTTAAAAAATTAATAATGATTGGTCATTGCTATGTCTCAATATCAATGGTTTCAATTCCTCAATAATAAAAAGACACAGAATAACAGACTGGATATGAAAATAGAATTCACCCTTTTATAGCAATGAATGATCATACCTCAGTGACAATATGGATATTATCTTTGGGTCCAGTGTTGGAAAATGATATTCTAAGCAAATCTTCCTAAGAAGAAAGTTAGTGTATTCGCATCAATGTGAAACAAAATAGATTTCAAATAAGAACCCAACTGAAAGTATAAGGGTATATACTATGCATTTACCAAAGGATAAAAGAGCAAGATGCCTTTCAGTCTTTCTCTTCTGTGTCTCCAAAACAGGGGCAACCTGGTTATTAAAAAATACTATAACAGTTTCATATAACCCTTAAAGATTGATAGCGGTAGACTTCAATACTCAGTTTTCTCTAATGGTCAGTCTTCCAGACAAAAATTAAACAGAGAAATACTGGAGTTATCCAACCAGTGTAACATATATTTATATTTCCCTGAACATATATAGTAAACATCTTTCTGTGCTTCTTATGAAAAAGTGTCCAAAACTGATCAAGTATTCATTCAGACATGAAATGATTTCACAGAAACCTTTGGAAGAAAAAGAAATTATTACACTCAGGTGACTGAGACAGAAAGTCATAATTAAAACAATAAAATAAAAACAAAGATTAATACAAAGGCACAATGCATACAAGGAAACTGAAAAAAAATCACTGAGTCATATCAACATCACCAACAGAAAGAATACAAACTCATAGAAATTGAATAATTCTCTCCCAATTAAAAATGGATTAAAACAGAAATAAAGAATTGAAAAACTTTTTAAATATTTCAATAAAATATTTGCACAGCATATACAAACTCATTGGTCACAATAATAGTTATTGCAAAAGGCATATTCAAGTCATATGGTAGTAGTGACACATGCCTTTTATCTCAGTTTATGGGAAGCAGATGCAGGAGGAAATATGTAATTTTGAGGCTAGCCTTCTCTACAGAACTAGTTCCCAAAAAGCCAAGGCTACACAAAGAAATCCCTTTTCATTAAACAAAAATGTGAGTGGGGGAAAGGTCATAGTACATAAAAATATGAAGTGATCTCACAGTACTTATTCAACATTAAGCCTCTAGTACCATAAGAAATAACCACACCCAAGAGGAGTAGACAGAAAGTCATAATCAAACTTTGGGATTAAACCAATAAAATAAAAACAAAGAGATCTATACAAAGAGTATCAATAAAAAAAACATAATCAAGGGGTATTCCAAATCAATGAAAAGTGGAAAGGCTTTATTCAATATACAAAATTAGAAATAAAGAGGGGGCCTTAAGAATAGAAACAGAGAATATCTAGATAATCACAAAGAAATACTTGTAAACTCCTCCAAATATAAAATTTGAAATATATGGGTATTTCACACAATACTTACCAGTTTCTAGAGTTAAAGAAAATGTTGATATTTCAACATTTTAACAAAATTTAGAATAGAAAACAAGCCTTGTGTTCATCATCTTAAATGCTAAATATGACACACTACAACATACAACAAAGAATTGCCTATATTTGTGCTGTTTTCTCTACATTCCATATCCACTGACAGAGACTCATCAGACCACAATAATCAATAAAATCTACCATTGACATTTCTAAAATATTATCGAGAATAGTTGACTAGGAAAATTGTATAAGAACAGATCAGTCATTAGACACAGGTTAACTTTCCACTTACTTTTTACTTCTTTATTTTTTTTGGTTTTCCCATTCTTTTTTATTTTTTAAAATTCTATCTTAATTATTTTTTAAATAATCATTCCATTGGCTTACATTCCAAATGATATTCCACTTCTCGATTATCCCTCCATAACCTTCCCAAATCCCTTTTGTCTCTTTGAGGGTGCTCCCACGTGCAACCACCCTCTCCCACGCCGCCACTCCAACATCACCCTACACTGGTACATCAAACTTCCACAGGATCAATTGAAATCCTATTGATGTCAAACAAAGCCCTCATCTGCAACATATGTATCTGAAGCCATGGATCCCTCCCTGTACACTCTTGAGTTGGTGGTCTAGTCCCTAGGCTTACTGGGTGGTCTGTCCAGCCAATGTGATTCTTCCTACGAAGTTACAGTCTCTCTCCATTCCTCCAGTCTTTCCACCAGCTCCCCAACCAGGATCCCTGAGCTCAGTCTGATGGTTAGCTTGAAGCATCTACATCTGCATTGTTCAATCGCTGGCCAAACCTCCCAAGGAACAGCCACACCAGTTTCCTGTCAGCAGTCACCTCTTGGAAACAGCCACAGTATCTGTGTTGGTGTCTGAAGACAGGATGGATTTCCATGTGAAACAGTCCATGGATGGCCTTTCCTTCAGTCTTTGCTCCATTTTGTGTCCCTAATCTTCCTTTGGCCAGGAACATTTCTGGGTTAATAATTTTGAGATGGGTGATTGACATCCCTCAGCTGGGAGCGGTACTTATCTACTGGAGGTGGTCTCTACCAGTTCTATCTCACATTCTCAGTTAAAGTCATCTCCATTGTGTCCTGGGATCCTCTAGTTTCCCTGGTATCTGGTAGCTTCCAGTAGCTATCCTCAGTTCCTCATCCCCCACTGCTACATATTTTAATTCGATTTTCTGACCCTCTGTATCTCTCTCTTGTACCCTTCATTCCCAGATACTGGCCCTTTATTTCCTCCTCCCTCCCGTCCCCCTCCCTCAATCCTCCTGATACCTCCTCAATCGGGACTGAAGCATCCACACCCCAATCTTCCTCCTAAACTCCATATGGTCTGTGGGTTGTATCATGGGTATTGTGAGCTTTTGGGCTAATATCCACTTATTAGTAAGTACATACAATGTGTGTTATTTTGTGACTGGGCTACCTCACTCAGGATGGTATTTTCTAGTTCCAATGACTTGCTTGCAAATTTCATGAAGTCATTGTTTTTGATAGATGACTAGTATTCCATTGTATAAATGTACCAGGTTTTCTGTATCAATTCCTCTGTTGAGGAAAACCCAGGTTATTTTCAGGTTTGGGTATTATAGATAAGGCTTCCATAAACATAGTGGAGCACGTGTCCTTGGTATATGTTGGAGCATCTTTTAGGTATATGACCAGGAGTAGTATAGCTGGGTCCTCAGGTAGTACTATGTCCAATTATCTGAGGAAACACCAGAGTGATTTCCAGTTTGCTTAGACCAGCTTGCAATCCTACTAGCAATGGAGGAATGTTTTTTGCATTTGGGGTATAGATGTTCAGAATTGAGAGTTCATCTTGGTGGATTTTTTTCTTTGATGTGTATGTATTATCCATCAGGATCTTTTTTGATAACTTAGTTGAAAGTCTACTTTATTGGATATTAGAATGGCTACTCCCGCTGGTTTCTTGGGACCATTTGCTTGGAAAATTTTTTCCAGCTTTTTACTTTGAGGTGGTACCTGTTGTTGTCATTGAGGTTGTTTCCTATGTGCAGCAAAATGCTGGGTCCTGTTTCTGCATCCAGTCTGTTAGCCTATGTCTTTTTTTTTAAATTGGGGAATTGAGAGATATTAAGGAATAATGATTGTTGCTTCCTGTTATTTTTGTTGTTAGTGGTGAAATTAAGTTTGTGTGTTTCTCTTCTTTTGGGTTTGTTTGTGAAAAATTAATTTCTTGCTTTTTTGTTTGTACTTTTCCTACTTGTGATGGACTTTTTCTTTTATTATCCTCTGTATGGTTCGATTGGTGGAAAGATATTGTTTAAATTTGGTTTGGTCATGTAATATCTTGGTTTCTCCCTCTATGGTAATTGAGAGTATAGTAGCCCAGGCTGGCAATATTCTTTTCTTAGGGTCTGAATGACCAAGATATTATGGCTTTTAGAGTCTCTGTTGAGAAATCTAGTGTAATTCTCGTGGGTTTCCCTTTGTATATTACTTTACTTTTTTCCTTTTTTACTTTCAATATTTTTTGTTCTGTTTTTTAGTGTTTTAATTATTATGTTACAAGACAAATTTCTTTTCTGGTCCTATCTGTTTGGTTTCTGTAGGCCTCCTGTATGTTTATGGGCATTTCTTTCTTTAGGTTAGGAAAGTTTTCTTCTATAATTTTGTTGAAGATTTTTGCTGGCCCTTTGATTTGAGGATTTTCACTCTCTTCTATACCTATTATTCTTAGGCTTAGTCTTTTCATTGTGTCCTGTATATTTTGAGTATTTTGAAATAGGAGATTTTTGGTTTCCATATTTTTCTTGACTGTTGTATTGATGTCTTCTATGGTGTCTTCTTCACTTGAGATTCTCTATTCTATCTCTTGTAGTCTGTTGGTAATGCTTGCATTGACTCCTGCTCTCTTTCCTAAGTTTTCAATCTCCAGTGACCTTAAAAAAAAGCCAAATCCAACCCAACCCAACCCAACCCAACCCATCCCAAACCAAACCAAACCAACCAACCAACCAACCAACCAAACAAAAATGTATGTGATATCATTAAGCTAGCTATACAACCCTCATTTATATTTATCAACCAAATTTATCACATGCATGGTGTAAATCAGATGAAGCTCCTCAGAAGAGTGCATTAATGAGTCCTCTAGGGGTGATGAAACTCCTCTAAAAAATGAAGCAGGAGTACATATGTTGCATCTTCCTTGGCCACAGTGATAATAGTACATGGGGATATATTGGTACTTGTTTGATTTGCTGATATGTTTGGCACTTCACAATCAATGCAGCCTAGGCCTCACATGAACCTTATAAACATATTACCTGGAATAATATAGATTTCTAAAACTGCAAACAATGTTCTACACATATATATTCTAATCTCAATGTGGAACCTAATAAATAAATATGTGAAGATATCAAGGAAATATTCTAAACATTAGAATCATAGATTAAAGTGATAGTATGTTCAGTGATACACTAAACAATGAATCCAAGAGTGATTATAAGCATTTTAAAGCATAGGGATCAACAATAATGGAGTTCTACATGCTTTATAGTGTTAGCAAAGACAAAGACCTGGGTCCTAAATGCAGGAGGGCTACAGACAAGGCGCTCAGAGTTAGCACAGCTATGTGCATCAACATGGTTTCATGCTGCAGTCCAGATCATGAAATTTCCAAAGTCTTCAGTTATAACATGTGCCAGAGAAATCAACAATTTGACACTGATGCAGTGGGATCATGGACCCAGACGCAGCCAACAGGAGCAGCATGGTTCCTGACGTCCCCCTTGTCTCTTGTGACACTGAAGTTTACTCAGATCAGTATGGCTTCATGCAACAGTAGAACCTATGGACCACAACATGACTTAAGGTAACAACATAGCCTTAGGACATCCACATGGGCCTTGATGATATCACAGGTCATGAAAATTATTACATATCATACTGAGTGCAGGCCTTCTGGCCTAGACATGCACATTGTGGCATCAACAAGCACATATATCTCTAGAGACATTGGTAAGGACACCACTCATAGATATCAGCAAAGATTCTGGGTACCTTAGGACTACAGGCCCGGATATGGACCTTGGTAGTAGTAATGACCTAAACAGCACCATGGCTAAAGATAACAGCACAGGTCACTCACATCAATATGGCCACTAGGGAAATGATTGGTTTATTAAAAATTGACATCTTGATCATTTTGTACTGGGGATGCTTGATGCCCCAGAGAATAAAGATGCTAGAAGGTTGAAGTGGGAGTGGGAGGGTGAGAAGAGGAGTGGAAGAGTACTCTTTTAGAGGGAAAGGGGAGGAGGATGGGAAGCAGGGCTTGTAAAGGGATGACTGGGAAGGGGCATAACATTTGAAATGTAAACAAAATGATTAAATGGACATCACTTTGTGGCCTCCCTGGGGCATAAAAAAAAACAAACTCTTTTATATACACGAACAGAGCACATCAGTAAAAATGGGGGAGGAGGGCAACATAATGAAGTAGAACCGAAGAAACATACTTAGATTTATTTTTCCTAAATTTTCTAAATGCAGGACCACAATCATCACTGAATACAGTGGTGGACATCTGAAGAAAAATAGAGGTATTGTGCTATCAGGAGTTTTAATTAACCCTTCAAAAATTATACTATATTGGCATGTGATATTAATAAGCTTATTTTATATACATCAACAGTTACCAGATTTAACTTAGTGCATTGTATGATGATAGACATCAATATATGGAAATAATTGTGGAAAAGTTGAATTGTTTCCCATCAACTTGAAATTCAGGAAGAAGAGAGAGTACTGTTTTGTGTGCAAACAGTGTAGGGGATTGCAAACTGGTTGTTCTATTTAATTCTTGTCTCCTTAACACAAAGTACAGTATAAAGGCACAAAGAATCCTGATAAATTATCTCTGTCAGTCTAACCTGTCATTATATATGTGAAGTATATTTTGTTTGTTTTCCATTTATCTCCTATTGTTGTCTAATTGCTCTGGCCAGGACTTCAAGTACTATATTGAATAGGTAGGGAGATAGTGGGCAGCTTTGTCTACTCCCTAATTTTAATGTGTTTGTTTTGAGTTTCTTTTCATTTAGTTTGATGTTGGCTATTGGTTTGGTATATATTGCTTTTATTCTATTTATGTGTGAACCTTGAATTCCTGATCTTTCCAATACTTTTAACATGAATGATTGTTGTATTTTTCAAAGGATTTTTCAACATCTAAGGAGATGATTGTGTGTTTTTTTTTCATTTTAGTTTGTTTATATAGTGGACTACATTGATGGTTTTTCATATATTGAATCATCTCTGCATTCCTGGGATGAAGCCTAGTTAATCATGGTAAATGAAAATTTTGATGTGTTCTTGGATTGTGGTACCTAGAATTGTGTTGAGTATTTTCGCATCAATATTCTTAAAGGAAATTGTTCTGAAGTTCTCTTTCTTTGTTGGTTCTTTTTGTGGTTTAAGAAGAAGTATATCTGTGGCTTCATAGAAATAATTTGGTACTGTTCCTTCTGTTTCTACTTTGTGGAATAGTTTGTGAAGTATTGGTGTTGGGTCTTCTTTGAGGGTTTGATAGAATTCTGCACTAAAATCATCTGGTCCTAGGCTCTTTTTGGTTGGGTGACATGCAATGATTGTTTCTATTTCATAGGTGAAATGTGAATGTTTAAATGGTTTATCCAATTCTGATTTATTTTTGGTCCCTAGAAAATCATCCATTTCATATTGATTTTACAGGTTGTTGAATATATACTTTTGTAGTAGGATTTGATTTTTGTTTAATTTCCTCAGTTTCTGTTGTAACATCTCCCTTTTCATTCCTGATTTTGTTAATGTGGACACTGTCTCAGTACCCTCTAGGTATCTTGGCTAAGAGTTTATCTACCTTGTTGATTTTCTCAAAGAAACAGCTCTTAGATTTTTGATTCATTGTATTCTTTGCTTTGTTTCTGCTAGGTTGATTGCAGCCCCAAGTTTTATTATTTTCTGACCTCTACTCCTCTCACCTGTGTTTGCTTCTCTATGTTCTAGAGCTTTCAGATATGATTATTATCTGCTAATGTATGATGTTTTTAATTTTTTTATGAAGGCACTCAGGGTTATGAGTTTTCCTCTTAACACTGCTTTCATTTTGTCCTGTAATTTTGTATATGCTCCGCCTTTATTTTAATTGAATTCAAAAAAGTCTTTAATTTCTATTTTGTTTCTTCCCTGACCAAGTTATCATTGAGTAGTTACTTGGACAACTTTCATGTGTATGAGGAATTTCTACTGTTTTTGTTATTGAAGACCAACCTAAGTCTGTGGTGGTCAAATAGTGTACTTGGTATTAATTCAATTTTTTTTTTATCTGTTGAGGTTTGTTTTGAGTCCAAGTATATGGTTGATTTTTGAGAAGGTACCATGAGGTCCTAAGAAGAAGGCATATTCTCTTGTTTTTGTGTGAAATGTTCTGTAGATATCTGTTAAACCCCATTGGACCATAACATCATTTAGTTTCACTGTGTCCCTATTTAATTTCTGTTTCCATGATCAGTCCATTGTTGAGAGTGCGATGTTGAAATATTCCACTATTATTGTGTTAAGATCAAAGCGTGCACTGAGCTTCATAATGTTTCTTTTATAAATATGCGTGACCTTGCACTGTGGTCATAGAGGTTCAAAATTGAGAGTTCATCTTGGTGGATTTTTCCTTTTATAAGTTTATAGTGTCCATCTGGATCTTCTTCTGACAACTTTTGGTTGAAAATCTATTTTATTGGATATTAGAATGGATACTCCAGCTTGATTCTTGGGACCATTTGCTTGGAATTTTTTATTCAACCTTCTACTTTGAGACCATGTCTGTCTTCACTACTGAGGATTTTTTTTCCCTATATGTAGCAAAATGCTGAGTAACTGTTTACATATCCAATCTGTTAGCCTATGCTTTTCATTGGGGGAAGTGAGTGCATTGATGTTGAGAGATATTAGAGTACAATGATTCTTGCTTCCTTTTATTTTTGTTGTTATAGGTGGAATTATATTAGTGTGTTTCTCTTCTTTTGGGTTTCTTGTGAGAAGATTAATTTCTTTCTTTTACTTGGATGTAGTTTTCTCCTGTAGAGCTGGAGTATTGAAAAGATATAGTAGAAATTAAGTTTCATCTTGGAATGACTTAGCTCTACACATAAGTTAATTGAGTATTTTGCTGGGTATATTAGCCTGGTCTTTCATTTTTGTTCTCTTAGGGTTTGTATCACATCAACCAAAAATCTGTGTTGTACAGTCTCCATTGAAAATCTGGTTTAATTCTGATAGGTCTGCCTTTATATCTCACTTGACATTTTTCCTTTACCCCTTTCAATATTCTTTTGTTGTATTGTGTACTTGATGTTTTATTATGTGATGGGAGGAATTTCTTTTCCTGTCCATCTGTTCTGTGTTCTGTAGGCTTCTTATAGGTTCAAGCGAATCTCTTTCTGTAGGTTAGGAAAGTTTTCTTTTATAATTTTGTTGAAGATGTTTGCTGGTCCTTTGAGTAGAGAATCTTCGCTCTCTTCTATACCTAATATTTTTAGGTTCAGTCTTGTTTTTGTGTCCTGGCTTTCTTGACTATTTTGAGTGGGACCTTTTTGCTTTTTGTATTTCCTTTACTATTGTGTCAATATCTTCTGTGGTATCTTCTACCTGAGATTCTATCTTCTTTCTCTTATATTCTGTTGGTGATGCTTGTATATGAGACTCTTATTTTTCATTGGTTTTCAATCTTCAGGGTTGTCTCCCGTTTTTTTCTTTAATGTTTCTATTTCCATTTTTAGACCCAGGATGTTTTTTTTCAATTTCTTTACCTGTTTGATTGTGTTCTCCTGTATTTCTTTAAGGAATTCATGAGTTGCCTTTTTAAGGGCTTCTACTTGTTTACCTGTGTTCTTCTGTATTTCTATATAGGAGTTATTTATGTAATTCTTAAAGTCCTCTATCATCTTCATGAAATGAGAATTTAGATCTTTATTTTTGCTTTACAAATATGTGGTGGTATCATGGCTTGCTGTGTGAGAGAACTAGGTTCTTATGTTGCCAAGTATTATTGGTTTCTCTTGCTTATGTTCTTGTGCTCACCCCTTTTCATCTTGTTATCTCTGCTGTTAACTGGATTCACTGTCTCTGACTGAAGCCTGTTCCTCCTGTGAGCCTGTGATTCTATGATTCTGTGATCCTGGATGTGTCAGAAGACCTGGAGAAATGAGCTGCAACTGAGATATGCTGTGGGTGGTTGAGCATCAAGAGCAGAGACTCTGATCCAACCAAATGTGGAAAGCAGAAGCTGCACAGGTCTCTGGTTGTGTAGGGTATCTGTATCTTTAGGTCTCAGAGATCCAAGTTATGCCAGGTATTAAGATGGGGATTGAACTCACTGGACTCACTGTCTCTGACTGTAGCCTCTTTCTCCTGTGAGCCTGTGATTCTGGATGTGAGTTGAACTGCAACTGGAATGTGTATTGGGTTGGTGGGAATCCAAAGCAGCTGTTCTGCTCTAGGCACAGATACAAACTGGATGGCACTATTTGTTCCTAATATACCAAATCTAAGAATTCTTCGTAGCAACTGCTGAAACATAAAATTAGCATAATCAATGTAGCAAATCAAATATAAACTAGAAGAAATGGGTTTAAATAAGCTACTGATTGGTGTGAACTGAGGGTCAAGTTTGAAGATCATTCTTTAGAACTTAAATATTCAGATTAATTTATCATTGATATTTAGTGGGAATGAGAACTAGATCTTATGTAGTGTTTGAAATGAGCACACAAACTTAGCATTCTTTCTGAATCTTGTTGAATATTTAAAATGCAAGAGGAGATAGAGGGGCTTGTTGACTGGAATGTAAATAAAATATTTAAAATTGAAAAAATTTATATCAACATTTATACCCTATATTGGAAGAAAATTAAATTCTAACTATGCAGGAGAATATTATTAATGTATTTAAAATTATGATAAATAATGAGTTTAAATTGTGATTCTTTTATGATCTGGATAGTTTTGGATACTGGAGAATTCAGGACATTTCTATATTTGTCATAATTGTTAATTCTCAAGACAATGTAAGTACAGATTATATTTAAATATTCTGTGTCTGTCAGTGCTGTATCACTGTTCATACTGCATTTTCAGTGGATAACAAATGCTTTAAACATGAGGCTGCTTTTCCCTCTCAGGGGATTTGTGACACAGTGGCTAGTGTGTAACCATGACCTCAGATCTCACAAATCCTACTTGAACCATTAATGCATGTCTCATGGTAGATCAACTAACAAAATCCTTTGACATTATTTAAGGTGTTTTCATAAACAGATTTTGAGCCAATCCTGGGACCAAATTTTCACAAAGTGGAATCTTTCCAGGGACCGTAATTTCCACAAACATATGTGATGTCATTTACCTAGCTATACAATCCTCGTATATATTTATCAACCAATTTTTCACATGCACAGTGGACATCAGATGAAGCTTCTCAGGAGAGTGTATCAAGGATTCCTCCAGGGGTGATGAAACACCTCTAAAGTAGGAAACATGAATACATATGTAGCACCTCCCTTGGCAACTGTGAAAATAGTACATGGTGATATATTGATACCTGTTTGCTTTCCTGATCTGTTTGGCAGTTCAAAATCCATATTGCCCAGATTCAGAGCTGGAAAAATATGTACACCGTGATCTTATTTTTCTTGCTCCTGAACATTCCACTTCTTGTGGCTGATTTTATTCATCCCGAGTGCTTTTGGAGAATGAAGCAGAATGAAGACAAAGATGTAAACCCAGGAACAGGTTGTACTTTCTTTGTTGCATCAGTAAGATGGCCTGTGGAGAAAGAGTATTTCCATCATATTTTCAATATACAGTGAGTGCTTTTGTGTTTTCCATGCATAGGTTATCATGAATATATCCCAAGACTACTGAGGATGAAAAGCAAAGCAAAGCTTTGAGACTTTTGTATTGTTTTTGAACCTGCAAAAAAGAAAGAGCTTCAAATTATGTTAGAGACTTAATGATATATTACCACTTTAATTTTGCACCGAGTATATTTTTTTCTATCAGCCTGAAAGTTACAGGGCAATAAGCTAAGCAATAAGACAAACCTGGACCTTTATCTACCATATAAATCTCTGTCCTAGACAGTTTCCCTAACACAGTATCCAGTAGAATATTATCAAAAGATCCTTATAAATTTTGTATGACTTTATCCTAAGTGTATTTATGCAAATGGTCATAGAGTCAGGTGATGGTCATTTCATCAGAGTGTAGTTTCTAGTGCATGTGCTGGGACCATTAATGTTGCAGACACCCCTAGCTATGCAGATCTTTCATATAGATATTCAGTTACTTTCTTAAAATTTCTCCATGTTGTGGCTGTTTATGTACTGAGGATGCAACAAAAATTTAACTAAGATATCTGTCCACTGGGAGCTTCATATTTTGGTCTATAAAACTTCACTTGAGTTTAAGGTCTTAAAAAGTACAGTTCTTTACTCTTTCTTTAGAATAAAGAAGCAAAGTATGGACTCAAAGTAATACATTGCATTCATTGAAAAGTGATATAATTATAATAGTTGTGACATCTCAATTATGAACGATGATATTGCATGAAAATTTTAAGGTTTTATGAACTTCCAGCTTCTTTTGTCATCTCAACCACATTGCACAGATCATTTCAATCTTTACAGGGTGGCACAGTAGAGTCCAGTGCAGGATTGTCCATTTTTAGATTGCAAATTATATCTGTAAATATCTTTCAATTATAAACACTGTAA
>JANHMN010000003.1:16512570-16532977 GCA_030674055.1 Rhabdomys pumilio
CAACTATGCACAGATTTGTGTTCTCTTATTGGAGTCATGTGAGGCAGTCCATTGGGGTAAAGTATCCCAGAGAAAGGCAACAGAGTAAGACACATAACCTGGTATCGCTCAGATTCCCAGATAAAGTACAAGCTGCACAGTGGTAGAACAAAACAAAATAAAACAACAACAACAACAACAACCAAAACAACAACAAACAGCAAAATGTTTTGAGTGCCTAAGTCAGTACCTTGCATTATTCATGGTAGTTGGTTCAGTCTCTGGGAGCCCTTATGGCTGACGATTGGTTGATTATGTAGGTTATGTTCTGGTTTCCTTGACCTGTCTTGCTTCTACATTCCTTCTTTCCCCTCTTGCTCAGGATTCCAGGACCTCAACCTATTGTTTGGGTGTGGATCTCCATATCTGTGTCCTTCAGTTCCTGAGTGATGCCTCTCTCATCATGGATATATTAGAGTCTTTCTTTCAAGTATAACAGAATATTATTGCCAGCATCAGGGGTAATCTTTTTCTATGGGATGTCTCTCAAGCTGGACCAGTAGTTGGTTATCTATTCCATCTTCCTCTGCTCAGTCTTTGCTCCCAAACATCTTTAAGAAGGATAAAGTATAATTCAAAGGTTTTGTGGATGGGATATTATCTCAGTTCCTACCCTGGAAACTTGCCTGGTGCTTTTTGATGGATATTATGGCTTCCTATGCCCCTTTGCTAGAAGATTTATCTAAAGTTACCCTCATGTATTTCTGGGAGTATCTATTGTCTTAGATTTCTTATTCAACTCAGACATGACATGCCACCTCTATACTAATAGTCTCCCCAAATATTATATACTCTACCCCCTTCTATCTTTCCCACCTGTTCTCATCCTGACCCCACTCCTTTCAGTGCACAACCTCATTCACCAATGATGTCTATGGTATTTCCCCTTTTTAGAGAAATACATTGTTTTAATCATGGGTTTTTGTTTTTATTTTTTATTTTTTATTTTTTTGAAGATTTTAGCAAATCATGGACATTCTTAAATGAAAACTATAAATATTATGTCTTTCAAAAATTAAGAGATATAATTGCCAAATTAGTTACTATATCTGGTGAGAGCTTTTTTATAACAAAAAAAAGACAAAAAAAAATCTAAGGATGAACATATTTATAATAACTAATAGCTGATAATTTATCTCTATGAAGTTCTTTAAAAGAATTTCATTGTATATAAAAAAGATGAACACAAGAGGTCAAAATAACATTACATACAAAATTCAAATACTTGACAGAACAACATCTGATAAAAATGTATCCTATATTTAAAATAACAACAACTGAACAATATTAGCAAATAATTTTAGTAGTAATTGAATGTTAGTTTTTGTCTTCTCTAATCAAATATCACAGACAATGATTTTGATATATTTTTTACCATAACATTTTTGTTGATTCCTTCATAATTTCACATAATGCAGCCTGATCATTCTCAGTTCCCACTTCTTCCATGTCTCCCTTGTCAGGACAGCACCTTTCAATACATTAAGGTGAAAGAGTCCATATTCTGATATTTATGAACCGACTAGAGCATGGCAAAACTCTGAGTTTCTTCCCTCAAAAGAGAACTTAGTTGCTTCCTTCCAAAGTACCTCAAGAATTCCAAAAGTGTGGCTAGCTAACATCAGATTTTTATCGTATATTTTAAGCATTCTTTTTCTCTTCCTGTTTATGCTGCTCTTCTTTCTTCGATAGTGGGAAAAATGTAGGGGTGGGGATAACAGTAGGAGATTTACATAAAACTCTCTTATGCCTCCTTTGCATTTATGAATTTACAATCATTCAAATCAATGCAAAAGTGGCTTTCTATCATTTTTAGAGCATCAGGACCAAAGACAATTGGTTTCTACATAGATTATAGTGTTAGCAGAGACAAAAACCTGGAACCTAAAAGCATCAGGGCCACAAACACAGGCAAGGCCCTCCTGCAAAGTATAGTCAATACATGTCAATTCTGTTTCATGTTGCCATCCTGATCATGAGAATTCCCAAGTCATGTGCCACCAAAATCAACATAGACATTGGTGTAGTAGGATTGTGGGTCAGACATAGCCATCAGAAGCAGCATGGATCCTGATATCCCCCTTGCCTCTTATGGCAGTAAAGTTCACTCAGATCACTATGGCTCCAGGGGACAGCAGAATCCATGGACCACAACATGATTTAAGGTAACAACCCAGTCTATGGGCATCCACATGGCCTTTTGGGGTGTCACAGTTCATGGATATCAATATAAATTGGTTGCAGGACCTCAGGTCTAGTCATGTACATTGTGAAATTAGTGACCCCATATATCTGTAGAGATGTTGGTAAGAACACAAACCACAAATATTAGCAAAGACTCTGGGTGCTATAAGTCTACAGGCCCTGATTTGGACCTTGTTAGTAGTAATAACCTAAAAGGCACCATGGCTAAAGACAATAGCATAGACCACTCACACCAATATTGCCACTTGGGGAACAAATAGTTTATTAAAAATTAGTATTTTAATTATTTGTCCTGTAGAGGCTTTATGCCCCAGGCAAGGGAGATAATATAGGGTTTAGGTGGGAGAGGGATGAGTGATGGAGGAGTACTCTCTTAGAGAGAAAGGAGAGGCAGATGAGGAGCAGGGTTTAGAAAGAGGAGACTGGGAAGGGGTATAACATTTGAAATATAAACAAGTAAAATTATTAACAACAAAAATTAGACATCCCATTATGGCCTCCTTAGAGGGTAAAAAATACTCCCTTAAATAAATGAACAGAGTCCATCTTTAAAAATGGGAGGGGGAGCAACATAGTAAAATAGAAGAGAAGAAACATAATTACTACATCATTGATATTACAGACATGTATGAAATAATTCTTGACTAATTATCTACCAATAGTTGTCAATAGCACAAGTAAAAAATCAGCCTCTGCGCCCAAATGACTTTATTCCATGAATGTAAGTGTGAATAATCATATGCATATCAACATGTCAGTTACATGTAAAACATCACACAAATAAACTAAAGGATACAACTATATGAACATTTAAAAAAATTAAAAAAAAAAACCAACCTCTGACAATCTAGGAGAACACATGTTGCAATAATGCAGATTTCTATGTCAAACCTATAAATGACATGGTACCACATGGACAGGAGAATCCTATAATTTTCATTAAAATCAGAAATGAGACCAAGTTTTTGTAGTGGCAAACAACTTTAATCTACATTTTTTGAATTATGAATTAGGAGAATCTCTCTGCATTTTTGGCAAGTCAGACATTTGCATTGATTTTGCTCAAACCCAGGCTGAAATAGATACTCTACATTAAATGAATTGAGTAGAATAAGGACAAGGAAACACATGTTCTTAACTTGTCCTAAAAATAGTCTTTAAAACCTTAGTTAGTGTTAAAATGAATAACAAAATTAAAAACAATATATGAAGAAAAATTGTGTGCCTTGATCTATAAAGCTAGTTGAGATCTACAAATACTGCAAAGGGAGAACTTTTTTCAACAAAGAAAAAAAAAGTGTTGTCGTTAACCATATTTCTAGAGAACATGAGATGAGTCTGTGGATAATAGAGTCTGTGATGGCAATAGGAACATAACAAAAACAAGGGATGCAAATTCAGCATGCACATAGGAGCAAAATTCAAATGCAGCATTTATATCCTCATTACAGGATTCCTTGTAAACTCAAGAATTTGTTTATTTCAGGAATACATGAATTAACTTTAAGCAATCTATATCTTCCTTGTGTTTTCGTATCATTTGAAGGCTCTGTAACTCTTCTTCCTGCTCACTATACTGCAACTCACCACCTGCTAAGTACAAATGCAGTAAAGCTGGTCATATGCTGCTGTTCTCTGATTTCACTTAGTTTGTTGAGGTTTAATGTTCTAACGTTGTGGTTATTTTGGTTATCTGATACTTGAGGCCTTATTTCCTCCTGTTTTTTTTATGTCTTTTACTTCTAATTTGCTACTATATTGAAGCAATTAAACAGCAACTATAAGCAAAGTGAGGAGAAAAATATTGATTTGACTCAAGTTTTACTTTTAAGAGAAGAAAAGGTAGGGATCGGGATAATGTGACTGAAATATAGTCACTCAAAAACTCTGCATACTGGCTTGTTCTGCTTGTTTTCTAATGTGCCATTGGCTCCAAACAACACTGCTGACAATGGGCTGGAGATTCCTACATCAATTAACATTTTAACATGTGCCTCACATATATGATGACAGGATAGTCCTACAGAGATAATTTCTCAATTCAATAGGGCTTCTCTGTGACCTTACACTGTATTATTTGTCTAGGTGACAATAATTAACTAGAGTAACTATCTCAAAAACTCTGTAGTGCTTCACAAAGAATGTTAACAGCTCTTCTTCCTTAATTTCTAGGAATTCAAAAACAAATCAACCTTTCCTCATTTTTTTCCATATATTGATGTCTGTCATCATACAATGCAGTAGATAAAATCTGGTAATTTTCTTGGTGCATATCAAATTAGTTCAGTAATATTACATGCTATCATATAATTAAGTAAGATGTAAGTAAAACTCCTATTAGCAGCATATCTCTATTTTCCCTTAGATTCCCACTTCTGTATGCAGTGCTGATTGTGGTCCTGGATTTAGAAAATCTGTGAAGGAAGGAATGGCAACATGCTGTTTTCATTGCAAACCCTGTCCAGAAAATGAAATTTCTAATGAGACAAGTGAGTACATTCTGCTGGAATAATTTCTTCAAATGTTTATCATCTTACTCTCATGTTGGAATGCAGAATAGTATAAAATGGAAATTTAAAAATGAAATATACCTCAGTCCAGAGTTAGTCATTATAGGAATACAATATTTTAAAATGTCTTTATTAAGGACAAAAAAATTCACCTATATCTTTGAAACCTTAAAAAATTATAATACATAGCTTATTCTCAAGAAAATACACTCTGGAAATCAGTCTGGTGGTTCCTCAGAAAACTGGACATAGCATTACCTGAGGACCCAGCTATACCACGCCTGGGCACATACCCAGAAGATGCGCCAACATATAACAAGGACACATGGTCAACTATGTTCAAAGCAGCCATATTTTTAATAGTCAGAAGCTGGAAAGAACCCAGCTGTCCTTTAACAGAGGAATGGATACAGAAAACCTGGTACATTTACATAATGGAATATTACTCAGGTATTAAAGACAATGAATTTGAGAAATTCTTAGGTAAATGGTGGAACTAGAAAATATCATCCTGAGTGAGGTAACCCAGTCACAAAAGAACACACATGGTATGCACCCACTGATATTTGGATCATAGCCCCAAAGCTCGCAATATCCAAGATACAACCCACAGACCACATGAAGCTCATGAACAAAAAAGATTAAAGTGTAGGTGCTTTGGCTCTTCTTAGAAGGAGTAACAAAATACTAATGGGAGCAAATATAGAGACATAGTATGGGACAGAAAATGAGGGAGGGGCCATCCAGAGACTGCTCCACCTGGGTATCCATCTCATGTGCAGTCACCAAAGGTAGACGGTGATGTGGATGTCAGGAAGTGCATGCTGACAGGAGCCTGATATAGCTGTCTCCTTAGAGGTCTGCCAGATCCTGAAATGTACAGAGGTGGATGCTCACAACTAACCATTGAACTTATCATGGGGCTCCCATTGTAGGAGTGAAAAAGAAGACTGAAGTTGTTGAAAGGGTTTGTGGCCCCATGGGGAGAGCAACAATACCAACCAACCAGAGACTCCAAGGTCTAAACCACCACCCTGGGAGCACATAACGAGGGACCCATGACCCCAGCTTTATATATAAAGGAGGATGACATTGTCAGGCATATACGGGTGAGGAAGTCCTTGGTTTAGTGAAAGCTAGATGCCCCAGTGTGGTGGAATTGATGGGCGGAGAGGTGGGAGAGGGAGGGTGGGTGGGGGCATATCCTCATAGAAGCAGGAAGAAAAGGGATTTTACATGGAGTTCATAGGTGGAGGGCATATGGGGAAAGGGGACTACATCTGAAATGTAAATTAAATATCAAATAAAAAAAGAAAAAAGCAAGAAATCTTTCATGCCAGTGTACTCTAGACAAGATTTTTTTTTTAGTATTTAATGCTCTCTAATATATATATATATATATATATATTTGGATATATATATGATATATGATATATATACACGATATATATATATATAATATATATATATATATATATCATATATATATATCATATATCATATATATATCCAAATATATATGATATATATATCATGATCTAATATATATCATGAATTTTTAAAGCATTTATTTATTTTGCCTTGATATATGTGCCCTTACATATACCTATGCATAAATAAGACATATGTGCATAGGTAAACAAATCTGAATCCATTGTAAGATGAATGAAGAGAACAAATAATAACTTGTAAAATTATCAGATATTCAAGTGAGTATTTTCTTCTCTTAGAGGATAGTTTGCATAGTAAAACATATTTTTTTTTCAAAAATTCAATGTTACTTGAAATTTAGAAAACTAAGGATCAATATTGACACATTATCTGAAAATATGAGGGATCCTCTATTCATTATTATACAGTTAAAATTTACCACAATAGAACACATTAAAATTGCTTTGTCCTGAAAAAAATTAGCCACAAATTTCAAATGTCATTGACACTATCATAGCACATGTTAGTCAAAATAGTACTTAATCAGGATGAAATAAATACAAATGACAGGCATATAGTTTTTTCTGGTTCTTTTGTTGACAAGCTTTATAATTGAATTGACTTCATAGGACATTTATTGGCAGTAAGATGGTTTAGCAGATAAATCCTTTCCCAAAATGATGTTCTAGATTTATCTCCAGAACTCATGAAATAGTAGGAGGCAACCAACTCCTACATATTACTTTTAATATTCATGCATTGCTACATTAAACATACACAAATAATTTAACAAGGCTGGTTGGAGTCACATGATCTTGGTGCTGTGAACTGAACTCAAGTATTCTCCAAGAACTAAACACTCTTCTTACAACCAAGATGAATTCCTAAGACCTCAAACAAATAAAATAATAGTGGCTCTCCACAAATCCATTGTTCCATGTAAAATATTTCTAATCTTGAAAGAACATTATTCTTTATTGTAGTCATTCAATGACTCAGTGGACTGGGAATCAGATTTCCTCTACACAAATGGTGGGAATTATGGCACTTTTTACCTTCCTTAATAGAGTTAGAGCCTTTTTATGAAAAGGCCTAGGGATGAGGTGTTGCTACAATCATAAGAGGACAAAATGGAATGATTTTTTAAATTATTTTTGAAGTTACAAACATCAATATTATATTTGTATGATTTTCAGATCTTGTTCTCACACTTCAATGCTTCCCCTTTATAAACCCAAACATTTTCAAGTTAATGATACCTTCTGTTATTTTATATGTAAACATGCTCATGAATATATACACCCATGGTATATGACCACAAACATGTGGTACAACAGACAAAAAATGTTGCTTAACTTATCCTAAGGATAATCAACATTAAAAAATGGAATCAATTCTTTCATGTAGCAGTGACCTTCAATGCATTCTCAGCACACAGACTCATGTATTGCAATACTTCTCTATTCTTAAATGTAATATACTGTCAATAAAATTGCTGAAGCTGAACTAACAACACCTTCATTTTTCCATTAGATGTGGATTTCTGTGTCCAGTGTCCAAAGGACCAATATCCTAACACAGAGCAGAATCACTGCATTCATAAGGCTGTTGTATATCTGAGCTATGAAGAACCACTGGGGATGGCACTTTCCTTAATCTCCTTGTGCTTCTCTGCATTCACCACTGTGGTTCTTGGGGTCATTGTAAAGCACCACAGTACTCCCATTGTTAAGGCCAATAACCGAACTCTCACCTACATCTTGCTTATCTCACTCATATTTTGTTTCCTCTGCCCCTTGCTCTTCATTGGCCATCCAAACTCAGCCACCTGCATCCTGCAACAAATCACATTTGGAGTTGTATTCACTGTATCTGTTTCCACTGTGTTGGCCAAAACAATTACTGTCATTCTGGCATTCAAACTCACAGCCTCACGAAGAATGATGAAGTACTTTCTTGTTTCACGGGTATCTAACTACATCATTCCCATCTGTACTCTAATTCAAGTGATTGTATGTGCAGTCTGGCTAGGAGCTTCTCCTCCTTCAGTGGATATTGATGCACAATCTGAGCATGGCCACATCATCATTGTTTGCCACAAGGGTTCAGTCATTGCCTTTTACTGTGTACTGGGATACTTGGCTTTCTTGGCCTTTGGGAGCTTCACTCTGGCTTTCTTTTCCAGAAACCTTCCTGGTGCCTTTAATGAAGCCAAATCCATAACATTCAGCATGCTGGTATTCTGTAGTGTCTGGGTCACTTTCATCCCTGTTTACCACAGCACCAAAGGAAAAATCATGGTGGCTGTGGAGATCTTCTCCACTTTGGCTTCCAGTGCAGGGATGCTGGGATGCATCTTTGTTCCCAAATGTTACACAATATTGTTTAGACCAGACCAAAATTGTTTTGAGGTGATTAGGGTGAAATCATCTTCCCATTCTCTGATTTCATAAGTTCTGAAAAATATATAGTTGGCTTATAATCACCAAGTATTGGGTTACATTGCCATACCTGTCTGGTTTTGGAATGACTCTTGTATTTCCTCTAATGATATTGCCTAACAATACCATGTCTACTTGCATTCCAATTGTCTCCTATAATCTTCCTTAATGTTCTTAAACAACATTCCTCTTCGAAAGAAGGATATAATAGAATCCTGATCCACTCTAAGATTTAGAGGAGTTCTTCTAGGAGCCTATAGGAGATAAGAATATATTTATCAACAGGTTATTACTGTATTTCTGAAAGTGAATTGATGTCTCAGATAAAACCATGCCCTGCTCTTGGAACTGATTCAATACTCAGACCCACCATCTGTTGTTACCAAACACCTTTAACAACAGCTATAAAGAACCAGATGCTGTCTTTTGGGCTCCATATTTACCTGAAGATATTTATTCACATAATGAGACAACACACACACAGACAGACACACACACTCACACACACACATACAGACTCACAACTAAAATTACATAAAATCTAAAAACATATGGAAAATATTGCAAAACCTTTGAACTGAGTGTTTGCTTATCAATGTTCTCCTAATGTGTAAGAACAGGAACCTACAGAGAAAGATCAGATATGGCTAGAGGATACTGTGTTTATTTTCATATACTTTACATAAGAACTCTCAACTTTTATATATTTCATCAAAGACACACTCGTGAAATTGTCAGGGAAAGCACAGTTTGTTGAAACAATCTGTTCTAGATGAGGAATCTATATGACTGTGCAAAAGAATAACGTTGACACCACAGAGTTACTAAAGGCGGGCAGCTGGTGAGAGTTAGTGGTGAGAGCAGCTGACATGAGTTGGTGCAGAAACTCACAGGTGCTGCTGGCTATGGCAGTCAGAGGTTAGGGAAGAGAAAAGGGAGAAAAAAATCAAACATTCACAGACACACGCACACACAAATACACATGCACATTAGCACACACACACATGCACACACAAATACACATGCACATTAGCACACACACACACACACACACACACACACACACACAATCGTTGAAGCAAAAATGAGTTCCACCAACTTAACACATACAAATAATACATACAGAGACTGAGAGAGAGAGACAGAGAGACAGAGACAGAGAGAGACAGAGACAGAGAGAGACAGAGACAGATAGACAGGCAGACAGACAGACAGACAGACAGACAGACACATATTCACATACTTTTTGATGGCTGGAGCAAAGTTCCTATAAGCAGGTTCCAATCATTTCACATAAACAGATATGTACACATATACACAAATGCACATATAAACATATACATGTATTAGTGAGTAGATGGAACAAATTTCCAACATGTAGGCTCCACACATTATATGTATACACACACAAACACACACACACACATATGTGTATATATATATGTATACACACACACACACACACACCTATATATATATACATATATATATGCACATAAATGTACAGATGCACATATATACATATACACATACTACTGGTTGGATTTAAAAAAAGTTCTAACAGATAGCCACCAAATATTTTTCACAAAATACATATATATATATAGAGAGAGACACAATTAGTGGAAGGAGCAAGCTCCAAAACACACCCAGACATCTTTATGTATATACATATATGCAGATATGATGAATGAAACAAAGTTTCAATACACTCTTACACACAATTTATACACACAATCATTCATACACACACAAATATATATATATATATATATATATATATATATATATATATAATATTCATATACATGCATACATGCCAAATCGAAGGTACAAAATTCTAACATACTCTAACACAAACTTTACAGCATACATACATACACATAGTTACATAGTTGTTTATGGCTGGAAAGAACAATGTTCCAACCACTTTATTATTGCTCCCATTGCTTATGTAGCCCAGAAAAAAAATCTCTCAGGCAGTAAAAGTTTATGTATTAGTTTTCTTCTAGTGAATAACTATGAAATAATAGTATGTTCTGATTACCTTCACAAGGAACATTACATAGTACAAGAAGAGAAAACAAGAAACCTGTTATAGATTAATAAATTGTAAGGCAACAAGGTAATTTTTTCAAACAATTTATTATTTATTTTTACTGGCAGAAATCTACAGTAACAAAACTAATAATTATTTTCTTAATCTTTTCTTCTTTTTTTATAATTTAATTATTTATATATTTACATTCAAAATGCTGTTGCACTGCTCTGTCCTCTCTCCCAGAGCTCTTCATCTAAACCCTATTCCCTTTGTCTCTGTAAGGGTGCGTCCCACTCCCAGACACCCAGCCTCCCTCCTTCACTGGGACATCAAATCTCTACAGGATTAGATGCACACTCTCCCAAGGAAATCCATCAAGGCAGTCCTCTGCTATGAATATGCCAGAGAACATGACCCAGTCCATATATGCTCTTGGTTGGTAGTTGAGTATCTGAGAGCTCTCAGGGGTCCAGTTAAGTTCAGAGTGTTTTCCTTCCCATTTTGTTGCCATCCTCCTCTGCTATTTCAATCTTTCCCTCTAACTGTTCCATAGGGGTCCCTAATCTCAGTCCAATGGTTGTCTGTAAGTATCTGTAATTCTCTCAGCTGATGGTAGAAACTGTTGGAGTACAGCTATGCTGAGGTCCTTTCTGCAAGAACAACATGACATCAATAATAGTGTCAGTGTTTGGTGCTTGAGCATGGAGTGGAATCCAAATGGAACTGGTCACTAGGCCTTTCCTTCAGTCTCTGCTCCATTTTTGTTCATGCATTTTCTTTAGACACGAAACAATTCTAGGTCAAAAATTTTGAAGTTGGATGTGGGGCCCCAACCCACCCCTGGAAACTCTGTCAACTACTGGAGGTAGTCTACTCAGGTTCCATCTCCACATTGTTGGGCATTTTGGCTAAGCTCATCCACATTGAGTTCTAAAAGGCTCTCACATCTCAGACATCTGGGATTTTCTAAAAGTTCCCCCAACCCCTGCACACATATCCCCTAGCTGCATATTTCTGTTCATTCTTCCTGTCCTCTGGGCTTCTCTCCTATTTCTCTACATACCTGATCCTGCCTCCCTTTCCCCCTCTCCCTCCAATGCCCCACACAAGTTCTTCCATCTCACACTGCTCTGTCTTCCATAATGGTTTTGTTTCTTCTTCTAAGTAGGATTGAAGTATCCTGACTTGGGCTTTCCTTCATGTTAAACTTCATATGTCCTGTTAGTTGTATCATAGAGCTTCTTTATATTTTGATAATATGCACTTTTAAGTGAGTATATGCCATGTATGTCCTATTAGGTCTGGGTTACCTTGCTCAGGATGATATTTTCTAGTTCCATACATTTTCAGGCAAATTTAATACTGTCCTTGTTTTAAATAGCTGAATGGTATTACATTTTGTAATTGAACCAAATGCTCTGTTTCTATTCTTTTATTGAGGGACATCTGTGTGGTTTCCAGTTTCTGAAAGTATTATGAATAAGTCTGCTTTGAACAGGGTGGTACATGTGTCCTTACAGTATACTGGATTTTCTTTTGGGTATATGACCAGGAGTGGTACAGCTGGGCCCTCAGGTAGAACTATTTCCAATTTTCTGAGGAACCATCAAATTGATTTTGAGAGTGGTTGTAACAGTTTAAAATCCCACCAGAAATGGAAGAGTACTTCTCTTTCTCTTTATCTTAGCCAGAATTTGCTGTCACTTGTGTTATCTTTAAAAATAACCTTATAAGATAAAAAATTTTAATTTTATGTAAAAGTCAATCATACTTGCTTTAAATGCTTTGAATGCTAAGAATCAGCAATTCTTATTAAATCATATTAGCAACCTGAGGGTAAAATGGGTATGAGCAATCAATCTTCACTAGTCATTCTCTGTTAGAGTTACACCAGACAGTGCTGCCATTATTCTTGTCCCGAGACCTTTTAAATCCCTGGATTTACTAACAAATAAATGCCGTTCTGAACTTCAAATTGTTCCCTTAGTTTTTTTACATGAGAGCCAGTAGCAGAATTATTGTTAACAGGCTTTAGTAACAATTTTAGTTTTCCCAAATGCTTTCTAAGTGTGGTGGCCATTGGTGACAATCTACATCTAAAGTTCATTCCTATAGTGGTGATTGAATCATTCTTGTGCTCCAGAAGAAATGCCTGAAAAAGATTAAGTAAGATTATTGTTAGTTCCTGAGATACTGCCCACTGAGGTGTTGGAAGCCCATTTTGAGTTTTCATACAATTCTGAGATTAAGAGGGAAATGGTGAGATTAACCAGAGCAGAATTCCATAACAGCCTGAAATCTTCAGGACACATTCCGTGGGAGCTTGCCTTGATCAAGGTGTACCCATTGTAGATGTGCGAACTCATGGGCAATATTTCATGAGTTCTAAAGCCATTTGTCATTCTTCCTACATGTCCCTGTGCAACTCTGCCCATCAAAACTCTCTGCATTTATCACATTACTCTTGAAATAAAACATTGGTTATAATACTTTCATATTATATTTGAACTATCTGTAACAAAGTATTTATAGTTTAAATATCCCTGGGCCTAGGTTATAAATAGTAAATGTTTTTGTAAAAAATATTTTATTACCTTTCTTCTTTAAGATTATTTAATAATATTTATGTAGGTACTACAGAGACAAGAGTAAGGATTTGAATTATAATACCTAGTATTGAGATAATTTTTAGCTGCCATATGGATGCTCGGAAGTGAAATCAGATCCTCGCAATGGATAACCAGTTCCTTTAAGTGTCTTTTGTTAGAAGTCACTTGTACCTCAAAGTGTGTTATCTGCATGATTGCATCTTTAAATTGAAAGGGTTAAAAATTTTCAAAATCTCCTAGCAGGCTGGGCAGAATCAAGAGTGCAGGTCAGCTTGGTCATGAGCTCTGTTTCAGGAACTTGGATGACCACAAGATAGATGGTTGAACATGAATAGGCTCTTTGAAAATAGCTTATACAAAATGTTCCCCATGACTGTTCCTTGGACCCTGTCGCAAACTGAATAATGGACTGGGACTTTCCACAGGAACCCTCCTTCACTCCCCCTGGGTTGTGGTTCCCCACCTCCAGGTTGTGGTTTTGGCCTTTAAATTTACTGTTTCCAAAGCCCCGGGTTCAGACACAACTGCCCCTGTGTGGATCATGGGTCTTGACCTCAACATGTTGATTGAAATATACCTCTTGCTGATTGCATCAAGTTTGGTGTCTTGTGAGTTAATGGGTGGCCACAAATTCCTGAGGCTTGCATGAGGTCCTCTCTTCATGGGGGCCTTACAATATGACTGTTCTGAAATTGTGGGCCCACTGAAGTGAACTCTAGTTAGTGAATGCTACCTTCTCTAGTCATTCTTAATCCTTTCCACAAATATTTCTTCACACATGTACTCACACCAAGAGAAGTTATACAGTATATTATCTCAAACCAACATTTGTGAAATTGTAATATAATTTTGATTCTTTTATACTGTTCTCTTGGAGATACTAAGACGCCTTAGCATTTAACAACACATGCTCTTCTTGGAGAACAAATAGGCTTGATTTCCTGCACCTATATAATGGCTTACAACTGTGTGCAAACTTAGTTATAGAAAATATGAATTGCAGAGGCATCAGTAATACCTGTGGACACACACACACCCACACACCCACACACACACGAACATACATATGCACAACCACACAAACATACATACATATTTTTAGTCACTTAAATTTTTTTTCTGTTTTTCATTTTTATTAATCATTCCATTCTTTAGATCTCAGATGATATCCCACATCCCGGTAACCCTCAACAAACTATTCATCCCACATCAACCCTCCCCCTCCTCCTCTTTGCCTATAGGAGTATGTTCCTCTGCACCACTGCTCCAACATCCCCCCTATGCTGGGGATTCAAGTGACCACAGGATCAAGGGCCTCCTGTCCCATTGCTGTTAGGCAAGAACGTCCGACCTCTGCTATATATGTATCTGGAGTCCTAGATCCCTTCATGTTCATTCCTTGATTCATCCTCTAGCCTCTGTGAGTACTGGGTGGTTCGGCCAGTCAATTTTGTTCTACTTATGGGGTTGCAATCCCCCTCTACTCCTCCAATCCTTCAGCCAGCTCCCCAATGGGGTCCCTTATCACAGTCTGATGATTTGTTCCTAGTATCCACATCAGCATTTTTCTGTTGCTGGGTAGAATTCCCAAGAAGCAGCCACATCAGGTTCATGTCAGCAAGTGTCTCTTGACCACAGCAACAGTGTAAGCTGTGAGGTCTGCAGACAGGATGGATTTCCCAGGTGGGGCAGTCCCTGGATATCCCTTCCTTCAGTCTCTGCTCCACTTATTGTCCTTTTTCTTTTTCTGGACAGGAACATTTCTGGGTTAATAACTTTGGATGAGTGGGTGGCCCCATTGCTTGAAGAGGGACCATGTCTTTCTGTTGAAGGTCGTTTCTAAAGTTTCTGTTTCCACCTTCTCTGAACATTTCAGTTGAAGTCACCACATTGGGTCATATGAGTCTCTTGTTTCCCTAGTGTCTGGGATAATCCAGTGGCTACCCTAGTGCCTCATCCCCCCACTACATATCTATATTTTATTCCTGACTCTTTGTACCTCTCTCCCATCCCCTCTAATACCTGATACTGCTCCTTTATTTCCTCCTACTCCTCTCTTCCACCCAGGTACTGCCTAGTTTCATCTCATATGAAGATCCTATTTCCCCCTCAAGGCTAAACTGAAGATTTGACTACCTGGTCTTTTTTTTCTCCTAAGATCCATATGGTCTGTGGGTTGAATCATAATCATTAGGAAGTTTTGGGCTAATACCTGCTTACCATTGAGTATATGCAGTGTGTGTGTGTGCGCACGTGTGCGTGCGTGCGTGCGTGTGCGTGTGTGTGTGTGTGTGTGTGTGTGTGTGTGTGTGTGTGTGTGATGGTCTGGGTTACATTACTCAGGGCAATATTTCCTAGTTCCATTCATTTGCCTGCAAATATCTTGAAGTCATTGTTTTCAATCATTGAGTGGTGATCCATTGTGTAAATGTACCCCATTTTCTGTATCCATTCTTCTGTTGAGGGACATCTGGGATGTTTCCAGCTTCTGGCTATTGAAGACAAGGCTGCTAGGAACATTGTGGATCATGTGCCCTTGTTATATGTTGAAACATTTTTTGATATATGCCTACTAATGTTATAACTGCGTTTTATGATAGAACTATTTCTGATTTTCTCAGGATCCACCAAATTGATCCAAAATGGTTTTACTAACTTGCAGTCCCATCAGTAATGGAGGAGTGTTCTTGTTCACATCCTCACCACATCTGTTGTAACTTGCATTTTTTGATCTTAGCCTTTCTGATTAGTGTGTTTAATCTCAGGGTTGTTTCCATGTGCATTTCCCTGTTGACTAAGAATGTTGAACACTTATAAAGTACTTTTCAATGTTTCAAGATTTCTCAGTTGAGAATTCTCTTTTTAGCTCAGTACTCCAGTTTTTAATAGGGTTATTTAATTCTCTGTAGTCTCCCTTCTTGAGTTCTTTCTACATTTTAGATATTAGTCCTCTATAGAATATAGGATTGTTGAAGCTCTTTTCCAAATCTGTGGGTTGCTGTTTTGTCCTATTGATAATGTCCTTTGTCTTATAGAAGCTTTGAAATTTATGAGGTCCCCTTTGTCAAGTGTTTATCTTAAAGAATAAGCTACGTTCCTCTTCAGGAAGCTTTTCCCTGTGCACGAGTATTTGAAGTTCTTTCCCACTTTCTTATCTATTAGTTTAATTGTATCTGGTTTTATGTGTATATTATTGATCCACCTGGACTTACGCTTTGTAGAAGGAGATAAGAACAGATCAATTTGCATCCTTCTACTTTCAGACCACCAGTTGAACTGGCATCATTTGTTAAAAATGCAGTCTTTTTCCCACAAAATGGTTTTAGATTCTTTGTCAAGGTCGAGTGACCATAGTTGTGTGGGTTCATTTCTGGGTCTTCAATTCTATGCATTGATCAATCTGCCTGTCTCTGTACCAATACCATGCAGGTTTTTTTTAAAATAACTTATTACTCTATAGTATATAATGTATTACTCTATAGTATAGCTTTACAGGATAATATTACTCTATAGTATAGCTCTATAGTATAGTATAGCTTGAGGTCAGAGATGGTGATTCCCCCAGAAGTTCCTTTAGATTTGAGAATAGTTTTCAGTTTTCTGGTTTTATTTTTTATTCCAAATGAATTGAGAATTGCTCTTTCTAACTCTATGAATAATTGAATTGGAATTTTGATGGGGATTGTATTGAAACTCTAGATTGCTTTTGTAAATAAGTACATTTTTGCTATCTTAATTCTGACAATCCAGGAGCATGGGAGATTTTTTCCATCTTCTGAGATCTTCTTCAATTACTTTCTTCACGGATTTGAATTCCTGTCATACAGGTCTTTCCCTTTCTTGGTCTGAGTCACACTAAGTTATTTTATGTTATTTTTGATTATTTTGAAAAATGCTATTTCCCTAGTTTCTTTTTCTGCCACTTTATCCTTTGTATAGAGGAAGGTTAATTATTTTTTAGAGTTAAAATCAGGTAACTGGATTTTTTTAGAGTTAATTTTATATCCAGTCATCTTTGCTGAAATTGTTTATAAGATATAGGAACTCTCTGGAAGAATTTTTGGTGTCGATTATGAATACTAAAATATCATATACAAATAGTGATATCTTGATGTCCTCCTTCCCAATTTGTATTCTTTTGATCTTCTTTTGTTTTCTAATTGCTCTGGCTAGTACTTCAAGTAATATACTGAATAGGTAGGGAGAGAGTGGGCATCCTTGTCTCTTCCCTGATTTTAATGGGATTGCTTTGAGTCTTCTTCCATTTAGTTTGGTCTTGGCTATTGTTTGCTGTATGTTGCTTTTGTTATATTTAAGTATGAACATTGAATTCTCGATCTCTCCAATACTTTTTACATGAATATGTGGTGTAATTTTGTTAAAGGGTTTTTCAGCATCTAAATAGATGATCATATGTTTTTGTTTTTGTTTTTGTTTTTTTTTTTTAGTTTGTTTATGTAGTGGAGTACATTGATGGATTTTCTTTTTTTAATTTTTTTTAGCTTTTATTGGATACTTTATTTACATTTCAGATGCCATCCCCTTTCCCCATTTCCCCTCCCTAGAAAATCCCTATCCCATGCCTTCTTTTCCTTTTTGCTTTTATACATTTTTTTAAAATGTTGATCAAAGGATTTATAAGTATGGTAATGCTCAATCAGAAGTGTAACCCAATACCCAACCTAGATATATAAACTATCATTGACTGGTGGAGACACGTGAACATCTGCCTCCATGACTACCTCTTTTTCTTTCTCTTTCTCTCTCTCATCACCGTGCTTCTCCTCTCCTTCATCTTCTCCTCTCCTTACTCCAATTCTTACTCTCAATACTCCTTGCCGCTTAGCTCCTCCTACATATCACCCTTCCTGTTAAAATAAAACTTTTCTTTCAAAATACAATTAGAGCATAATTATTTCTATTGTACCAGTGAGGTACAAGATAATCCTAATACCCAGTCCATCATTTTGTTGACTAACCAGAACCTCTGTCGTCTCTCCTAACTAAAACACTTAGCTTGAACGAGGATCTTTTCTTGGCTTTAGAATGAATGTCAGCTTAACACCATCCACTCAGATCTTTACTCTTTGAGTTTATTGTTAGGGTGTTTTCTATATTTTATTTAGAAATAGCTGAGAGGAGTTAACAGACAACAGTCCAGGTTACCTTACATGGATAGTTGGTTTTCAAAATGTCAGAAGTCCACAGAATTGATGTTACAAACATTTCTATATTAATGTTCATTTTGATTAGAGACATGTCTGCTCCTGACAGCTTCCTTTCTTAGATTCTAAGAAGAAATTGAGCATCCTTGGAGCTCCATTTGTCTCCATTTGTGTGGAGACAATCACTAGGCAAGAATTGCCTCTTTCCATCTACAGACAAATTACTGTCCAGAAAAGGACACACTTGCGGAATAGTCGACTGATTATATCTGTCTAGACAGAGTAATCAGCCCTTAATAATTCTGCATCACTAGGTCTGTCAGATGATTCTGGGTCAGAAGGCTGAAGATTTGATGCTCCAAAGTTCAGTAGTATAGGGGCTGTCCAGGTGTTCAGCGGTCTCTATAAATTGGCTAAGTTATAGAAACTATGCTTATTGCTTCCCATAATTTCAGTTAACTCAGTCATTCTGGATTTCTGATGAGGTTGAAGACCTATAGTCTCATAGCCAATCCCAAATCAGTTAAAAATGTTAAAGAAGGACTGGGTCTAAGCCTTGTATTTCTAAATGTGTTATACAGGCACAATGCCCATGAGAGTACCAATATTCCTCTCTTTTTTACATCAATAAGAAGCTCGTGTCAATGAAAATCTTAAATTTGAAATCAAAGTAAATTTTGTACCATTTAAGAAATTATAACTTCATGTTGATACTAATTATACAGATTTCTACCAATATGTTATGACTATGCAATAAATCCTAGCTAATCCTCCCTGTTCCAACAAAACCACTACTTTTCCCTAGAAAGACAGCCCAATATTAACCACCTTAGTCCCCAATCCCGGGGAATAGGGGCGGTGACTCTTCTTTAACTTTTTCAAGTTGATTATGGGTGTTGAGATATTAGAAGAGGGGTGAGGGGAAGAGTAAATTGATAAGCCTCTGATGCTGTGTCTTCACTGCATCCAGATGGAATTCCAAGACATCAGAGGTTTGAGCAGGTCTGCTCAATTTGCTTGATGAGTAGATACACCAAGGCTGTTTATTCTGCAATATACAATTCTCAGAACAAGTTTTAGTATCAAGAAATTTTTTTTTTCCTAGAGGGCTGACATTTTTTTTTAAAGATGTTGGTTCTAACAACTTTTCTTCTTTTTTTTCCCTTTTTAAAATTGGTTATAATATTTACATTCCAAATTTTATCCTCTTATCTCATTTTCCCCACAACCCAGGAACTCCTTATCCCATCCCATCTCCTTGTGCTTCTATTAGCGTGTGATTTTCCAGTTTCTATGATGCTGTTTCCATTAACATAAACTGCCTCCTAACTTTCTAAATCCTTCCATTTGTGTTATTAAATCTTCTATTTTTCTTTCTTTTTTCTCTTTTTGTTCTTTTTTCTTTTTTTCATTTTTTCATCACTTTTTTAAAAATTGGGTATTATATTTACCTTTCAGATTTTATCCCCTTACGCCACTTTCTCCCACCACCCAGAAAACTCCTACCCCATCCCCCCCTCCTCATGCTTCTATGAGGCTGTGCCTGCACCTAACTCTTGCCCCCCACTATCCCCCCACCCTCACATTTCCCCCCACTCTCTGTTTGTTTTTCATGGGACCAAGAATCTCCTCTCCCACCTATGCCTGACAAGGACATCCTCCCCTACACATACCACTGGAGTCATAGGTCCCTCCCTATGTGCTCCCAGGCTGATGGTTTAGACCTTGGGGGGCTCTGGTTGTTTGGTATTGTTGCTTTCCTCCTGGGGTCACAAACCCTTTCTGCTCCTTCAGTCTTCTCTCTAAGTTTTCCATTGGAACCCTTGATCAGATCAGTGGTTAACTGTGAGCATAATCCTCCAAATATGTTAGTCTTTGGCAGATCTCTATGGAGACAGCTATATCTCTATATCCATATCATCTATATCTATATCTATATCTATATCTATATCTATATCTATATCTA
>JANHMN010000003.1:16532987-16543307 GCA_030674055.1 Rhabdomys pumilio
TCTATATCTATATCTATATCTATATCTATATCTATATCTATATCTATCTATCTATCTCTAATTTCTCCATTGGAACCCTTGATCAGATCAGTGGTTAACTGTGAGCATAGTCCTCCAAATGTGTTAGTCTTTGGCAGATCTCTAAGGAGACAGCTATATCATGTTCTTGACAGCATGCCCTTTCAGACATCCACATCATTGTCTACCTTAGGTGACTGTACATGGGATAAATACCCAGGTGGAATGGTCTCCTGATGGTCTCTCCTTCAGTTTCTGTCCCATGTTTTCTTTCCATATTTGCTCCCTTGAGTATTTTTGTTACTCTTTCTAAGTAGAACTGAGGCATCCCCTCTTGGTCTTCCTTCTTCATGAGCTTCATGTGGTCTGTGAGTTGAGTCTTCGCTATTCCAAGCTATTGGGCTAAATCCGCTTAACAGTGAGTAAATACCATATGTGTTCTTTTGTGATTGGGTTAACTCACTCAGGATGATAATTTCTAGATCCATCCATTTGCCTAAGAATTTCTCTAATTCATTATTTTTAATAGCTGAGTAATACTCCATTGTGTAGATGTACCACATTTTTTGTATCCATTCCTCTGTTGAGGGACATCTGGGTTCTTTCCAGCTTCTGGTTATTATAAATAAGGCTGCTATAAACATAGTGGAGCATATGTCCTTATTATATGTTGGAGCATCTTCTGGGTATATGCCCAGGAGTGGTATAGCTGAATACTCAGGTAATGCTATGTCCAGTTTTCTGAGGAACTGCCAGACTGATTTTCAGAGTGGTTGTACCAACTTGCAAACCCACCAACAATGGAGGAGTGTTCCTCTTTCTCTGCATCCTCAACAGCATCTACTATCACCTGAGTTTTTGATCTTAGCCATTCTGACTGGTGTGAGATGGTATCTCAGGGTTGTTTTGATTTGCATTTCCCTGATGACCAAGGATGTTGTGCATTTCTCAAGGTGCTTCTCAGCCATTCGAGTTTCCTCTGTTGAGAATTCCTTGTTTAGCTTTGTACCCCATCTTTTAATAAGGCTATATGATTGTCAAGAAATTATTGAGTACTTTTTGCATTGATATTTATAAGGAAAATGTGTTGGAAGTTCTCTTTCTTTGTTGACTCTCTTTGTGTTTTATGCATCTGTGTAACTATGGCTTCATAGAATTGTGTAGTGTTGCTTCTCTTTCTGTTTTGTGGAATAGTTTTTAAAGTATTGGTGTTAGGTCTTTTTTGGAGATCTGATAGACTTCTGCACTGAAACCATCTGGCCCTGGGCTGTATTTGGTTGGGAGACTTCTAATGATATCTTCTATGTCCTAGAGGTTATAAGACAGTTTAAATGGTTTCTCTGATCCTGATTTAACAATGGTCTTTGGTATTTGTCTAGAAAATCATCCATTTGATCTTAATTTTGCAGTTTTGTTTAAATATAGACTTTTGTCATAGGATCTGACTATTTTTTTTTAATTTCCTCAGTTTATGTTGTTATGTCACCTTTTTCATTTCTGATTTTGTTACTATAGATACAGTCTCTGTGCCCTCCAGATATTTTGGCTGAGGGTTTATCTATCTTGTTGGTTTTCTCAAAGAAGCAGCTCCTAGTTTTGTTGATAGTTCCCTTTGTTCCTGCTTGATTGATTTGAGCCCTGAGTTTGATTATTTCCTGATGTCTACTCTTTGGTTTACTTGCTTCGTTTTATTCTAGAACTTTTTGATGTGCTGTTAAGCTGCTAGTGTTTGAGATCTGCAGTTTCTTTACGAAGGCTCTCAGGGCTTTGAGTTTTTCTATTAGCACTGGTTTCATTGTCACCCGTTAGTTTTGATATTTTGTGTCCTCATTTTCATTAAATTGTAAAAAATCTTTAATTTCTTTCTTTATTTTTTACACAACCAAGTTATCATTCAGAAGATAGTTGTTCAGATTTGATGTAAATATAGGTTTTCTGTTGTTTTTGTTGTTGTTGAAGACCAGTCTTAGTCCATGATGGTCCAATAGAGTACATGGGATTAATTCAATGTTCTGAAATCTGTTGAGGTTAGCTTTGTACATGATCATAGTGTTGATTTTTAAGATGGTGCCATGAAGTGTTGAGAAGTTATATGCTCTTGTTTTTGGGTAAAATGCTGTGTAGATATCTGTTAAACACATTTGGTTCATAACTTCTTTTAATTTCACTGTGTTTTTGTTTAGTTTCTGTTTCCATGTTCTATCCATTGGTGAAAGTGGGGTGTTGTTTAAATTCATAAGCTCACTCTGAAAAGTTAAAATGTCCAGAGAGATGTTAGAAATATGCCACATATACTGCAAGTTTCTTTAAACTTTTTCCTAATTACAATGACTACCACTGTAAATTTTAGAACTAACACAAATCCAATGGTATTTGGCATGACATTCTAGATGGTTCTTTACTCCTAAACTCTGAACCTCCATCTATAAGTTAAATAGGATAAAGAGCATCAATCCATGGTTCCAAATTCCTATCTAAATCCTATTGTATATTCAACAAATTACTATTTTTTTTTTTTGCTAAATGATTAACAAAAGTAGTTGTCTTAACTTCTGTGTCAAAGCAATTGCAGAAGCAGTCATGCTGGGAATTAATGTAATTAAAGATGCTATATCAGCAGTAATCAAGCCCAGTACCCTCTTGCTTCTTTTAAAGTCTGAGTCACTTCTTCTAGTACTTGAAAGCTTTTTGCAGAAGTCCAAGGTTCTGTACTACTCAGAGCAATAGATTATGAATTTAAAGAATAATGTTCTGCTGAGCATTGATGCAGCAGATATTGCTGATAAAATTACCCATGGCCTAAGGTCAGTATTTCTATGTTGCTCAAGCTTCAAGAATGGCATATATAGCTTGATCATGCTAGCTATTTTTGTTCTGGGAATAATTGTATTCCTGCCCATCATGTTAAATATTGTCTTTAACAACATCAACATGTTGGTAGCCAAAGTACATAGCTTGAACCTGAAAATGGACCCCCAAACAGAGGTATTAAATTAACAGCCTGGCATCCCAAGAATTTGTATGATTCTGCACAGAGCTTTACCAACCTAAGACAGAAGAGCATCACTTTGGATAATTCATATTTCACAACAGGTAAGGAAGACATTCGTGTCAGAATGACCTAAGACAGGCTCAGTCTTGGCTATGAGACAAAAAAGGCAGAGAGGTGCAGAGCTTTTGGGGTTGCTTGGTAAGGATCTGACATGGACCAAGGACAAGGAAATGAAATTCAGGCAGGAATTTGACATTACACTAGCGCAAAGAAGTAATTTCAGTCAGGAATCTAAATTTTAGGCTAGAACAAGCAAGTAGGCTTTCTAGATGAAAATGATTTGGGGCTAGGACAGGGAAATTGGCTCAGATATTCTGGTCATCCTGATAAGCCCTTAGAAACAGTGATCATGGGAGTGTTCATGGAATTTTGTTTATTGCCTTGCTTGTCCTTTGACTATTAGTCTTTATTGTCTTGCTTGTTCTTTGACTATTTGCATCTATTGTATTGCTAGTTCCTCAACCTATAAGTGACCTTAATACTTGCATGTGATTAAAATTGTATAAAAGCAAAAATGAGAAGAGGGGATAGAATAGGGAGTTTATAAGGAGAGGAAATGGGGAAAGGAGGTAGCCTCTAAAATGTAATAAATAAAATATTCAATAAAAAGAAAGAAAACAGGAAGTGGAGTATTAAACTATCACACTATTATTGAGTGCGGTTCAATGTGTGCTTTGAGATTCAGTAATGCTTCTATTACAAATATGGGTGACCTTGCATTTGGAGCATAGATGTTCAGAATTGAGAGTTCATTTTGTTGGATTTTTTCCTTTAATGAGTATGTCGTGTTTGTCCCATTTGTTTCTGAAAAATTTTGTTTGAAACTCTAGTTTTTGGATATTACAATTGCTACTCAAGGTTGTTTTTGAGGGACCATTTACCTTAAATTTTCCCCCAGGTTTTAACTTTGATATAGTGTCTGTCTTTTTTACTGAAGTGTGTTTCCTGTATGCAGCAAAATGCTGCATCCTGTTTACATATCCAATCTGTTAGTTTATGTCTTTTTATTGATGAATTGAATTCATAGATGTTGAGAGATATTAGAGAGCAATGATTGTTGATTCCTGTTATTTTTTTGTTAGAGGTGGAATTATGTCTGTTTGGTTCTCTTCTTTTGGGTTTGTTGTGAATAGATTAATTTCTTGCTTTTTCTTGGGTATGATTTCCTTCCTTTGTTGGACTTTTCTTTCTATTATCCCTTGTAGGGCTAGATTAATGGAAAGATATTTTTTAAGTTTGCTTTTGTCTTGAAATATCTTAGTTTATCCATCTATGATAATTGATAGTTTTGCTAGGTATTTTAGCCTGAGCTGGCTGGTTCTTTTAAAGTCTGTATGACATATGTACAAGATCCTCTGGCTTTTAGAATCTATGCTCAGAAGTTTGTTGTAATTCTGATTGGTCTGCCTTTATATGTTACTTAACCTTTTCCTCTTACCACTTTCAATATTCTTTCTCTGTTTTGTTCACTTGGTGTTTTATTTATTATGTGATGGGAGGAATTTGTTTCCCTTTGAGTTGGAAATCTTTTTTTTTTCTATATGTATTATTCTTAGGCTTGGTCTTTACATTGTGTCCTGGATTACTTGAACTTTTTGAGTTAGGAACTTTTTTTTTTTTTTTGTATTTTTCTGACTGTTGTATTGATGTCTTCTACAGTATCTTCTCCATTCTACCACTTGTATTCTCTTTGAGATGCTTGCATCTGTGACTCCTCCTATCTTTTCTAGAATTTCAATCTTCAGGGCTGTCTCTCTTTGTGTTTTCTTTAATATTTCTATGTCTATTTTTTGATCCTAGATGATTTTGTTCAATTCCTTCACCTGTGTGACTGTGTTCTCCTGTATTTGATTAAAAGATTTCTATATTTCCTCTTTAAGGGCTTCTATGTGTTTACTTGTATTCTCCTGTATTTATTTAAAGAAGTTATTTATGACATTAATTTTTTATTGGATATATTTATTTATTTAGATATCAAATGTTATCATTTTAGCTAGTTTCCCCTTCAGAAACTCCCATCACCTCTTTACTTTCCATGCTTCTATGACCCTGCTTCTACACCCAGCCACCCACTCATGACTTCTCAACTTGGCATTCCCCTGTACTGAGATATCGAGCCTTCACAGGACCAAGGACCTCTCCATTCATTGATGTCTGCTAAGGCCATCCTCTGCTACATATATGACTGGAGCCATGGGTCCCTTTGTATGTACTCTTTGGTTGGTGATTTAGTCCCTAGGAGCTCTTGGATGACTGGTTGGATGATATTGTTTTTCCTATGCATTACAAACTCCTTTAGCTTCTCTATCATCTATCTGAAATGAAACTTTTGACCTAAACCTTGCCTTAAAGATGTGTTGTGGTACTCCAGGCTTGTTGTGGTGGGAGAACTTAATTCTGATGTTGCCAAATAGTATTGTTTTCTGTTGCTTAGTTCTCATGATTGGGTCTTATCATCTTGTTATTCCTGGTGTTTTCTGGCCTCAGTGTTTCTTTCTGGAACCTATCCATTTTGTGAGTCTGGGATCATGTGATCCTGTATTCCTGAATCTATCAGAACTCCAAAGGAGTAGAGATGAACTGAAGTGTGGGGTGTATGTGCTTGGAACCAGTTCAGAAGCTCTGCTCCAGGAAGAGGAAAGCATTTGAGTTTTGCCTCAGCAGGGTATCTGAGTACCAGGGTCCCAGGATCCTAGGGTCCTGGTATGCTCTGTATTTGGGTGGGGTTTTGGGTCTCACCTGTAATCCTGGATGTGCCAGAAAGCCTGGGGAGTCAAACTTCAGCTGGTGTGTGGGCTGTGATCCTGGACGTGTCAGAATACCTTTGGAGTTGAGCTGCAACTGGAATGTGTGCTGTGAGGCTTTAGATTCAGAGCAGAGGCTCTGCTCCATGCACTGTTGCAAACTGGAAGGTGAACATTCTCTGGCTAAGAGGAAAACACTCACACATTATAACATACATGCATATATATATATATATATATATATATATATATATATATTCACACACACACACAGAAACACAAATAATTTTTAGAAATTTACATTCTCTTCCTAGAGTTCACTTTAATAGCTCAACATATTATGCACAGTTATACAAAAATACATGAATCTAGAAGATAAAAGTTGAAGGACAAATAACTTCAAAGCAGAAGAAGTTAAGAATACTGATGTTCTTCAAGAGAACCTTACTTTCCTTCTCAAAACTTACATGGCAGCTACAGGTTATATCAAATAAATGTATATAAATTTATATGCATATATATCCATGTAAAACTCTCATTAACATTCAAATGCATATATGATTAGGGAATGTTTGATCACTACATTACCTGTATGAAATACTTAATAATTCATATGAAATCTCTGGTGAATCAGAAACGAGAAATCTAGTTGCAGATTTACTTGGAAAATTGACAACTTTTACTAAAAAATTATTTTCAGACAGTATATGTAGATCAAGAATTAAATACAAACAATCAGCTAACCATGAATTTAAGAGAGAGAAAGAGACAGAGAGAGAAAGTGGTAGAGTGAGAGCAAGAGCAAGTGTGAGAGAGAAGAAGAGAGTGAAAGAGAAAAAGGGAGAGAGAGAGAGAGAAAGAGAGAGAGAGAGAGAGAGAGAGAGAGAGAGAGAGATATGTGGAATGAACATGAGAGCTATGCAAGAAACTTAAAGGAAAATTATGTGGTTTTACTCTAACTTTTAAAGCAAAAAGAAAAAAATTGTAAGAACAAAAGGGAGTTGAAAAACAAATAAGACCTTTTAAAAATATTAACTCTTATCTGTAGCAACAGTGACACAAAGTAGAATGTATGTGCACATGAGCATGAGGTGCAAGTCTTTCAAACAAAATAAAATTGCATAAGTCACTGGAGATAGATGGAACACTAACAAATACTGGCTAGGCAGTCTTTAAAGAACCATGGAGATCATGAATGTGTCAGTAACTGTCCATTAGAAAAATCTGATTTGCATTTCCCCAGTGACTAAGTATGTTGAACATTACTTTAGGCGCTTCTCAGACATTTACTGTTCCTCAGTTGAAAATTCTTTTTTTCACTCTGTACCTCACTTTTAATAGGTTTAATTAGTTGTCTGGAGTCTAACTGCTTGAGTCCCTTTGTATATATTATATATTAGCCCTCTATCATGTGTAGGGTTTGTAAAGATCTTTTCCCAATCTGATGGTTGCTGTTTTGTCCTATTGACAGTATCCTTTGCCTTATAGAAGCTTTGCAAGTTTATGAGGTCCCATTTGTTAATTCTTGATCTTAGACCATAAGCCATTGATGTCCTGTTCAGGAAGTTTTCTCCTCTGCCAATGTGTTTGAGACTCTTCCCCACTTTCTCATCTATTTGTTTCAGTGTATCTGGTTTTATGTGAAGGGCATTTATCCACTTGGACTTGAGCTTTGTACAAGGAGATAAGAATGGATTGATTTGCATCTTTCTACATGCTGACCTCCAGTTGAACCAGCACCATTGGGTGAAAATGCTGTCCTTTTCCCACTGGATGGTTTTAGCTCCTTTGTCAAAGATCAAGTGATCATAGATGTGTGGGTTCATTTCTGAATTTTCAGTTCTATTCCATTCATCTTCCTGCTTGTCTCTGTACCAATACCATGCAGGTTAATCACTATTGCTCTGTAATGCAGCTTGAAGTCAGGGATAGTGATTCTCCCAGAAGGTCTTTTATTGTTGAGAATAGGTTTCACTCTCCTGGGGTTTTTGTTATTCAAAATGAATTTGTAAATTGCTCTTTCTAACTCTATAAGAATTGAGTTGGAATTTTGATGGGGATTGCATTGAGTCTATAGATTCCTTTTGCAAAGATGGCCATTTTTACTATGTGAATCCTGTCAATTCATGAGCATTGGTGATTTGTTCATCTTTGGAGATGTTTAATTTCTTCAGAGACTTGAAGTTCTTGTCATATAGATCTTTCACTTGCTTGATTAGATTCACTCTAAGATATTTTATATTATTTGTGACTATTGTGAAGGGTGTCATTTTCCTAATTTCTTTCTCAGCCTGTTTATCTTTTGAGTAGAGGAAGGCTACTGATTTGTTTGAGTTAATTTTATAGCCAGGCATTTTGCTGAAGTTGTTTATCAAGTGCAAGGGTTCTCTGGTAGAATTTTTACCCTGAGATTCCCTCTCATACCAGTCAGAAAAGATAAGATCAAAAACTCAGGTAACAGCAAATTCTGGCTAGGATGTGAAGAGGAACGCTCCTCCATTTTTGGTGGAAGTGCAAGGTGGTACAACCACTGTGGGAATTAGTCTGGCAGTTCCTCAGAAAATTGAACATAGTAGTAAATGAGGACAGACCTATACCATTCCTGGGTCTATATCCAATAGATGATCTGAACTATAACAAGACACATGCTCTACTATGTTCATAGCAGTCTTATTTACAATAGCTGGAAGCTGGAAAGAACCCAGATGTCCTTCAACAGAAGAATGGACACAGAAAATGTGGTACATCTTCATGATGGAGTATTACTCAGGTATAAAAAATTGAATTATTGAAATTCTTAGGTAAATGTATGGAACTAAAAATATCATCCTCAGTGAGGTAACCCAGCCACAAAAAAAAAAAAAACCATAAAACCAAAAAACCAAAAAAACAACCATCCAAACAAACAAACAAACAAACAAAAAACCAAAAAAAAACCAAAACAAAAAAAACAAAAAACAAAAAACAAAACAAAACAAAACAAAACAACAACAACGACAACAACAAAACACACATGTTATGCAGTCAATGATAGGTGAATATTAGCCCCAAAGTTCATAATACCCAAGATACAATTCACAGACCACATGGAGGTCAAGATGAAGGAAGACCAACGTGTGGATGATTCAGTCCTTCTAAGAAAAGGTAACAAAAGTGCTCCAGGGAAGAAATACAGAGACAAATTAAAGAACAGAGACTAAAGAAAAAGCCATCCAGAGACTGCCCCATGTGGCGATCCATCCCATATATAGACACCAAACCCAGACACTATTGTAAATTCCAAGAAGTGCTTGCTGACAGGATCCTGATATAGCTATCCCCTGAGAGGCTCTGTAATAGCCTGACAAATAGACAGGCAGATGCTCACAGTCAATCATTGGAATGAGCATAGGGTCTCCATCATTAGAGGAGTTAGAAAAAGGAATAAAGGAACTGAAGAAATATGCATCCAGAAGGAACAACAATATCAATCAACCAGATGCCCCAGAGCTCCCAGGAACTAAACCACAAACCAAAGAGTACACAGGTATGGACCCATGACTCCAGCTGCATATGTTTTAGAGGATGTCATTGTCAGATATCAGTTGGAGGAGAGACTCTTAGTCCTGGGAAGGTTTGTAGGGGAATATCAGTGAGGGCAGTTGGGAGTGGGTGGGTGGGTGAGCACCCTCACAGGATCAGGGGAGTGATGATGAAATCGGGGAGTGATGATGAAATTGGGGGAAGAGTGAAAGGAAATAGCATTTCTAATGTAAATAGCTAGAATATCTAATAAAAATATGTGAGAAAAAAACTACAAAAAAAAAAAAAGAGAAAATCTGGCATAAAAGGTGAAACTAGAGGCACAGCTGAGTGGAATTTTAGTGACAACCTTCTCAAAAGAAAACAGAGAAATTACCATTCCCTCATAATTTAATATCTGAGAGTATAACTATCTCATGCTCTGTGTACTTATCATACTATAAAGGAAGTATCTTTGTTCTTTTTTCAAGAGTACATTGTGCTTCATTGTAATGATAGGTTCCTAAGTAGTCATAATCCACACATGAAATGTATAATTTTATATAAAACATTAAAGCAGATCTTAACAATTGTGGCTGAAGATGTAACCTGATGTTGCTGCACTTTTCATACAGTACACTGAACACAACATCGTATCACACTGCAAAAAATGAAGAAAAGATTTAAGGAAGGCTTCAGAGGCAGTTAATTAAGCCACCACACTCAAGGTCAATAGCTGTACAGTAAAGTTGCCTAATATACATATGGTAAAGAACTAAAGTCATCTAAATCACAAAAATGGTATGAAAAAAAATGATATATCATAGTAGATATTGCCCAAATATATTTATAAGAGTTGTGCTCATTTATGTCAAGATATTTTAGATATTATATATATATCTGTATACACTTAAAATAAATTTATCTTTCTATGAAAGATTTCTCTTGTTGTATCCATTATATATATATATATATATATATATATATATATATATATATATATAT
>JANHMN010000003.1:16543317-16582764 GCA_030674055.1 Rhabdomys pumilio
TATATATATATATATATATATATATATATATATATATATATATATATAATATTCATTCACATATGCTTATATACACACAAATGGTGTATGTGCACATTGTGTGAGAAGGATACATGTTTTTCCATGGTTGAAAACGGTAATGTTTATAGAGTAGAAGACATCAGTCAATGGTTACAAAATAAAAGTCCACAATGTATTATATTATCCCTCACCTTTGTAATACACTCATCTCACATGAAGAAGGGTCGACTACTTCAACAAGGGAAGGTACTTTACAATGTCATTCCTATAAATGTGTGTAATAGATAACAAAAAATCAGACAAGTATCTTATTACAGTTATATGAAAGTGCTATAATAACTTTCATTGTACACTGTAGTACTGATAAAATTTGTAATAATTGAGAAAAACAAACCTTTAATTTCATGGTCTATGAATGACCTAGAGCACTGGAAATCTTCTATAAATATCACTAAAGATAAATTTTCCTATGTTTTTGTGAAAGATTTCTCCAGTTATATCCCTGTGTGTGTGTCCATATGTGTGTACATGTATAAATTTGTGTTCATTTGTATGATGTCACAAATTGACTCTCAGTGTATTACAAGATCAGTTAACACCAACCCTGTGTTACTCTCTCAACTACTAAAGAATAATATACTTCATTGAAAAAAATTGGCTTGTATTTTTCCCAAACTTCATGTAGTCTATATCATCTAATGAGATTCTAAGCCCACACTCATCAGTACAATTTTCCACTGGAAATAAATGTTCTCATATCATAAGAGGCTGAATCACAGACTTTTTTTGTTTGTATGTTTGTATGTTTATGCCTTGAAATGATGGATGCTGAATGTGTATCTTCATGTCTCCCCTGTTCTGGCTGTGTCACTCCCCTGATCTGCATGAATAGCAGTTGCAGTCTTCCTTGCCTACGAATTCCATGGATACCACTGATCATCTACTCTTCACACTCCACTCTACTGTTTGCTTTATCCTAGCTCTCCACTCCTGAAGGAACTCCCTGCTATCCAAAAGACCATGCAAGCCAGAATAAAAGTTAATTTAAATGAACATATTTAACTTACTTTCTGCTCTTCCTTACAAATTGCCATTTTTATCCCCATTCTTAAATCACACCTTCACACACTTTCTAACTTCAATCCTGGAAAATAAACAAGCAGATCCATGTAGAACACTCTGCTCCCCATACTCTGAGGGTCTCCAGATTCCTACCCTATAGCCCATTCCTGAGTTTCCGGTCCTAGTATTTATAAGGGTTTCACGTGGAAACCCTAGTTTCTTTACCTATAATGACAATATAAAATATTCTATCCAACAACACACATATATTGAGTTATCTTAAAATTCAGAAGAGAAACAAAAACCAAGAAAAAGTACCCAATCAAAAATAAAAAAGAAAAAACCAAGGAGACAAATATCACAAAGAACTCTAATCACTCTAATCTTCATAATCATATACCAGCACCCAGTGGGGGGAAAATATTACTAGAATAATGGGTCACAGATTGAGCACAGCAATCCAAACACAGGTGTCCTTGAATATTTTCATATAGATAAAGCACAGAAATACGAGTTCAAAACAGAATTTATAAACATTACATTTTATCTTAATCATTAAATATCTTAATCATTAAAGAAATCATTAAGAAATTTTGGAAAAAGAAAACAATCATGGGAAGAATATGAATAAAATTGTTTTATAAAATTAAAATACAAATAAAAAGAAACAAAAGACAATATAAGATTTCTAAAAATAATAAGTTTAGGAATTCAAACAACAAGTACAAAGTCAGACATCAACATTAGAATAGGCATTTCAATTCAATACTCCAAATATCTCAAAAGAATAGTACTCAACTACATATAAAAAATAAAACAACAGCAACAACAAATAAATATAAAATCTAGAATTTCTGATGAAATATTCAACAGGAAAAGAAATTCTGAATGTCTCACAATTCTGGACTTCACATTGTACTACAAAGTTACAATAATAAAAACATCATAATATTTGCATAAATAAACCAGTTGATCAATGCAATCAAACTGAAGACTACCATATCCATCTATACACCTATGGATGCTGGATCCCTTGATAACATAGTCAGAAATACACACTTGAATATAGAGAGTATCTTCAAACAATGGTACTTTTTAAATTTGTTGTCTGCATGTAGAATCATGAAAAGTAGATCCATACTGATAACCCTGCATAAAAACTCAAGGGTACATTTCTGAATATACTCTACATAAAGCAAGATACCCTGAACCTGATGATGGAGAAAGTGAGGAATGTCGTTGAACTCACTGAAACATATGAATACTTTCTGAATAGAATAACATTTGTATAAGCATTTAATAACAACAGTTAATAAATGAGGCCTCATAAAACAGAAAATCTTCTTTAAGGGAAAGTACTATATCAATAAAAAAAAAGCAGTCTACAGAAGAGTATTTCTAGCAACTCCATATCTGATAAAGGATTTATTTTCAAAAAATACACGAAGCACTCAAGAGCCTAGCTATCAAATAAAAACAAATAATCCAATTTACAAAATGGAGTATAAATCTAAACAAGTACTTTTTAAAAGTAGAATCTCAAATAGTTGAGAAACATGTAAAGAAATATTGTTTTGCCTCATCTTATTACATGCTCTTTTGTACTGTTTGTTAATTGTCTTCCAGATGCCTGCACTTTTCCAAAAAGTAAAGGAGGCATACTGGATCTATTGGAAAAGTTGTCGTGTGGGGCAGTTAGAAGAAATTGAGACCGGGGAAAATGTGTTTTGCAATGTACAGTATGAGAGATGAATCTTTGTTCAATGAAAAGAAATGATCAACATCCTTAGACATCATAGAAATGAAAACCAAAACTACTTATCATAACTGCCAGAATTACACAGATCAAGAACAAAAGAGTTAGGTCACATTGGAGAGAACTTGAAATAAGAGGAACTTGTATCCATTGATAGGGGGAGTGGACAAGTGTATAGATAGTATGAAAACCAATGTGGATGTTCCTAAACAATTGATGGGATTCAGTCAACCTCAGATCCTGTAAACAACACATATACCCAAATAATTCTTCATTTTACTTCTAAAAAAATTTATTTGGCCCTATTCACTGCTGATTATTTTATAATATCACAAAATTTGAAACAACATAGAAGCCCCTCAACAAAGAATTAACTAAGAAAATGTGATATTTACAAAGTAAAGTATTATAGACTTAGAAATGTATCATCCTGAGTGGGTATGTATTCACTTGACTACAGATCTTAGCCATTAAACAAATGATACACAAGATGCAATCAGTAAAACCTGAGACATGATATATAGTAAAATATACTAACTTACAGTGGATTTCAGTGGGAGGGATAAATAAAGTATATTTTAGGGGTAGAATGGGAGAAGGGAGATGACAAACATGGAGGAAAATGTCAGGATGGGGAAGGGAAGTTGGCTTAAGAAGAAGTGCAGGAAATCTCTAAAGTTTGTGAAGGCAGTTCTATAGAAATTGCTTAATAAGGAGGAAGACAGATATGCAACGAACAATCTCTTGTCAGCAAATGAAGCTTCTGAAAATCAATTTGTCTTATATGCAATTGAACTGTTTTCCAAACTGTCCCCATGGAATTTCTTCAACAATCTAAGCTGTTTACAATAAAATAAGTTTCTCTCCACAAACTGACAGAAAGTCCTCATTGATAAAGATGTCACCAGTTACAGTATTGAACATGGAAAGTCCAGCTGGTTCCTACACAGAACACTTACCTCAAAAGTCTAGTGCCTTTGATACAGGATATAATATGCAGACTAGCAAAAGTAAAATGTATTATTCAAACCAGCTATAAAATCTGATATCTACAATGGTATCCTGACTGCAAAATATTCTTACTCAGTGATCCAATGATCCATCCATGGAACCTGTAGGAGGCGCTGTGGTGGACGAGTAAGGAGGTGAAGAGAAAAAGGAAGAGTAGGAGCAAGGTTAGGAGGAGAGAGCAGAGATGTAGGTGGATGAAGAGCCATGCAGGTATGGACCGCAGTCATGTGTAACAACTTATATTTAGTGTAGGTAATTTGGAAACACCTCTAATTGCATCGGCATATTGTTATTGAACATTACCAAACATATAAAGCCTTTGATTAATCTTTAAGCATGAGAGTTTTATTTATACCAGTTACCACGTGGATGGCAGAATGGTCTGGTCACGGCCAAGCCTTTGTGGAGTTAGGGTGGAAGTTTGGCATAGCCATCTCCCAGGCTGGCATCTCCTGTGTGGCAGGGCTAGTGTCTCTAGCTGAGGAAAGGCGGTATGCCCACTGCTGCCCATAGGTTTAGGAATGTTGGAAACATGGTGGCTGATTTAAAAAAGCCACATTGAACGTTGCCGATTTTAAATATCTCCACCAATAAGCAGTGCCCAATGTCTGGCACAAGTTAACTAGAAATTTAAGTCTATTTCACCTGAGAGTAAAAGTTTTATTTTTTTCTTAAAGAATAAGCAGTGAGATATGTCACATGACTCCTAGCACAGGAACCCTGAACAAAAACTGCAGGTGAGTTTCACTGCTCTGGGGAAATGCAGATTCCTTTTTGTTAGGAAAAGAAGAAAATAGCTGACTCTAGAGTAGAGAGTACAGTATATGTAAATTAAAAGTAAGATTATTTGTTTTTAAGATCTATTTAGAAACAGTTTTGTTTGATTCATGTGGGGAATCTCACCTGCAGTTTGGAATAAATATAGGTAGATAAAATTTGTCTGTGGCTTCAGGCACAGAACCACAGACAGACAGGTATATTTTTTAACGAAGAGAGCTAAATAAACAAGCCTTTGCTGTGGAGCAGCTATTGATTTAAGTATAAAGTTAAAACATAGGGATTATTTGCTTTTTAGGAAATGTTTATAAACAGATTTGTCCAAATTACATGGGGATTATTGCCCATGGTTTGGAACTTAGGGAAAACTGTCACTGGCTCTAGAGTAATTTTGGATTTATTTTCTGCTTGGAAAAATAGGGAAGGCCTAAAGAATAGGCACATAGAGTATTCTAGTTATTAAATTGTTTTTATTTTCAAGATGAGTGTGATTTTCAGTTTTGTTGTTATAGTTTTCTTCTGGGACAGAGGTCAAGATAAAGGTTTTTCTGGTTACTGGCACAAGGAAAAATTATTTTGGGAAAAAGGTTTTGTCTGTGTGTTTTCAGAAGAGACAATTAAGACATTTCTACTTTCCAGAATTATGTGGATTAGACATGACAGAGGCAGGCTGCCAGAAGACTAGATTCCAGAGTTCAAACAAAAAATTATCTTGATACTAAAATTTGTTTTCAAAATTGTACATTGCAGAATACACAGCCTTGGTGTATCTACTTACCAAGGAAGCTGAGTAGACCTGCTCAAATCTCTGATGTTCTGGAATTTCAGCTGGATGCAGTAAAGACACAGACATCAGAGGCTTATCAATTTACTCTCCCCCTTGCCCTCTTCTAATATTTCGATGCCCAAATTCATCTTGAAGAAGTTACTGAAGAGTCGGTGCCCCTATTCCCTGGTCTTGGGGACTGAGGTGGTTAATATTAGGCTGTCCTTCTAGAGAAAAGTAATAGTTTTAGTGAAATAGGGAGGAACAGTTAGAATTGATTGATTACATAGCCATAACCTATTTGGTAGAAATCTGTATAATTGTTATTAAGCTAAAGTTATGTTTCTTAAATGGTACAAAATTTATTTTGATTTCGAATTCAAGAGTTTCTTCTTCTATTAAGTCAAAATTGGTGGGTACAAAGCTTAGTCCCAGTCCCTCTTTAATTATTTTTAACTGATTTAAGTTGGTTAGTCTGTGAGTTAAGGGCCTACAGAAAATTCATGGCTCTGAGTTTATTGTTAGGGTGTTTTCTATATTTAATTAGAAATAGCTGAGAAGAGTTAATGGACAACAGTCTAGATTGCCTTACATAGCTAGTTGGTCTTCAAATCATCAGAAGTCTACAGGATTGTTGTTACAAACATTTCTGTATTAATGTTCATTTTGATTAGAGACCTGTCTACTCCTGACAGATTCCCTGTCTTGAATTCTAAAAAGAAACTGAGCATCCTTGTAGTTATTCCAGTTGTGGTGAGACAGCCACTAAGCAAAAATTGCCTCTTTTCATCTACAGAGAAATTACTGTCCAGAAAAGGACACACTTCTGGAATAGTCAACTGATTATATATCTCAAGATAGAGTAACCAGCCCTTAATAATTCTCCATTACTAGGTCTGTCAGATGATCCTGGGCCAGAAGACTGAAGATTGGGTGCTCCAGTGTTTTGAAGTATAAGGATTGTCCGGTGTTCAGCAGTCTCTGTAAATTGGCTAAGTTCTAGAAGCTATGCTTTGTGTTTTCCATAATGTCATTTAATTATTCTGGATTTCTGACAGGGATGAAGACTTACAGTGTTATAGCCAACACAGGCTATTTACTTTGAGAGAACAGATTTGATAGGATGTTTTTCAGCTGACATTCATTCCAAAGCCAGAAAAGTAACAGGTTCAGAACTAAGTCTTTTAGTTAGGAGAGATGATGGAGGTTCTGCCTAGTAGACAAAATTGATGGACTGGGTATTAGGTCTATCTTGTACTTTACTGATACAAATTGGTATAGTTGTGCTTTAATTGTATTTTGAGAGAAAGTTTTTTCTTTTAACAGGATTGGTGATATGAAGGAGGAGCTAACATGGGAGAAGTAAGAAGAGGAAGAGGAAAAGGAAGAGGAGAAGCAAGGTGAAAGAGAGAGAGAGAGAGAGAGAGAGAGAGAGAGAGAGAGAGAGAGAGAGAGCAGAGATGTAGGAGGATGAAGAGGAACACAGGTATGGAGAGCAGTCATGGGTAACAACTTTTATTTACTTTAAATAATTGGGAAACACCTCTAATTGTATGTGCATATTGTTATTGAACATTATCAAAAATATAAAGCTTTTGATTAATCTTTAAGTATTAGAGTTTTATTTATACTGGGTACTGTGTGAATGGCAGGATGGTCGGGGCACAGCCAAGCCTTGAGGAGACAGTGGAAGATTGGCAGAGCCATCTCTCACACTGGCACCTTATGGGATGCATGGCCAGTGTCTCTGGCTGCCTAAGCAGACTATTCAAGATGAGCAGAGGCAGTATGCCCACCACCACTCCTGCCTGCAGGCCTAGGCTAGTCAAGAACATGGTGGCTGATTAAGAAAAGCCCGATTGAATTCCATGGTTTTTAAATTATTTCCAGCAACAAGAACCCATGATTTAAACTGCTTGAAAGATAAAGAACCATACAGTAGACATTCCAGAGTCCTAAGGTAAACCACATATCACTGGTCTTTTAAAAATAAATTAGTGATAAAAATGACTCATAGTGACATTCTGCTAAATTCATAGGACAGTGCTTTATTCAGAAATTATCAGGGAAGTGCTCCTCTGCTAAATGTGAACAAACATTGTCCCATAGCCAGATGTCACACTTAGATCTAAACACTTTGATTTCATGAAATTCTCTCTTCAGAGTTTTGATGATTGTAAATGTTGAGGAACAGGCAGGGCCACCTCTCTAGATATCATGTCCTAGTGCCTGGCTCATGAGTTCCATTGCCATTAGGGCCAGCTCTACTGGGATACCAAGAAGAGATACAGAAGGTCCCTCTCCTCTGAATACTGCAACTTGTTAGAAGCAGGAACCTTTCTTCTGGGGACTTCTTCTCCCATGCTGTCCAGAACAGTACCACTGGCTCTGCTCAGCCCTGAGACATCAAAATGACCACAAGGCTCATACCAGGGATGTTCACTTAGCTTTCGTTAGCATCATGGGATAAGTGTATACACACTGATACCTATTTATGCAGAAGCTTGGACTCAGGCATGGCTCTTGGGAACAACAAGAAACAGGCCATTACTTGTCTCAGGGAGCAGGACAGGCTATTAACAACATGCTATTCCTCTCTACACTCCTAACTCCAGGTCTACTTTTCTTCATAGTGAACAAACCATTCTGCATCTGTATCTCCCAATTTCAATTGCATACTGACTCATTGTAGGGTCTAGAGCTCACATTTGCTTCATGGAGGTAGGTAAACCTCTGGGTCTATTCTGATTGTATGGATCCGCGGGACAATGACATCTTCTTTTAAAAAGTAGGATTACTAAATATTTGCTTAATCAACAATTAAAAAGCAATAAATTCCCAGCCAAAATTAAAAGGATCACGTAAGAATGTAATTCATCATAGTGTCCTGCTGTCTAGTGGTGAATAGACACTTCAAATACCTAGAGAGATTAACAAAAGTGGAATAATTAGAAGTAAACACAGCAGGATAAATCATATCAGTTGGGAATCTTCACTGGGCAGGTATGACACTTTTTTCTGTGCCTAGCTTGCAGCTGTCTAAGTCAGAGTAGCTGGCATAGTATGTGATTTTTCTCAAAGGAGAAAGGCATATGGCCACTTACTCTTGTATTTTTACTACATTTCTTGTTTGACAGTGTAATGTATCATTTTGTAAGAGGCAATCATAGCAAATACCTTCACCTCTTCAGTTCTGCCTCTCTTCACAGTGCGGAAAGCATTTGACATTCCATTTTCTCCCACTTATTTACTTATTTCTTCACCTCCCTTCACAACACCACCTATTTATTTCCTTATACCTGATCTGTCCCAGAGTGAACTGGGATCATCCCAGCAATGTCTTCGCACTTCTATATCCTATTTTATAATGAGAGACTGAAAGGGAATAGATCTGGATGGGGATTTGGGAAGGAAATGAGACATGTAGAAAGAAGAGAAAATTTAATCAGAATAAAGTGTATGAGAAAAATTCTAATTTTAATAAAAGCAAAGAAATTAATGAAATAAACTTTGAGAAACCCAAAACTCTGTTCCCTCTCTCAAACCAATCTTTAAGACATTTCTAGTAAAATCTAGATATTTAATTTTAATAATGAACATGATATCTCCTAATTTGGACCAGTATATTTTTATCTTTTATTGATATGTTGATGTACCATGACTATAGTCGTATTCAAAAGTTTTTTTTTTTTTTTGAGACAGGGTATTTTTGTATAGCCCTGCCTGTCCTGGAATTAATTCGTATATATAGATGTTCTAGAACTTGTTGATCTTTGTTCCCTTGTCTCCAAATTTTGGAGGTTAAACTCATAAACCACCATGCTAGGTACATCTATTAATTTTTAACTGACATATGCATATGTATGTGGAGAAAAGTGCATGTACTTGCTGTGAACTCAGAACAGAGAAAGGATTATGTTTATTCTCATTCTGTTCTCACATTGAAAACATATGTTGTAATTTTTAATTTTTATATTAAAATATTTAACAATAGTAGCACCATGATCACAAAACAACAAAATTATCCTAAGTCTATATTATGAGAATAAAAAAATAAACATTAGCCATTTACATATTGGTCTCAAAGTTTCTTGCCATTTAAATAATTCTGAATCTTAGTCACAACTCTGTTCTGTGATAAGTTGAAGCAACTCACGTAATGATGAGTTAAATCAGAGAAATCTGGCATCAGTCAATAACAATCTGTGGAAACAAATTTCAGAGAAGTAATTAATGTTTAATAGCTGAAATTCTCAGCGTAATTTATCATGGATAGTGACAAATTTAGGGTTTCTGAACTCATTAGGAGGCAGAGAATTTCTTTATTTGGCTTGGCTAATGGAGCCCAACACAAGAGACCAAAGGTACTGGCTGTTTACTCGGTCACAGTGACCTGTATAACATAAGCCACACTGCTCTGTCAATGGAATATAGTGGACACATGAGGCCAGTGCTTTTCAAACTTTAATTTGAATAGAAAATTCAGTGAGTCTACATGAGGTATTGTCATAGATACTTACAAACTTTACCTTTACCTCTAACTGTAGAGATTCTGTTACATTGCACTGACATCATGTTCACACACACACACACACACACACACACACACACACACTTGTTGGCACAGGCTTGGTACAGCATTGCTGAATTAAGCTTTTCCTGAGGGCCCTTAATTTTCAGGAACATAATTGATGTGATAGCACAGAAGTTTTTGATGTCTTCCAGTATATTTTCCAACTTACATCTTCACATCAATAATGAATATAAGAGGTAAATTCCAACGGAAAGACTGTTGCACATTTCAATTGGATAATAGAGCAAGCTGGACAGAAAACAATCTTAGCTTCATATGCAAACTCTACAATGAGTAGTGGTTACAAAACAATTTTACAAAACAGCATACATTTCATATAATGATCTGAATCTACAGCATTATCTACTGGGCTTAGAGTTCTGTATGCAATTAGATGCTCACTTTATTTTTCTTCTTCATTCTGCTGATCATCTACCTCTTCATGTTAAGTTTCCTTGAAGACAGGTGCTTTTAAAGAATGAGGCAAAGTTAACACAAGAATAGATACATCCTAAAAATTGTACTGTCCTCACATCTGCAATGCAGAGGCCTATATAGAAAACTCTTTCAACTTTATTATAAATATTCTATAAGTGCATTCATATTTTCCATGTAAATTTCATCACAAAATGAATATAAACACAGAGACAGGCAGAACTTAAAGAGTTTTATTTATTCTATTCCCACACTCCTCTACAAGAACCAAAAGAAATTGCTGTTTGATTTTTTTCAGGGAGACTATTTTTCACCTTCATTCAGTACAGAAAGTATTGGAGTTTTGCTCCAGTGAATATTAAAATTATATTTCTGGAATCTGAGAGAAGACAGAATAATTTTCTCTGTCCGTTATTCTTAACACACCATTCTTAGTCACAGGCTCCATTATGAGTATTCATTCCTATCAATAAAATGTAACTTCTGACCTGTGCACTGTGTTCCATACAGACAATATCATGCAAGTGTAACTTCAAGGTTGCTCTTATTGTTTAAATCATCTTGTATCTCCTATTGTATTTCCATCTTCACTAATGCATGCTTCACATTGATTTTTAAAGAGAATCTACTTAACTGTTTATTTAAGCCTCATATTCTCTGCATGTTATGACTCTATACCTGAGGAGGTTCAATGAAATATACATAAAGATCTCTCTTCTATGATGTTGCACCCTATTTTTACACTTCATCACATGGATACATGCACAGGAACAGTCATTTAAGGATTATGACATCAAGACCTGTCTCAGTCTTCAAATCCAAGAATCAATATCTGCATATAGAGCTTTTCAATGTATTTTCATTAGATATTTTATTTATTTACATTTCAAATGTTATTCTCTTTACCAGTTTCCCCTCTGCAAACCCCTGTCCCACTTCCCTCACCCTGCTTCTATGAGGGTGCTTCCTCACCCACCCACACACTACCACTTTACTGTCCTAGCACTCCCCTCCAATGAGGAATCAAGCCTTCACAGGACCAATAGCCTCTTCTCCTATTGATGCCTGACACAAATGCATCTGGAGCTATGGACCCATCAAGGTGTACATTTTGGTTAATGGTTTTGTCCCTGGGAGCTCTGGAGAGGTATGGTTGTTGATATTGTTGCTCTTCCTTTGGGTTTACAATTCTCTTTAGCTCCTACAATTATTCCCCTACATTGGGGTCTCCAGGCTCACTTTGATTGTTGGCAGCAACCATCCACATCTGTATTAGTCAGGCTCTAGCAGAGCCTCTAAGGAGACAGCTATATCAGGATCCTGTCAGCAAGCACTTCTTGGCATCAGCAATAGTGTATGGGTTTGGTGTATGCATATGGGTTGGATCCCCAGATGAGAAAATCTCTGGATGGCTTTTCCTTCAGTCTCTTCTCTACTCTTCATTCCTATAATTCATTTAGACAGGAGCAATTCTGGGTTAAAATTTTCAAGAAGGGTATGTGGACCCATCCCTCAATCGGGGGCTGTGCCTAACCTCTAGATATAGTCTCTACAGAATAAATTACCCATTTGTTGGATATTTCAGCTAGTGTCATCCCCATTGGGTCCTGGGAGCATCTTACTTTCCTGGCTTGTGGGACTTTCTGGTGGCTACCCCAGTTTCCCATCGCCCATTGCTACACACTTTTGTACAATTCCCTGAACATCTTTATCTTTCCCCATATTTCTTTAACTGATCCTGACCCCCCTTTTTTCCCTTCCTCTCTTTCTCCTAAGTACCACTCATGCGCTACCTACCATGATTATTTTGATGCTCCTTCTAAGTAGGATGACAGCATCTACACTTTGGTCTTCTTTCTTTCTGAGCTTCATACACTCTGTGAATTGTATTGTGGTTATTCTGAGATTTTTGGCTAGTATCTGGTTATCAGTGAGTACATATCGTGTGTGTTCTTTTGTAATTGGGTTACTCACTCTGAATGTTATGTTGGATGATATGTTCATTTATCTAAGAATTTCTCAAATTCATGTTTTTGATTAGATGAGTAATATTCCATTCTGTAAATGTACCACATTTTCTGTATCCATTCCTCTGTTGAAGGACATCTGGGTTCTTTCCAGCTTTTGGCCATTATAAATAAGGCTTCTATGAACATAGCAGAGTATGTGTCCTTGTTATATGTCAGAGGATCTTTTAGATATATGACCAGGAGTAGTATAGCTGGGTCTTCAGGTAGTACTATGTCCAATTTTTTTGAGGAACAACCATACTGATTTACAGAGTGGTTGTACAAGCTTGCAATCCCACCAGCAATGGAAAAGTGTTCATATTTTTCCATATTCTTTCCAGCATCTGCTGACTCCTGAGTTTTTGATTTTAGTCAATCTGGCTGATGTGAAGTGGAATCTCAAGGATGTTTTGATTTGCATTTCCCTAATGACTAAGGATGATGAACATTTCTTTTGATACTTCTTGGTCATTAAGGTTTCACACTTGAGAATTCTTTGCTTAGCTTTCTTCTCCTTTTTCTAATAGTGTTAGTGGGTTCACTGGAGTCTAACATTTTGAGTTATTTGTATATAATGAATATTAACCTTCTATAGGAGGTAGGGTTTTTAAAGATATTTTTCAATCTGTTTAGTTGCTGATTTGTCCTAGAGCCAGTGTCCTTGCCTTGCAGAAGCTTTGAAATTTTATGAGGTCCCATTTGTTTACTGTTGATCTTAGAACATGAGCCATTAGTGTTTTGTTCAGGAAATTTTCTCCTGTATCAATGTGTTCCAGGCTCGTTCCCACTTTCTCATCTATTAGATTCAGTGAATCTGGCTTTATGTGGATGTCCTTGATCCATTTGGACTTGAGCTTTGTACAAGGAGATAAGAATGGATAAATTTGCATTCTTCTACATGAAGACCACCAAAAATTGAACCAAAACCATATGTTGAAAATGCTGTCTTTGTCTGTAGATGGAAAGAGGCAATTCTTGCCTAGTGGCTGTCTCCCCACCACTGGAGTAACTCCAAGGATGCTCAATTTCTTCTTAGAATCTAAGACAGGAAGCTATCAAAAATAGATAGGTCTCTAATCAAAATGAACATTAATATAGAAATGTTTGTAACGTCAGTTCTATGGACTTCTGACGTTTTGAAAACCAACAATCTATGTAAGGCAATCTGGTCAATTGTTTGTTAACTTCTCTCAGCTATTTCTAAATAAAATATAGGAAACACTCTAACAATAAACTCAAAGCCATGAATTTGCTATAGTCCCTTAACTCACAGGCTAACCACCTCAAATCAGTTAAAAAAGTTAAAGAAGGACTGGGTCTAAGCCTTGTATTCCTAACTGTGTTATACATGCACAATGCACATGAGAGTATCAATATTCATCTCACTTTTATATCAATAAGAAGCTCGTACAAATGAAAGACTTAAATTTGAAATCAAAGTAAATTTTGTACCATTTAAGAAATTATAACTTCATCTTGATAATAATTATACACATTTCTACCAATAGGTTATGGCTATGCAATAAATCCTAGCTAATCCTCCCTGTTCCAACAAAACCACTACTTTTCCCTAGAAAGGCAGCCAAAAATTAACCACCTTAGTCCCCAAGTCCAGGGAATAGGGGCTCTGACTCTTCTTTAACTTCTTCAAGCTGATTACAGGCGTCAAGATATTACAAGAAGGGTAGGGGGAAGAGTAGATTGATAAGCCTCTGACACGGTGTCTTCACTGCATCCAGATGGAATTCCAGCACATTGGAGGTTTGAGCAAGTCTGCTCTGTTTGCTTGATGAGTAGATACACCAAGGCTGTGTATTCTGCAATATACAATTCTCAGAACAAGTTTTAGTATCGAGATGATTTTTTTTTCTAGAGGGCTGACTTTTTTTAAAAAAGATGTTGGTTCCAACAACTTTCCCCTCCCCTTTTTAAAATTGGTTATAATATTTACATTTTAAATTCTATTCCCTTATCCCATTCCCCCCACCACCCAGGAACCCCTTATCCTATCCGCCTCCTTGTGCTTCTATGAGGGTGTGATTATCCAGTTTCTATGATGTTGTTTCCATTAAATTGCCTCCTAACATTCTAAATCCTTCCATTTGTGTTATTAAATCAGAAAAAGACACACTTGCAGAATAGTCGACTGATTATATCTGCCTAGACAGAGTAATCAGCCCTTAATAATTCTGCACCACTAAGGTCTGTCAGATGATTCTGAGCCAGAAGGCTAAAGATTTGATGCTCCAATGTTCAGTAGTATAGGGTCTGTCCAGGTGTTCAGTGGTCTCTATAAATTGGCTAAGTTTTAGAAGCTATGAGTAATGCTTCCCATAATTTCAGTTAACTCAGTCAGTTTGGATTTCTGATGGGGTTGAAAACCTATAGTCTCATAGCCAATTCTGACTGTTTACTTTGAGAGAAAAGATCTGAGTGGATGGTTTTTAGCTGATATTCATTCTAAAGCCAAGAAAAAAAAAAGCCAGGTTCAAAACTAAGTGTTTTAGTTAGGAGAGATGACAGAGGTTCTGATTAGTCAACAAAATGATGGACTGGGTATTAGGACTATCTTGTACCTCACTGGTACAAATAGGCATAATTATGCTCTTATTGTATTATGAGAGAAAAGTTTTTTTTTTAAACAGGAAGGGTGATATGTAGGAGGAGCTAAGGGGGAAGAAGTACCGAGAGGAAGAGAAGGAGTAAGGAGAGGAGAAGAAGAAGGAGAGGAGAAGCTAGGTGATGAGAGAGAGGAAGAGTGAGAAAGAGGGGGAGGAAATGGAGACAGATGTTCACGTGTCTCCACCAATCAAAGATAGATTATATATCCAGGTTAGGTATTGGGTTACACTTCTGATTGAGCATGACCAAACTTATAAAGCCTTTGATTAACAGTTTAAAAAATTGTATAGAAGCAAAAGGGAAAAGGGAGCATGGGATAGGGTTTTTTTTTAGGGAGGGGAATGGGGAAAGGGGATGGCATCTGAAATGTAAGTAAAATATCCAATAAAAAATGCTGTTAAAAAAAAAGAAAGAAAATGCTGTCTTTTATCCACTTGATGATTTTAGCTTGTTTTGTGAAACATCAAGTGACCTTAGGTGTGTGGGTTCATTTCTGGGTCTTAAATTCAATTTCCTTGATATACCTGCCTATCTCTGTACCAATACCTTACAGATTTAATTACTGTTGCTCTTTAGTACAGTTGGGGTCAACTATGTTCATTATTCTCCCAGAAATTCTTTTAGTGTTGTGAATATTTTTGGCCAGCTTAGATAATTGATCATTCTAAATGAATTTGAGTACTGCTCTTTCTGTGATGAATTGAATTGAGTTGGAATTTTGACAAAAATTGCATTGAATCCACAGTTTGCTTTTGACAAGATGGAAGTTTTTGCTTTATAATCCTGCCTATCCATGAGCATGGGAGATCTTTCCATCTTCTGAGGTCTTCTTTGAGTTCATTCTTTAGAGATTTGAAGTTCTTGTAGTACTGATCTTTCACTGGCTTGGTTAGAGTCACACCAATGTATTTTATATTATTTGTGACTATTGTGAAGGGTATTGTTTCCCTGACTTCTTTCTAAGCCTGTTTATTCTTTGAATAAAGGAAGGCAACTGATTAATTTGAGTTAATTTTATATCCAGGCACTTTGCTGAAGTTGTTTATCAGGTTTACAAGTCCTCTGGTGGAATTTTTGGGGTAGCTAAAATATATTATCATAACATCTTCAAATCATGATATTTTGACTTCTTTTTTTCCCTATTTGTATTTCTCTGACCTGATCTGTATTCTTTTGTTGTCTAACTGCTCTGTCTAGAAATTCAAATACTACTAGTTGATAGTCTTGTCTTGTCCCTGATTTTATTGGGATTGTTCCAATTTCTTTCTATTTAGCTTGATGTTGGCTACTGGTTTGCTTTATATGGCTTTTTCTATGTGTAGATAAGGGCCTTGAAGTACTGATCTTTCCAAGAATATTAACATGTAAGGGTGCTGAATTTTGTCAAATGTTTTCCAGCAAGTAATGATATGATCATATGGGATTTTTTTGAGTTTGTTTATGTAGTTTTTTACATCGATACATTTCCATATATTGAACCAACCCTGTATCCCAGGGATGAAGTTTACTTCATCACAGTGAATAATAGTTTTGATATGTTCTTGGATTCAGATTGCAAGAATTTTATTGAGTAATTTTTCATTGATATTCATAAGGAAAATTAATGTGAAATTCTCTTTCTTTGTCAGGTTGTAGTTTGGTTTAAGTATCAGTATAACTGTGGCTTTATAGGAAAAATTAGGTGGTGTTCCTTCTGTTTCAATTTTGTGGAATAGTTTTAAGAGTATTGTATGAGGTTTTCTTGAAGGTCTGGTACAATTATGCACTAAAACCATCTGGTCCTGACCAAGTTATTATAGAGTAGAGTATTGTTCAGTTTCCACATGTATGTGGAATTTCTATTGATTTTATTATCATTAAAGGCCAGTCTTAGTTTGTGGTGATCTGATATTATGCATGGGGTTATTTCAATTTTCTTGAATCTGTTGATGCCTGTTTTGTAACCAATTATATGGTCTGTTTTGGAAAAGGTACCATGAGATGCTGAGAAGAAGGTATATTTTTATGTTTTGGAATGAAATGTTCCATAAATATCAGTTAAATCCATTTGGTTTATAACTTCTCTCAGTTGCACTGTGTCTCTGTTTATTTTCTGTTTCCATGATTCATCCATTGCTGAGAGTGTGGTGTTGAAGATTTCCACTATTATTGTATGAGTTTCAATGGCTGTTTTAAGCTTTAGTAACTCTTTTATGAATGTGGGTAACCTTGCATTTGGAGCATAGATGTTCAGATTTGAGATTTTATCTAGGTAGATTTTTCATTTGATGAATACGAGGTGTCCTTCCTCATCTTTTTTGATAACTTTTGGTTAAAAGTAAATTGTATTTGATATTAGAATGGCTACTTCAGCTTGGTTTGGGAAAACATTTGCTTGGAAAGTTATTTTCTAGCTTTTTATTCAGAGATAGTGTCTGCCTTTGTCACTGAGGTACATTTCCTTTATGCAGCAAAATGCTGGGTCCTGTTTACATATCCACTCTCTTAGTCTATGTCTTTTTATTGGGAAATTGAGTCCTTTGATGTTAAGAGATATTAAGGTCCAGTGATTGTTGCTTCCTGATATTTTTGTTGTTAGAGGTGGAATTGTGTTTGTGTGGATATCTTATATTGTGTTCATTGAAAAAATATTCATTTCTTGCTTTTACTTGGGTGTTGTTTCCCTCCTTGTTTTGGAGTTTTGCATCTACCATCCTTTGTAGAGTTGAATTTGTAGAAAAATGTTTAAATTTGGTTTTCTCATGGAATATCTTGGTTTCTCCATCTATGGGAAAATATTGGGTGATTTGTTGGGTATAGTAACCTGGGATGACATATATGTTCTCTTAGGATCTGTATGACATCTGCCCAGGATCTTCTGGTGTTTAGAGTCTCTGTTGAAAACTCTGGTGTAATTTTGATAGGTCTGCCTTTATATGTTGCTTAACTATTTTCCCTTACTTCTTTGAATATTCTTTCTTTGTTTTGTGAATTTGGTGTTTTGATTATGATGTGACAGGAGGAATGTCTTTCCTGGTCCAGTCTATTTGGGGTTTTGTAGACTACTTATATGTTTATGGGCATCTCTTTCTTTAGGTTAGGGGAGTTTTCTTCTATGATTTTGCTAAAGATATTTACTGTCCCTTGAGTTGGTAATCTTCACTCTCCTCTATACCTATTCTACTTAGGTTTGGTGTTTTCACTTTGTCTTGCATTTCCTGAATGCTTTGGGTTAGGAATTTTTTGCATCTTGCATTTTCTTTGACTGTTGTACCAGTGTTTCCTATGGTATCTTCTATACCTGAGATTCTCTTTTGTATTTCTTGTGTTCTGTTGGTAAAAGAGATTTGTGACTCCTGATCTTTTTCCCAACTATTCTTTCTCCAGAATTGTCTCCTTTTGTCATTTCTTTAATGTATTCATTTCCATTTTAATATCCTGTATCACCCATTTGATTGTGTTTTCCTGTCTTTCTTTAAGGGATTTATATTTTCTTGGTAAGGGCTTATACCTGATTACCTGTTTTCTGCTGTATTTCTTTAAGTCATTCTTAAAGTCTTCTATCATCATGAGATTATATTTTAAATCTGAATCTTGCGTTTGCAGTGTGTTGGGGTATGCAGTTGGAAAGAATATTTTCCAACAAACTCTCACACAAATTTTACACATGTACATACATACATAGAGTTGGTGGGTGAAAAGAACAATGCTCTGACTACTTTATTCTTTCTCCCACAGCTTTTGTAGCCCAGAAAAGTCTTTCAGGCAGTATAAGATTATATTTTAGTTTTCTTCTACTAAATGACTATGAAAAAACAAAACTATCATCTCAATACCTTTACAAAAATAATATTATATAGTACAGTTAAGCAACTTGTTATTTATTAACAAAGTGTAGGCAAGCCAGGTTTTATTCTCAGCCAGTTTCTCTTACTAGCAGGCAGCAATGTGCAACTACAGAGAAAGGAATTATTATTTTCTTATTAATTTTAATTTTAATCTTATAAGAATCTTAAAAGAATCACATACATAAACTTTTATTTAAATATCAGTAATATTTAATTTAAACCTTCTGAGTGTGAATGTACTGATCACCAACCCTTATTAAATCCTGTTAGAAGCTGAGAGCAAGATGGGTATAAGAAACCAATCATCACTGGTTAGCCTCAGTTAGAGCCACATCAGACAGTACTGCCACTTTCCTTGTTCTGTGTCCTTAAAAAGACCCCAACACATAAATGTTTAGCAGAGGTCTTCCTGGTCTGTCCTCAATGAGAGGAAAGGTACCTAACCTTTAAGAGACTTGAGGCCCCAGGGAGTGGGAAGGCCTGTCAGGAGGGATGTGGAGGAGTGGTGCCATACTATTGGATACTGGGGAACAAAAATGGGATGAGGAACTATCAGAGATCAGAACAGGAAGAGAATTACTACTAGACTTTAAAAAATGTTAAAGGTAATTGAACTTTAGCTGACCTTGAAAATGCAATATTTATTATAAGTGAATCCAAGCTGAGCATAGAATTCCAAAGAAAATTAGTCTGAAATCAAAATTCAAAATCCCTCCCTCCTATAGTGATCGTGTAGTCTAGAAAGAAGTCTGTGAACATCTAAAAAAAAAAAAACCCTGCAAATAAAATCACTACTCCATCATGTTTTATTCCTCAATGTGTTAACAAACACATGTGTATATTTATCCAGCATATAACAAATAAAATATTCTTTTTTTCCTTTAAAAATACATTGTACTTCATTGCAATGGCATGTTCCTATTTAGCCAGAATCAACTCATGGAATGTATAGTTTTTAAGATATCTGAGAGCTAGTGTCAGTAATGGAGGCTGGAGATACAGGCCAGTAATATAGTACATGTATTACATTCCTGCAGAATTGACCACAACGTTCTACAACATTACAAATGTGGGCAAAATAGATTCAAGAATAACTACGAAGGCAGTTTATTATGCCACTAAACTTAAGGTGAATAGCTTTTTCATAAAGTACTTGACTTATATTCATGCAACTATGGACTGAGCCCTCTAATCAATCAAAATAAATTAAAGAAAAAAGTTGTATTATACTAGGATACTGGATATATATATATATATATATATATATATATATATATATATGTGTGTGTGTGTGTGTGTGTGTGTGTGTGTGTGTGTGTGTGTGTGTGTGTGTTTTTGTGTGTGAGTGTCTGTATGTCTGTCTTTGATTTACTTGAAAGCCTGGGACCCACATAGGACAAACGGTGGCACTGTATTTTCTGGAACTGGAATGAGACTACTTTTGTATGTTGAAAAGTCACCTAAATTCCTGGTAAAGTAAACATTAATATGCACCAGTGGATAATCTCTTAAGTTACTTACTTTCTAAGTATTTAAAAACTACAAATATGGACACCCATTCTGGTCTGCACCTTCCACCAGGGCAGATCATCACTTGTTTCTTCCTCTGAAGATACCACTATCTTCAGGCTTCTCAGGAGATCAGCTGCAGGCAGGGCAATAGGTAAAGGACTGTCCAAATAACTACAGGAGCTAGGCGCCATGGTGAGTTCCATAGACTCGGGGTGTGTTCCCTCACCCCTACCCTTTGAAATTCAATCCCCTTCTGGACTGGACCTTCCACCTAGGAAGATCATCAATGTGATAGATCTTCTGAAGATGTCACAGTCTGCAGAACTCCCAGGAGTTGTGCTGCACACAGGGCAACAGGTTAGGGAACCTCCCAAACATTCTCATCAGCTGGGAAACCCTAGGATCCCAGAGAACTTGGGACCCATAACAAACACTTCCACTGCTATAGTTCCACTTTCTTTGAAACCTGGGCTTTTCTCCAGGACAGATCACCAATTTGTCTGCTCCTCTGAACACCTTAATATCTGAAGCTCTCCCAGAAGGTCTGCTACAGCCAGGGCTTCAGGCCTTCCAGAAGACTTGCTACAATCCAGGAACACAGGAGGCAGTCTCCTGACAGAGACACTCAGGCCAGCTAACACCAGAGATAACAAGATCATGAGAGGAAGTACAAGAAGATAAGCAAGAGAAGCCAATATACTTTGGCATCATCAGAATCAAATTCTCCAACTACAACAAGCCTTGGATACACCAACAGGCCTGAAAAGCAGGATGGTGACCTAAAATCATATCTCATGTGTCCCGTGCGATATCCCTGCCCGCAGGAACTCACACGAACACGTGGGATTCTTTCGCGGTGTTTATTCTTTCAACATGGCTGGGAGAGAGAGAGAGTCGAACTTCCCACACCTGTATATATAACCTTTGGGGTGGACAATTATGATTGGCTGCTTGCTCAAATTCCCAGGTTCCCCTGCACTGTACATGCGCAGTTTAATGGATATGATGTCAGAAATAGGCGTACCCAAGATGCTGTGCATGCGCGGTTTGTTACCTCACACACACAGGCATCAGCAAGGACAGCCTCCTACACTCATGAAGAAAATAGAGTCCAGTAAGGAGGATATAAAGAACTCAATGAAAGAAATACAGGAAAACACAGGTAAATAGTTGGAAGTTCTTAAAGATGAATCAAAAAAAAAAAAAACATTTTAAAGAAATACATGAAAAGACAATCAAACAGGTGAAGGAATTGAACAAAGTAATACATTACCTAAAAATTAGAGCAGAAACAATGAAGAAAAAGCAAACGGAGGCAACCCCGGAAAAGGAAAACCTAGGAACAAGGTCAGAAACTACAGAGTCAAGCATCAAGAACAAAATACAAGAGATAGAAGAGAGAACATCAGGTGTAGAATATACCTTAGAAGATATTGCTAAAACAGTCAAAGAAAATTACAAACATAAAGATTTCTAACCCAAAACATCCTAAAAGTCCAGGACACAATGAAAAGAATAAATCTAATAATAGTAGAAATAGAAGAGTGTGAAGATTCCCAGCTCAAAGAACCCCAAATGTCTTCAACAAAATCATAGAAGAAAACATCCAAACCTTAAAGAAAGAGATGACCATAAATGTACAACAAGCCTACAGAACACCAAATATATTGAACCAGAAAAGAAAATTCTCTCATCACATAATAATCAAAACACTAAATGTACAGAAAAAGGAAGAATACTAAAAGCTGAAAGGGAAAAAGGCCAAGTAACATAAAGGCAGACCTATCATAATTACAGGAGACTTCTCAACAGTGACCCTAAAAGTAAAAAGAGCCTGTACAGAGGTCATGCAAACCCTCAGAGAACACATATGCAAACCAAGGCTACTATTCCATAAAATGGAGTAAGAAGGAACACTACCTAAATTGTTCTTTAAAGCCACAGTTACTCTTCTAACTAAACCACAGAAAGGTTCAACAAAGAAACATAACTTCAGACCAATTTTTCTTATGAGTATCACTGAAAAAATCAACAATTTCATTTTAACTGAATTTAAGAACACATCAAAATTATCATTCATCATGATCAGGTGGATTAATCTCAGGTACACAAGATTGATACAATATATGAAAATCCATTAACATAAACCACTATATAAAAAATTTCAATGAACAAAATTTCATTATATTTTCATGAGATGATGAAATAGCATTTAACAAAATGCAACACCCCTTCATGTTAAATGTATTATGGAGACCAGGAATTCAAAGCCCACATCTAAATAAAATAACAGCAATGTACAGCAAACCAACAGTCAATACCAAATTAAATGGAGACACTTAAAACATTCCCACTAAAATAAAAAACAAGACAAGGATACCCACTGCCCCCATATATATTTAGTATAGCACAAGAAATTGAGCTGGAGCAGCAAGACAGCAAAAGGAGATCAAGGGGATGCAAACTGGCAATGAAGTGGACAAGGTATCACTATCTGCTGATAATATGAGAGTACACATAAGGGGCTCCAAATATTTTCCCAGTAAACTTCTACAGCTGATAAACAACTTCAGCCATGTGGGTGGATATAAAATGAACTCAAACAAATCAGTTGCCTTCTTTTATATAAATGATAAACCAGCTGAGAAATTTAATAGAGAACAACACCTTCCACTTTAATCACAAACAATATAAAATATCTTGGGGTAATTCTAAGCAAACAAGTGAAAAAACTGTTTGAGAGGAGCTTCAAGTCTCTAGAAAAGAGTTGAAGAAGACCTCAGAAAATGGAAAGACTTTCGTGCTCATGAATTCTTAGGATGAACATAGTACAAATGGCCATCTTACCAAAAGCAACCTACAGATTCAATGCAATCCCCATCAAAATTCCAAATCAATTCTTCAAAGACATGGAAAAACCAATTCTCAGTTTCATATGGGTGAACAAAATCTCAGGATAGCAAAAGCAATTCTATTTTTCCCGCCATTCCCTCTTTAATTTTTGTTATCACCACTTGATAGTTCACAAGTGAAGAGAATTAATGGTTTCTTATTTTTTGCATTTGAGGTAGGGGAAGTGAGTAGAGAGAGAAATGAATGCATTAAATTTATACCTTTCTTGAATTACTGAGTTTCTTTGAGTAATTGCTAATAACAATTTCAAGCAGCATAGCTTTTTTCTAATGGCTGTGGAGGCATGTGAACAGAATCATGAAAAGATAGTTCATGCTGTTTTTGATGTGGCAGCAGGGGAAAGCTGTTTGTCTGGTGTCAGGATGAGCAACTGTCATTTACAGAGAGGACAGGTGTCCACAGGTCATCATGGCTTGGCATATCAGTTCTAATATTAAAAGTCCCTTGGGATCTCCTGAAAGCTAACTATCTGTTCAACTTAGGAAATATATTTCTGTAACAAACTGGACCATTATCTAACATGACCATAAGTTTGATGGAGTTTCTTAAATTATACTATATAGTTTGTAATAGCACCTTTCAAAGGACCAGAACTTCACATTACACTTTTCAGAATTACATAGGTACAATACCTTAAAATGAGGTGATACATAGTATGTTGTAAACAAATATATTCTTAATTTTGGAACAATACACAAAAATATATACCAATGTTAGATTTTTGTTGCTAGCATTATTTCTATACTTTAAGAGATAATTCAATAATCTACCCTTTATTCCTATTGGTACTATATTATTTGATATAACCCGTGGTTTCTTTTCATCCTCTTCCCCCCTCATTCTTCTTAACACTTAAAATTCTCTTAAATAAGAGAGAAAGAAGGATAGAGGAAAGAAAAACAAAGAGAAAAAGAAATTCCTATGTCTAACATCCTCCATTTTGTTTCTTTTCTGATCAAGACCACAGCAACTTGTAATCACACTCCTTAAATATTGACAAACATGCATTATCAGTTAAATGACCAATAGCTTCCCAACTGACCTATTGGCAATAAGAACATTGCTGTCTTAAAATTGTTTCTGCTGATTTAGGGTATTGTTTTGCTTTTGGAGGCACCATAAAAAGTGGACTATTGGTAAGTTTTTAAAAAAGCTAGCTGTAGCTTTGGTGAAGTCCCTGCATGCTGAGAAACTGCAGGAGCAAATGAAATTTGATGGAAAAGTGGTATTGACACAATAGTGTGGTGTGGCTGGCTCAGTCTCTTTCATGGATGGATCTACTATCTCTATCTGTCTCTACACACACACATTAGCTGAGAAGCTATGGTGTGTTTCGGGAGTTTTGCAAGAAGCGTTTCACACTGAAGCATAAATAAGTGGAATGTGAAATAGAATTTCCGATAGAGGTACCACCTTCCCTGGCGTTTTGTCCTGTGCCTAAACCTTTATATTCTGAGCAGGTTCTTAGTTCTAAAAGATCAAGAAATCCATCTCCAAACCTTTTCTCTTGGTCCATGCAGACATGTTTGAATGTTTTCTAGCTTTCCATGACCTCCTATTCGTGGACGCTAAGTATGGTGTCAAAGTCTGAACAAAAACAGTCAGAGCAGGGTTCCTTCTCAGAACCACTAGCCAGACTTTTTTGTTTTCAAAGTCTGAGCCATGCTCAGTTTCTGTTTTCTTATTTTCCCAAAGAACCAACCGTATTTTATTAAGTGCATAAAAGCTTCTTATAATTGACTCTTACAAGTTTGCTACAATAAGTTGTATTAAGGGCAGAAGAAAAGCAGAATAAGATTTTTTTCTCATTCATAAAATACTACTTATATGCTAGATTATAAGTAGCATGAAATTCATTTGATATAACAGTCATATATCAAACTAAATTGTTTACGTGCAACTTAGTATATTTTTTGGTTATTTTCTTTATTTACACTTCAAATTTTAACCCCTTTCCCAGTTTTCCCCTAGAAACCTCCTATCCCATGCCCTCGTCCAAGATTCTATGAGGGTGTTCTTACACTTACCCACCCACTCCTGCCTCTCTGCCCTCAAATTCCTCTGCAGTGCTGCATGGAGCCTATCTCCCATTAATGCACAACAAGGCCATTCTCTGGTACATATGCAGCTGGAGCCATGGGTCCCACCATGTGTACTCCTTAGTTGACTTTTTAGTTCCTAGAAGCTCTAAATTGTCTGGTTGGTTTATATTGATTTCTTCCTATGGGGTTACAAACCACTTCAGTTATTTTTGTCCTTTTTCTAACTATTCCATTGGGTACCCCATGCTCTATCCAATGGTTGGCTGTGGCATCTGCCTTTGTATTTGTCAGGCTCTGGCAGAGTGTGTCAGAAAACAGCTATATTAGGCTCCTGTCATCATGTGTTTCTTGGCATCAACAATAGTGTCTGCATGTGGGATAGTCTCTCGATGGCTTTTCCTTTAGGCTCTACTCCACACTTTGTAACCATATTTGCTCCTGTGAGTATTTTGTTCCCCCTTCTAAGAAGGGCCAAAGCACCCACACCTTGGTCTTCCTTCTTCTTCAGGTTCATGTGGTCTGTGAATTGTATCCTGGGTATTCCAAGCTTTGGGGCTAATAACCACTTATCAGTGTGTGCATACCACGTGTGTTCTCTTATGATTGGGTTATCTCACTCAGGTTGATATTTTCTAGTTCCATCCATTTGCCTAAGAGTTTCATGAAATCACTGTTTTTAATAGCTGAGTAGTACTTCATTGTGTAAATGTGCCACATTTTCTGTATCCATATTTCTGTTGAAGGATATCTGGGTTCTTTGAAGCAATCCCTGTCAAAATTCTAAGATAATTTTTCAAAGACATTAAAAGACTGATATTCACTTTCATATGGATAAACAAAATCCCAGGATAGCATAAACAATTCTTAGAAATAAAAGAACTACTGGGAGAGTCACCATCCCTTACTTCAAGCTATACTACAGAGCAATATTGAAAAAGACTGCATGGTGTTGATACAGAGACAGTCAGGTGGATCAATGGAATAGAAGACCCAGAAATGAAACCACATACTTGTATACACTTGATCTTTGAAAAAGAAGCCAAAAAAATATACAGTGGAAAAATCATCTTCAATAAATGGTGTTGATCTAACTGACAGTTGATATGTAAATATGAAGATAGATACATATTTGTCATTTACACAAAGCTCATGTCCAAGTTGATCAAGGACCTCAACATAAAACAGATACACTGAATCTAATAGGAGAAAAATTGAGAAAGAGCCTCAAACTCATTTTGACATGGTGCTGGGCTGAATTCTTAAACAGAATTTCAATATCTCAGACTTTAAGATCAAGAATGATAAATGAGACCTCATGAAACTCAAAAGCTTCTGTAAGGCAAAGGTCATGGTCAATAAGTTAAATCAGCAACCTAAAGATTGGGGAAAAAATCTTCACTAATACCACATTAATTAAGGGCAAATATCCAAAATGTATAAAGAACTTAAGAATCCTCAAAACCAAACAACCCAATCAAAAATAGTGTATAGAGTAATCAGGAAATTCACAAAAGAGGAATCTCAAGTGGACAACTTGCACTTAAAGAAATATTAAATGTTCCCTAGTTATCAGAGAAATGGAAATCAAAATGACCCTGATGTTCCACCTTACACCAATCCAAATGGCTAAGGATTGACAGAACATGTTTGGAGGAGCAGGGAGAAAGATCAACATTCCTTCATTGCTGGTGGGATTGCAATGTGGTACAATCATTCTGGAAATCAATCTCCAGGTTTCTCAGAACATTGGAAATAGATCTCATAAGACACAGCTATACCCCTATTGATCAAATACACAAAAGATGCCCCACAATACAAAAAGGAAACCATGTTCCACTAGGTTCACAGAGGCCTTTTTTGTGATGAACAGAACTTGGGAACAATCCAAATACTGCACGATGGTAAAATAAGTATAGAAAATGTGTTTCCTTTACACATAGGGATACTATTCAGCTATTAAGAATGAGGACATCATGAGTTTTGCAGACAAATGGATAGAACTAGAAAAAAATCATCCTGAGTGAGATAACTCAAACCCCAAATAACATGCATGGCATGTACTCACTAATACATGGATATTAGCCAAAAAATTACAAAATACCCAGGATACAATCCACAGTAGTCAAGAAGATTAACAAGCTGAAGGCCTAAATTGGAAATACCTCAATTCCACTTGGGAGGGAGAAAAAAGTAATCACATGGTTGGGGAGGCAAGGTATAAGGAAGGAGTGACCTTTGGGAGAGGGGATAGGGAGGGCAAAAGAGGAACATGTTCCAGTATTGGTCCTGAAGTGAAACCCTGAGGGTTAGCAGAATGAATGGAAACAGGCAACCTGGGGAGGCAGGTGGTACAGGACCATCTAGAATGTACCATAGTCCTAGGAAGTAAGAGATTCTCAGAACTCAAAGGGAGGGACCTTAGATAAAATGCTCAAGAATGAGGGGAGAGAACTTGTTGAGTACACCTCCAGTAGAAAGACAAGACATTAATTGGTGGGTTGGGCTTGACTTCCCACAGTGAAAAACTCTGAACCAGAGTTGTTCCTGTCTAAAATAACTACCAGGATAAAAATGGAGAAGAGGCTGAGTAAAAGGCAGTCCATTGATCAGTCTTAACTGGGATCCATCTCAAGGGGAGGCTCCAAGTCTGACACTGTTACTGATGCTATAGTGTGCTTACAAACAGGAATCTAGCATGACTGACCTCTGAGAGGCCCAATAAGTATCTGACCAAGAAAGGTGCAGATATGTTCACCCACCTAATGAACAGAATCCATTTAACCCTGTGTTTAATTTATAGAAAGGCTGGAAGAAGTTGTAGAGGAGGGTGAGCCCATAGGAAGAGAATCAGTCTCAACTAACTTGAATGCCCAGATCTCTCAGACACTGAGTCACCATTTAGGCAGCATACTCTAGCTGATATGTGACCCCTGCCACATATAAAGCAGAGGACTGCCTGGTCTGGCAGTAGTGAGAGAAGATGCAACTAATCTTGTTGAGATTTGATGCCCCAGGGACTGGGAAGACATGGGAGAGTGGGAGTTTGGGGGGAGATATTCTCTTGGAGATGAGGTAGGAGGAATGAGATGAGTAACTGTGGGAGGGCAGACCAGGAATGGGATAACAAATGGACTGTAAAAACAGATTAAAGATAATTTTAAAAATATGTATGTATTTTTATGTATTATCTTTAATCTTTTTTTACAGTCCATTTGTTATATATATATTTTTACAACTAGTATTGAATTTGGCATTTTTCACTATACTGAAACACATGAGAATGGAAAGATATTCAGATCCTAAGATGTTTGGAAATACAAATCACAGATGTATTTAAAAATCTCTGGATAAAATCCAAACCTATGCCTCAAAAAAATGCAGAACTAAGCTTGTCCCCTATTACTGAAGACCGGCAAGGCAGACCAGTTAGGAGAAAGGGATGCAAAAGTATCAACACAGTCAGGGTAAGTCCCTGATCCAGTTTTTGGGACACCTGCTTGAAGACCAAGCTGAATATCTGTTGCATATAGGCAGGTGCCCTAGTTTCAGGGACTGTTCATCACTCATGTGATAGACATCAGTTTGGGCCATCTTTGGGAATTGGTGACATTTCCCTTGATATCTGCTCCATTCTTGTCCCTGTACTTCTTTTAGGCAAGACAAATCTTGCACTAAAGATTTCAAATTTATTTTTCTGTCATTATCTCTACACTGGGTGTCCTTGTTGGCTACAGGAAATCACCACTTCTGGTTTTATATCCAACACTGCTAGGAGTCTCAGTAAGAGTCACCATGGTAGAGTCCCTGGAACATCTGTCATGCAAGGTATCCAGCAAATACTAGAGATGCCAAACCTTCAGCCTATTTCTGTACAATCACCTTACCCTCTCTCCAAGACACACACTATGTCTGTTCCCACTTTCATTCCCCTTCCCTTCCCCTTTCCTATCTATTTCCCTCCCTCCACCCATCTCTGATAACTATTTTATTTTCCCTAGTGAGTGAAATTCAAGCATATTCTCTTGGAGACTACTTGTTATGAAGCTTCTTGGGGTCTCTGTATTGTCACATGGGTATCTTGTACTTTATGGCTAATAATTCATTTATCAGTGTGTGGTTACCATGCAAGTCATTTTAGGTCTGAGTTATCTCATTCAGGATGATATTTTCTAGTTCCATTCATTTGCCTGCAAAATTTATCTTGTCATTGTTTCTAATAAGAAATTAAAACAAATGGAATAGTATTTCATTGTGTAGATATACCACATCTTTTTTATGCATTCTTCAGTTAAGGGACATCTTGGTTGCTTCCATTTTCTGGATAATATTAATAAAGATGCTATGAGCAGAGTTGAGGAAGTTTCTTTGTGGGAAGGAGGAACACCTACTGGTTATATGACAAAACGTGATACTACTGGGTCTTGTGGTAGGAATATTCCTAATTTCTAGAATTACTGACAAATTTATTCCAAGAATGATTGGACACATTTGCACTCCTATTATGAATAAAGTCTTTCTTTTTCCACACTCTCTCCAGCATGTACAGCTACTTATGTTGTAGATTATATCTGTTACAATGAATGTAGAGACTCAGATTTATTTTAAAAAGACACTTCTATGATATTTAAGGATCTTGAATATTTCATTAAATGCTTTTCAACCATTAGAGATTCTTCTGTTGAGAATTCTCCATTTAGCTCTTTACCCCATTAGTAATTATATCATTTAGGTTGTCCATTTCCAACTTCTTGAGTTTTCTATATTTTGGATATTAGCCTTTTTTTTAGTGTAGGAATGATGATATTTTCCCAATCTACATGCTGGCATTTTGTACTATTGCTAATATTTAGAAACATCTTTATGCAATTTCATGAAAGAATAAGTAAATAAAAACAATGTGGATTGACCAAGTAATGAAAGTAAAGTAATAAAGCTGGACTTATCATACTACTTATATTAAATTATGCTGTGTGGTTATAATCACAGTGAACTATAATCACAGTAAACTACAATACTGACACTGCACTATACAAACATTTCAATGAAATAGAAAACCTACAATTAGATTTCACAATTATAGCACATTGAGCTTTAATAAAGATTTCAAAAACATTTAATAAAAACACAAAGCTCCATACCAAATATTGTAATACACACACTGGACATAACTAATGTATAATGAATGAAAAAATGACCATCCTGACAAAATTAGCTCAGTTTAAAAATGGTATAGAAACAAGAATTCTAAGAAGTAGAAATAAAAATGGCTGATTTAACATTAAGAATTTTCTACATTCTTAGTCACCATGGAAATAAAAATTGAAACTACATTAAAGATAAGTTGTTGAGTTGAGAAAGAAATGGAGAAAAGGGATGGAACGTGGAAAGAGAGAGTTAAAAGTAAATGAGACTTGAGTATTGTGGAAATTTAAAACTGTGGATAAGTTCTTAGTTATATAAACCCATGACAACAATGTAAATGAAACAACAAAATAATTAAGGAAACAGAGATCATACTGGCTGTCGTGTTACCAAATAATTATTCTATCATAGAGATTGGGTTACATCTAATTAAATTTTTGGATGAATGGACAACATAGTAAGCTAGTGCCAAAGGTATTGCAGTGCATCACAGATAAATACAGCACCTACAGAAAGAATTTAATGAACCTGAAAATTTTGACATGGTGCCTTATCAGAGCTTTCACCCAGTATTCAGTAATTTTGTATTGGAAGGTACAGAGCATATTAGCAAAGGAGAAATAAAAATGCCAACATATAAACTATTGATATACAATGGTGTCCTGTGTACAAGATTGCAAGGGTGCAGGCTGCACGAAGTTTGTTGTAGGAGTAAGTAACCAATGAATATATGACTGGTCAAAACAACCACTCCATGAGATTGAACTCAACTAAACACTGCTTGTGTGACCAAGAGTAGAGGATAGGTAGACCAAGTATCACTGAAAACAAATACTATTTCTTTTGTAAAAAATAACAATGACATGATTTTTAATAACATTATGTTATAATCATAAAACAATTCCTTGCTCAGCCACCATCAGAAAATCTTCCATCTGTAGCAGAAGAGAAAAAACCCTTATATTAACACCCAGATAGAATTCTCAGAGTGAGAATCTTAAATCTAAAAGTGATGTCTCCTTAAAATATCTTCCCCCAGTCTTTAGAAAAGATGATGGAAAAGGAAGTAGAGAAATTGAGAGAATCAGAAGTGATTTAGGTCACCAAGGAAACAAGGCTTTCTATGTCAACAGAAATAATACACAATAGAAACACAGATACAGAAACAACTGATAAAGGAACTACATTGGTCTGTCCCCATAGGTCCTAGCACTGAAATTAGAAGTGAAAACATGCCCCATGAATAAACTACAAGGAATTTCTAATTAATAGCTACTTGCCAATCAAAATTTAGTTTATTTTAAGGAGTCTCAATCAGAATAGACTGCATGCCAAATAAAACACTTGAAACAGAAAATGAAATCAACTGGAGGTCTGTGTCTCAAATTTTTTGTCATGGCTCTCCCCTCAACTCCCATTTCTTTAATACGAAATATTGTTCTTTTCTCATTTTGACCAAAAGGTTCTTTGCATATATATTTTGACTTTAAGATTGGAGTTCTTAATGATATTTCTGGTAGTGTGAGCATATAAAAGTCTGACTTTCATGCCTACTCTTGGGGTCTTTTCCTAATGTTATTTCCTAGTTCATATAAGTCAATTTTTTTATTTATTTTACTATATTTTATATTAATGTATTACTATCCAACAGAAGCTAGATTGTTTTCTAAAAACAGATATAATTTGTTGAATCCAGATAAAAGGGAGTGTTGGAAGAGACTGAATAGATTAGATGGAAGTAAAACAGTAAACAAAGTACAGTATGAGAATAAAAATTTTTTTTTATTTCATACCCATAATTTATTAATTTATTTTAATTCACATTACATTCTAGTCACATTCCCCCCTTTCTCCTCTCCTCTCAGTTCTGCTCTTAGAAATCCCTCCTACCATTACCACTTCCCTTCTCGACAGACAAAGGGAAGATTTTTTGGGTACCACCCCAATTGTGGGACATCTAGTCCTAGCAGGACTAAGCACTTCTTTTCCCCTTGATGCCACATCATTAACTTACAGTAGGAGATAGTGATGCAATGGAATTCAAAAGAGTCAGAGACAGTCACCCACTACAGTGTTAGGTGACACAGGTAAAGACTAAGCTGCATATCTGCTACAAATATGGGTGACCCTAGGTCCAGCCACTGAATGTCCTTGTTTGGTGGTTCAGACTCTGTGAACTCATGGATACTTGACTATGTAGGTCTTTTTGTGGTATCCTTAACCCCACTGACTCCTTCAGTTCTAACCCATACTCCTCCATAGACCCCAAAAGCTCCACCTGTTTTTTAGATATAGATTTCTGTATCTGTTTCCAGCCGCTGTTGGATGAAGCCTGTCAAGAGACAATTGTGCTACATCTCTGTCTGCAAGCCTAGAAGAGGATCATTAATAGTGTCAATGGTTGGCTCTCTCTGATTGGATTGACCTCATGTTAGACAGTCATTGTTTGGCTGTGATCTCTGTTTTGGCTCCATAATCATCTCTATGAATCTTTTGGGTAGTAAAAACTTGGGGTTGAAAGTTTTATAGGTGGTTTGATAACACCTTTTTTTAACTTGAAGACCAGACTAGCAACAGGAAGTAACCAATTCAGTCTCTTTATCTCAAGCTGGTTGGAATTTCTCCAGCTAGTATCAAGATGCCCCATACTAATTTCCATTCTCACTCTCAGCCTTCTCCAGCTCCTCTATCCCCTTATACATGGTTGGATCTCTATACACACCTTCACTCCGTCTCCATCTCATTTACCTCTATATTTCTCGGTTTGGAATATGTTCTTCTATGATTGTTGTGAGAATATTTTTATGCCATTGAGCTAGCATTCTTCTCTTTCTGCTATTCTTATAATTCATAAGTTTGGTCTTTTCATAGTGTCTCAGACTTTCTCGATGTTTTGTGTTACAAACTTTGTAGATTAACTGTTTTTTGAAAGATGTTTTTAATTCTTGTACTATATTTTTAATGATTTTGATTCTGCTTTCTATTTCTAGTATAGTGTTTGTGATGCTTTGTAAATACTGTTCCTTATGCTAGATTTTCAAACATTTCTTAAACTCTCTCAGTTTTTATTTTCTTTGTGTTTACTATTTGCATTTTGAGATCCTGGGCATTTTTATTCTTTTTTTCAATTCTGTGCTTGTATTTGTTTTGGTTTTCTTTAAGGGAATTATTCATTTCTTTTTTAATTTTGTGTGTCTTTTCTCTATTATTTTATGATATAGTTTTCTTTTTTACCATTTGAGTATCTTTATCTTCATAAAATTGATTTCAAGTATTTTTTGTGCTGCACATGTGATAAATTATTGTTAGACTGTAGAAGAAAGATAGCTGGTCTCAAGGTATGATATATTACCTTGCCTGACTTTGGTTTTGTTTTCATATGGTATGGAAGCATCTGAGTTAGTAGCTATGTCTCAGTGAAAATGTCAAAGCTTGTTTTGTTTTGTTTTGTTTTGTTTTCAGCCTTTTTGTAGGTGTTTGGTTTCATCTTTTTGTATTCTTTTTGGTCTTCTGATTAATGTGATTTGTTTTTGCTCAAGGGATCTCAATTCTAGTTACGGGCTGAATTTCTTGTGGCTGGCATGGCATCATGTACATAATGGGGACTTCACCAAACTCAAGAACTGGGAAATGATGATATAGAAATGGAAGTATTTGCTTATAGATATGATGATGTGAGCACTGAGATAGTGGAGTAGGAACATGGTCAGGCTTTTTACCTGGACTTCTGGTCCCTGTTTATTCTCTGGATGATCAATGATTCTCCCACAAGTAGAGCAGAAATTCCCTCCCAGATTCATTGGGCTTGCACACTATGATGTGAAATGGAGAGGATTGAAGGTAATCTTTGTGCTTGGAAACAGCTAGTTTGGGAGATCCATGATAGGAATACTGGAGGCCAGTGTGGTATCTGGAACCTTAGTGCTTCTATGCCACTGCTGGAGGCTTAGATACATGCAGAGAAGGTAGGTGAATAGGGATAAGTTAGGTGATCATCTACAGAGTGAAAAAGTAGGGGAGTTAGAATTGCAATGGCAAATCTGGACTTCTGCTTACTTGTATAATCTCTGGTACATCCTTGATTTGACCATGTAGATTTATGTTGGTTTGTCACTCGTGCTCTATGTTGTAATTAGTCATTTTCTTACAGTCCATACTGTTTTCCCAGTGTTCAAAACAGGTGGCAACAGTGAACACTTCTGACCTGGTAATTACCACAAAGTAATTGAAAATTTAGCATTTAAAATTTCTGTCATATTTGTAACAATATATAATTAAATAAATAAAAAAGCAGATATTCCCAGGGAATCTTCAAGACATTATGGTCATAGAAGCAGGTTGAAACCTGATCATGATCTTCCCCTCATCCTTCTCAGTCTAATTTCCCACTTAGCTTTGCAGCAGACTTATTGTGTGGCCTTTCCTCACACCCTATTCCCATTCTAAGAATGATAATGTCTCTTGTTTTGCTCCCTTCCCTGATCCCTTCAAAACTCCTTCTTAGTTTATCTTCATTACTAAGGTCAGATACCAATACCTAAAAGATATTTTTATTAGAAATCTCTTTGGACACTTTTGGTGCTGTTGAGTTTTACAGAACAATCAATCAATGAAAAATAGCAACGAGAGGGTGAATTTAGGCTTCTCAGCAGCAGGAGAGATCAGGTTCTGAAGGAGTAAACTCTGACAGCCTCATTGAAGATCTTTTACTTTTACACATAAGATTTTTACCTAATTACTTTTTGCATAACAAAACTTCTTATCTGATATAGGGGCCAACTTTTAAGACTTATTACCTAATCAAATCTCAGGCACAGGACACTTCTTGGATTGCCAGGCTACTCTCTTGGACTAAGATATGCAAAGATTCTGAGAAACCTTCCCTGGAGTAGCTCCATAAGATTCAGATTGCAATCACTGACAAAAGAAAGACTAAGTCAAAGCTTATATGTTAACACTCTGGATTCCTGCCAGATATAGGGGATCTGCTAAAACTCTCCAACAAGACATGCCTGTCAAGGTTATGAAAAAAATTCTTATATGGCAATGCAAAGACAAGAACAAAAACAACTTAACAAAAACAAAATAAAGGAAATCAACAAGGATTGGTCATTGATATGTCTCAATATCAAAAAATTTAATTCCGCAATAATAAAAGAACACAGAATAACATACTGAATGTAAAAATAGAAGTCATCCTTTTAAAGCATCCAATGAGCATATCTCAAATATGGACATCACTTTAGGGTAAAGTACTGGAGAATTATACCCAAGGAAAATCTTTCTAAGAAGAAAGTTTGTGTATTCACATCAATGTGACCAAAATAAAACTGATTTCAAACAAGAATCAAACTAAAAGTGTAGGGATGATTGCTCTGCACTTATCAGAGGATAACCAGCCAAGACAATTTTTCTGTTCTTCTCTTCTGTGTCCTCAAAAAAAGGCACCAAGCTTTCCAGAAATTACTACTATAGTTTCATATGTACCCTCAACATTGGTAGTGGTAGACTTCAATACTCAATTTTCACTAATGGTCAGCTCATCCAGCTGAAAATAAATTAATAGATAAATAATGAAGTTACCAAATTTTGTAAACCAAACCAATGTAACATGTATTATTTTATATTTCTCATGAGCATAAACAGTCACCATTGTCCTGACCTTTTATTAAAATCTCTCCAATATTGGCCAAATATTCATTCAGACATGGAATGATTTTTACAGATTTTATTTATCAGTACACCAGAAACCTTTAAAATAAAAAGAAATAATTACACTCAAGAGGAGAAAATTGAAAGTCATATTTAAACTGTGGGATTAAAACAATAAAATAAAAACAAAGAGGTTAATAACAAGAGTCTCAACACATACAAGGAAATTGAAAAAAATTACTGTATTCTATCAACACCAACAACAGAAAAAATCCAATCTTATGGAAGCTTAATAATTCTCTACCAAATAAAAATATCAATCAAAAAAATAAAGAAGTGGAAAAACCTTTAAAAGTCTTCTATAAAAATGATTACACAGCATATAAATATTCACTGGTCACAATGTTAGTCATTGAAAGAGGCAAGTTCAACCCAGTAGTAGTGGCACCTGCCTTTTATCTCAGTATGTAGGAGGCATATGTAGGAGGATACATGTAATTTTTAGGCTAGTCATGTTTATAGAAATAGTTCCTGAAAAGCCAAGGCTCCACAAATTATTCCTTTAAAATGTAGGTAGAGAGAATGTCATAGACTTTAAAAATGGTGAAAATCCACAGTACTTATTCAACAGTACACGGTAAGCCACTAGAATAATAAGAAATAATCACACCCAGGAAGAGTAGAAAGAAAGTCATAATCAAATTGTGGGATTGAATCAATAAAATAAAAATAAACCGATTAATGCAAAAAATGTCAATTAAAAATATATATCAAGATGATCAAGAAGCATTCCAAATCAATGAAAACTGGAAAGAATGTATTCATTATCCAAAATTAGAAACGAAGAGCATGTCTTAATAATAGAAACAGAAAAAAATCTAGATAATCATGAAGGCTTACTTTAAAACCTTATACTCCTCCAATATAAAATTTGGGTATTTTCCACAATACATACCACTTTCTACAGTTAAAGAAAGTCAGAGAAACAATATATACAGAACTCTAACCAATGGTGAAAAAAAAAAGAATTCACTAAAATTCTCCTAACTCCTCCACCTCCCCTAAATTTGAGAGCTAATTAATTTTAAGACAGAAATTTTTGAGACTATCAAAAATATAATACTGCTAATCCAATATTATCCCAAACAAGAGAAACAGAAGGGAAATTGCTTAATTCAGGTCATGAGGCTACATTCACCATAATAACTAAGCCATATAATGAACTAACCAACAAGGGGACTTATAGAGTAATTTTTCTCATGAACATTGGTAGAAAAACACAATTAAATACTTACAAAGTGAATTTAAGAACAAATAAAAAATATCAGCTACCATTGTCAGGTAGGCTTTATCAGAAATACCAAAGAATGTTCTGTATACAAAAGTCAATAAATGTGTATATGTATTTATGTATGTGTATGTGCACACACATTTATACATGAAGTAAATAGGAGACATATTTTTAGAACTGAAAACACCCAATGATTTTGAGAATGAAGTACCAGGCTAAGTCAGTTTGGTAAACTACTTAAGAAAGTATCTCACTTGTCTCATAGATTTAACAGGAAGGCCATAAATTTGAGATTGAGACAATTTGAACTGAGGAATGTTATTAGTAGTAATATGAGCATGAGATAGGGGTGACAGATGGGCAAAGTACTTGCTACATGTCAGTGATGTGCCATAATAAATAAAATATACTATGTTGTATATTAAGTTAAAAATGATTACTACAAATTGTCAAATCTTCAATCTTCAATCTTCAATCTAGAATTCTGGAAACTTTATTTACCCTCATGAAACATAAATGAGCTTTGCTTTCCTGTGGAAAAAAAATCTTCATCTCTTATCTTTCTATATCCATATCTTAGCCTCAGAGGACAGAGTTTCCAGATCATGCAGATAGTAAATGATGATATTTTAACATTTCAACTAAATTTAGAAAAGAAAGCAAGCCATGTTTGATTCATCTTAAATGTTAAATACAACATACCACAACACACAACAAAGAATTCTCTATATTTGTACTGCTTTCTCTACATCACACATCTACAGAGACTCATCATACCACAATTATCAATAAACTCTCCCACTAGTACTGCAGGCAGATTCTAAAATATTATCAACAATAGATGACTAGGAAAACTGTATAAGAATAGCTTATTCACTAATGACAAGTTCACTTGCCACTTGCTATTTGTTTCTTTTTCTTTCTTTTTCTGTTTTTGGTTTTCCAATTCTTTTTTATTCTTTAATTTTATCTTTGTTATTTTTTTATTAATTATTTCATTAGCTTACATGTCAAATGATATCCTACTTATTTGTTACTCCTCCACAAATGCCCCACCACACATCTGCCCTCTCTGCCCTCTCCTCCCTCCCTCCTCTTTGTCTCTTTGAGGGTGCTCCCCACTGACCCATCTCTTGCCCCATGGCTAAATCATCTCCCTACAACGGAGCATCAAACTACTACAGGACCAAGGCCTCTCCTGCCATTGATGTTACATAAGGCCATCGTCTGCTACATATATATGTGGAGCTGTGGATCCCTCCCTGTACACACTTTTGTTGTTGGTGTAGTTCGTGGGAACACTGGGTGGTCTGTCCAGCCAATGTGGTTCTTCCTATGGAGTTGCAATAACCTTCCACTTCTTTCAACCTTACACCAGGTCCAATCTCCCAACAGGATCCCTGACCCTGTCTGATTTTTGGCTCCAAGCATCCACATCTGCATTTGTCAGTTGCTGGTACAACCTCCCAAGGAAGAGCTACACCTGTCTCATGTCCGCAGTTTCCTCTTGGAAAGAGCAACAGTGTCTTGTCATTGTTTGTATCTGCACACAGGATGCATCTACAGGTAAGGCAGTTCACGGACGGCCCTTCCTTCGGTCTCTACTTTATGTTTTGACCCTGTTCTTTCTTCGGACAGGAACATTTCTGGGTTAATAATTTTGAGATGATTGATTAGAGACATATTCTCATTTGTATAGTAGAGGTGGTCTCTACAGGTTCTATCTCATTTTCTCTGACCATTTTGGCTAAAGTAATCCCTGCTGGGACCTGAGAGGCTCTGGTTTCCCTGGAATCTGGTACCCTCCAGTAGCTATCCCAAGATACTCATTTCCCACTGCTACATACTTCTATTCCATTTCCTGACCCTGTGAACCTCTCCTGGTCCCCTTCAGTATCTGATATTGCCCTCCTTATTTCCTCTCCTCCTATCACATTTGAAGGTTCCCTTTCCCTTCTATACCCTCGATCATCCTGTTCCCCCCTAAATGCAGGACTCAAGCATTTATATCCTAGTCTTCCTTCCTCCTAAGCTCT
>JANHMN010000003.1:16592701-16613844 GCA_030674055.1 Rhabdomys pumilio
TCTACATTCATTGTAACAGATATAACCTAAAACACAAGCAGCAGTACATGTTGGAGAGGATGTGGAAAAAGGAGAATAATTCTTCATTGCTAATTGAGTGAAAATGTGTACAACCATTCTGGGAATAAATTTGTCAGTACTTCCAAAAATTAGGAATATTCCTACATCAAGATATATATATATCACTTTATATATATCACTTTCTGTCATATAACCAGAAGGTGTTCCTCCATCTAACAAAGAAACTTGCTCAGCTCTGTTCATAGCATCTTTATTAATAACAGTCAGAAAAATGGAAGCAACCGAGATGTCCCTTAACTGAAGAATTAATAAAGAAGATGTGGTATATCTACACAATAAAATACTATTCCATTGTTTTAATTTCTTATTAGAAACAAGGACAAGATGAATTTTGCAGGCAAATGGATGGAACTAGAACATATCATCCTGAATGAGATAACCCAGACCTAAAATGGCATGCATGGTAACTACACACTGATAAATGGATTATTAGCTATAAAGTACAAAATACCCATGTGATAATCCAGAGACCCCGAGAAGCTTCATGACAAGTAGTCTCCAAGAGAATATGCTTGAATCTCACTCAGTAGTAAAGATAAAAGATGAGTGGAGGGAGGGAAATGGATAGGAAAGGGTAGGTAAGGACAATGGAAGTGGAAACAGACATAGTGAGTGTCTTGGAGAGAGGGTAAGAAGATTGCATAGAAATAAGTTGAAGCTTTGGCATCTCTAGTATTTGCTAGATACCTTGCATGACAGAGGTTCCAGGGATTCTACCATGGTGATGCTTACTGAGACACCAAGCAGTGGTGGATATGGAACCAGAAATGGTGATTTCCTGTAGCCAACAAGGACACCCAGTGTGGGAATAATAACAGAAAACTAAATTCAAAATCTTTAGCTCAAGATTTGCCTTGCTTACAAGAAGTACAGGGACAAGAATGGAGCAGAGATCAAGGGAAATGTCACCAACTCCCAAAGATGGCCCAACTTGATGTCTATCCCATGGGTGATGAACAGTCCCTGAAACTAGGGCACCTGCCTATATGTAACAGACATTCAGCTTGGTCTTCAAGCAGGTGTCCCAAAATCTGGAGCAGAGACTTATGCTGATTGTGTTACTACCTTTGGATCCTGTTTTCCTAACTGGCCTGCCCTGCCAGTCCTCAGTGATAGAGAACAGGCTTAGTTCTACATTAATTAGAGACATACAGTTGGACTGTACCCAAGGATTTTTAAATACACCTGTGATTTGTATTTCCAAACCTTTTAGGATCTGGAATATCTTTCCATTCTCATGTGCTTCAGTATGATGAAAAATGCCAAATTCAATACTAGTTGTAAAAAACATATGTATTTGTATTTTTTAAACTATCTTTATTCAGTTTTTACAGTCCATGTGTTATCACCTTCCTGGTCTGCCTTCGAACAGTTACTCATGCCATTTCTCCTCCATCATTTCCAAGAGAATGTCTCCCACAACACTCTAACCCTCCCAGGTTTCCCCAGTCCCTGGGGCCTCAAGTCTCAATAGGAAAGATTAGTTACCTCTTCTCTCAACTACTGCCAGACCAGGGAGTCCACAACTTTATATGTGTCAGGGGGCATATATCAGCTCATGTATGCTGCCTGGATGGTGGTTCAGTGTCTTAGACATCTAGGGGTTCAAGTTAGTTGAGACTGCTTCTCTTCCTATGGGCTGACCCTCCTCTACAACTTCTTCCAGTCTTTCTATAAATTAACCACAAGGTTAAATGGATTCTGTTCATTAGCTGGATGAACATATCTGCATCTTTCTTGGTCAGACACTTTTTGGGCCTCTCAGAGTTCAGTCATGCTAGGTTCCTGTCTGTAAGCACTCTGTAGCATAAGCAATAGTATCAGGCTTGGAGCCTCCCCTTAAGATAGAACCCAGATTAGGCTGGTCATTGGACTGCCTTTGACTCAGTATCTTCTCCATTTTTATCCTGGTAGAGTTTCTTAGACAGGAATAATTCTGGGTCAGAGTTTTTTACTGAGGGATGTCAAGCCCAACCCACCAATTAAAGTCTTCTCTTTCTACTGGCGGTGTACTCAACAAGTTCCCTCTCCCCACTCTTGAGCATTTCATCTATGGTCCCTCTCTTTGAGTCCTGAAAATCTCTCACCTCCAAGGTCTCTGGCACATTCTAGAGGGTGCCACACCACCTGCCCCCCCCCCCAGGTTGCCTGTTTCCATTCATTCTGCTAACCCTCAGGCTTTCACTTCAGGACCAATACTTGAACATGTTCCCCTTTTGCCCTCCCTATCCCCTCTCCCACAAAGGTCACTCCCTCCCTATGACCCGCCTTCCCCACACATGTGATTACTTTTTTCTCCCTCCCAAGTGGGATTGAGGTATACCCAATTTGGCCCTTCAGTTTGGTAATCTTCTTGACTACTGTGGATTGTATCCTGGGTATTCTGTAATTTTTTGGCTAATCTCCACATATTGAGTACATACCATGCATGCTATTTTGGTTCCTAGTTATTTCACTCAGGATGATTCTCTCTAGTTCCATCCATTTGTCTGCAAAACTCATGATGTCCTCATTCTTAATAGCTGAATAGTATTCCAATGTGTAAAGGAAACACATTTTCTATACCTATTTTACCATTGTACACCATTCGGATTGTTCCAATTTCTGGTTATCACAAATAAGACCTCGATGAACCTAGTGGAACATGTGCTCTTATTGTTTGGTGGGACATCTTTTGTGTATATGATCAAGAGAGGTATAACTGTGTCTTATGAGATCTATTTTTAAATTTTCTGAGGAATTTCAAGATTGATTTCCAGAATGATTGTTGCAATGATTGTTGCAATCCCATCAGCAATGAAGGAATGTTGATCTTTCTCCACATTCCTGCAAACATGTTCTGTCACCTGAGTTTTTGAACTTACATGTTTGGATTGGTGTAAGGTAGAATATGAGGCTCATTTTGATTTTCATTTCCTTGATGACTAAGGACTTTTAACATTTCTTTAAGTGCATCTTGGCCATTTGAGATTCCTCTGTTGTGAATTTTCTGATTAGCTCTATACACTATTATATTTGCCCTCAATTAATGTGGTGTTAATGAAGACATTTTCCCCTGTCTTTAGGTAGCTGATTTATTCTATTGACTATGACCTTTGCCTTACAAAGGCTTTTGAGTTTCATGATGTCTCATTTGTCATTCTTGATCTTAAAGCCTGAGATATTGGAATTCTGTTTAAGAATTCAGCCCCATATCATGTCAAAATGAGTTTGAGGCTCTTTCCCAATTTGTCTCCTATTAGATTCAATGTATCTGTTTTATGTCGAGGTCCTTGATCCACTTGGACATGAGCTTTGTGTAAAGACAAATATGTGTCTATCTTCATCTTTCTATATACCAACTGTCAGATCAACATCATTTATTACAAATGATTTTTTTATTGCATTGTATATTTTTGGCTTCTTTTTCAAAGATCAGGTATATACACCTGTGTGGTTTTATTTCTGGGTCTTTTATTTCATTGATCCACCTGTATGTCTCTGTACCAATACCAGGCAGGCTTTTTCAATATTGCTCTGTAGTATAGCTTAAAGTAATGGATGGTGACTTTCCCAGTAGTTCTTTTATTGTTAAGAATTGTATTTGCTATCCTGGGATTTTGTTTATCCATATGAAATTGAAAAACACTCTTTTAATGTCTTTGAAAAATTGTCTTGGAATTTTGACAGGGATTACTAGAAAGAACCCAGATATCCTTCAACAGAAGAATGCATACAGAAAATCTGGTACATTTACACAATGAAGTACTACTCAGCTATTAAAAAAATATTTCTTGAAATTCTTAGGCAAATGGATGGAACTAGAAAATATCCTGAGTGAGGTAACACAGTCATAAGAGAACACTCATGGTATGTACACAGTGGTTATTAGCCCAAAAGCTTGGAATACCCAGATTAAAATTCACAGACCACATGAACCTCAAGAAGAAGGAAGACCAAAGTATCTGTACTTTGGTCCTTCTTAGAAGGGGGAACAAAATACTCATAGATGCAAATATGGAGACAAAGTGTGGAGCAGAGACTGAAGGAAAGGCCATCCAAAGACTGTCCCATCTGGGTATCCATCCCATATACAGTCACCAAACCCAGACACTATTGTGGATGCCAAGAAATACATGCTGACAGGAGCCTGAGACACTCTGCCAGAGTCTGACAAATACAAAGGCAACTGCTTACAGCCAACCATTGGACAGAGCATAGGGTACTCAATGGAGGAGATAGAGAAAGGACCAAAGGAATTGAAGATGTTTGCAAATCCATAGGGAGAAAAACAATATCAACCAACCAGACCCTCTAGAGCTTCCAGGAACTAAACAGCCAATGAAGGAGTACATATTGAGGAACCCATGGCTCCAGCTGCATATGTACCAGAGAGGATGGCCTTGTCAGGTATTGATGGGAGATAGGCTCTTGGTCCTGTGAACACTTGATGCACCACTGCAAAGGAATGTGAGGGCAGGGAGGTAGCAGTGGGTGGGTAAGTGTAAGAACACCCTCATAGAAGCTTGGGGGAGGGAATGGGATAGTAGGTTTCCAGGGGGAAACTAGGAAAGGGGATAAAATTTGAAGTGTAAACAAAGAAAATAATCAAAAAGGTACTAAGTTGCATGTAAACCTTTTAGTATGATAAATGGATGGTATATCAAATGATGCTACTTAGCATCTAGCATATAAGTAATATTATATGAGTGAGAAAAAAACACACTGTTTTTCTTCTGCCCTTAATACAACAACTTATTGTAGCAAACTAATGTAAGTGCAAATTATATGAAGGTATTATATTATGCTAAGTATTATGACTGATCTTCCTACTGTATGCACTTTTCAATGCACTTAATAAAATATGGTTGGCCCTTTGGGAGGGGAGAGAAAATGAGTTAGGCTCAGACTAAGACCACAAGAATGTCTGGCTAGTGGGTCTGAGAGGGAACCCTGCTCTGGCTGGTTCTGGTCATACTCTGACATCATACTTAGTGTCCATGAATAGAAGGGCATGGGAAGCTAGAAAACATTCAGATATGTCTACACGGACCAAGACAAGAAGAGGTTTGAAGATGGATTTCTTGATCTTTTAGCACTAAGAACCTGCTGAGACTATGAAAGGTTAAGCGCAAGACAAGACTCCTGTGAAGCTGGTACCTCTGCCAGAAATTCTATTTCACATTCCACTTATTTATGTTTAAATGTGAAATGCTTCTCATGAAACCCGGAAACACACCATAGCTTCTCAGCTAATGTGTGTGTGTGTGTGTGTGTGTGTGTGTGTGTGTGTGTGTGTGTAGAAAGAAAGAGGGGGGGCAGAATAGATCCTTCCATTAAAGAGACTAAGCCAGCTGGTCAGACCACACCATTGTGTCAATACAACCTTTCCATCAACTTTCATTTGAGCCTGCAGTTTCTCAACATGTAGGAACTTCACCAAAGCTACAGAAATCTTAATTTCTTTAAGATTGACCAATAACCCACTTTTTATGGGGCCTTCAAAAGAAAAACAATACCCCTAATCAGCAGAAACAATTTTAAGACAGCCATGTCCTCATTGTCAATAGGTGAGGTGTGTGGCTTTTTGTCATTCAATGGATGATGGATGTTTGTCAACATTTAAGTAGTGTGATTACAAATTGCTATGGTCTTGATCAGAAAATAAACAAAATGAAGAAGGTTAGACATAGAGATTTCTTTTTCTCTTTGCCTTTCTTTCCTCTATCCTTCTTTCTCTCTTATTTAGTGTTCAGAAGGATGAGTGGAGAAGGAATGAAAAGAAAACAGGGGCTATAGCATATAATATAGGAGTAATAGAAATAAAGAGTAGATTATTGAACTAACTCTTAAGCTATAGAACTAATGCTAGCCAAAAATCTCACATTGGTATATATTTTCACATATCATTACAAAATAAAGGTTATATTTGTTTACAACATACTATGAATCAACTCATTTTAAGGTATTGTACCTATGTAATTCTGAAAAGTGTAATGTGAAGTTCAGGTCCTTTGAAAAGTACTATTACAAACTGTATAGAGTAATTTAAGAAACTCCATCAAACTTATGGTCATGTTCGATAATGGTCTAGTATGTTACAGAAATAGATTTCCTAGGTTGAATAGTCAGCTTTCAGGAGATCCCAAGGGACTTTTAATATTAGAACTGATATGCCAAGCCATGAGGACCTGTGGACACATGTCCTCTCTGTAAGCCACAGTTGCTCATCCTGACACCAGACAAACAGCTTTCCCCTGCTGCCACATCAAGAACAGCATGAACTATCTTTTCATGATTCTGTTCACATGCCTCCACAGCCATTAGAAAAAAGCTATGCTGCTTGAAATTGTTATTAGCAATTACTCAAAGAAACTCAGTAATTCTAGAAAGGTATGAATTTAATGCATTCATTTCTCTCTCCACTTACTTCTCCTACCCCAAATTTCAAAAGTAAGGAACGATTAATTCTCTTCACTTGTGAAAATCAAGTAGTGATAACACAAATTAAAGAGGGTATGGCTGGAAAAAATAGGATTGCTCTTGCTATCCTGGGTTTTTGTTCACCCATATGAAATTGAGAGTTGGTTTTTCCATGTCTTTGAAGAATTGTTTTGGAATTTTGATGGGGATTGCATTGAATCTGTAGATTGCTTTTGGTAGGATGGCCATTTGTACTATGTTGATCCTACCAATCCATGAGCATGGGAAGTTTGTCCATTTTCTGAGGTCTTCTTCATTTTTTTTCTAGAGACTTAAAGCTCCTCTTAAACAGTTTTTTTTCACACATTTGCTTAGAGTTACTCCAAGATATCTTCTATTGTTTCTGATTATAGTGGAAGGTGTTATTCCCTATTATCGTTCTCAGCTGGTTTATCATTTATATAAATGAAGGCAACTGATTTGTTTGAGTTCATTTTATATCCATCCACATGTCTGAAGTTCTTTATCAGCCATAGAAGTTTACTGGGAAAATATTTGGAGCCCCTTATGTGTACTCTCATATTATCAGCAAATAGTGATACCTTGTCCACTTCATTGCCAGTTTGCATCCCCTTGATCTCCTTTTGCTGTCTTGCTGCTCCAGCTCAATTTCTTGTGCTATACTGAATATATATGGGGGCAGTGGGTATCCTTGTCTTGTTTTTTATTTTAGTGGGAATGTTTTAAGTGTTTCCATTTAATTTGGTATTGACTGTTGGTTTGCTGTACATTGCTGTCATTTTATTTAGATGTGGGCTTTGAATTCCTGATCTCCATAATACATTTAACATGAAGGGGTGTTGTGCTTTGTTAAATGCTATTTCAGCATCTCATGAAAAGATAATGAGATTTTGGTCATTAAAATATTTTATATAGTGGATTGTGTTAATGGATTTTTATATATTGAATCAACCTTATGTACCTGGGATTAACCTACCTTATCATGATGAATGAGGATTTTGATGTGTTCTTGGATTCAGTTTGCATGAATTTGTTGATTTTTTTGCAGTGATATTCATAAGCAAAATTGGTCTGAAGTTCCATTTTTTGTTGGATCGTTGTGTGGTTTAGTTATCAGAATAATTGTGGCTTCAAAGAATGATTCAGGTAGTGTTTCTTATTCTATTTTATGGAATATTTTGAGGAGTATTGATAATATCTCTTCTTTGAAAGGTCTAATAAAATTCTGCAATAAAATTATTTGTCCCTGTGCTGTTTTTGCTTGAGAGGTTAAAACTGACCTTTTTTTTAATTATTATTATTTCTTTAGGGTATGTGGGCCTGGTTAAATATTTTACCTGCTCTTCATTTAACTTTTGCATGTGGAATGTGTCTAGAAAAATCATGCATTTCATCTAGAATTTCCAGTCCTGTTGAGTATAGGCTTTTGTAGTATGATCTAATGACTTTTTGTATTTCCTCACTTTTTCCTGTTATGTCTTCCCTTTCATTTTTAATTTTGTTAATGTTGATAATGTTCCAGTGAGTTTTACTTAGTTTAGGTAGGCCGTTATCTATCTTGTTGATTTTCTCAAAAAAACAAACAAACAAACAAAAAACAGCTTTTGGTTTTGTTGATTCTTTGTATCATTCTCCTTTTTTCTATTTGGTTAATTTCTTCTCTGAATTTGACTGTTAGCTTCCTTCTATTCCTCATGTCTGTGTTTGCTTCATTTTCTGTTCTAGGAATTTGTGTTGTTAATTTGCAAGTGTAGAATCTCTCAAATTTCTTTATGAAGGCACTTAATGCTTTGTATTTTCCTCTTAGCAGTGTTTTTATTGTGTCCAATAATTTGAGTATTCTATGTCATCATTTTGATTTCATTCCAGGAAGTTGTTAATTTGTTTCTTTATTTCTTCCCTGACCAATTCATCATTGAGTAGAGAATTGTTCAGTTTCCATAGGAATGTGGGTTTTATGTTGTTGTTGTTTTGTTGTTGTTGTTGTTGTTGTTATTGAAGTCTATTTATCCTTAATTCTTGTTGATCTGATAGGATGTGTAGGATTATTTCAATCTTTTTGTTTTGGTTGAGGATTGGTTTATGACTGATTTGATGGTCAATTTTGTAGAAAGTATGCTGAGATACTGAGAAGAAGGAATATTCTTTTGTTTTTGGTGAAATATTCTACATATATCTGTAAATCCATTTTGGTTCATATCTTTTATTAGTTTCACTGTGTCTTTGTTTATTTTCTGTTTCAATGACCAGTCCATTGATGAGAGTGAGGTACTGAAGTCTCTTGTGGTTATTGTGTGGGGTTCAATATGTGTTTTGAGCATTAATAAAGTTTCTTTAATAAATGTGGCTGTCCTTGCATTTGTTCAGAATTGAGATTTTCTCTTGATGGATTTTTTTCTTTGTTGAATACCAATTGTCCTTCACTATATTGCTTGATATCTTTTGGATGACAGGCTATTTTATTGGATATTAGTATGGCACCTCCCACTTGTTACTTGGGAACATTTGCTTAAAAGACAATTTTCCAGCTTTATTCTCTGAGGTAGTATCTGTCTTTATAATTGAGGAATGTTTCTTATATGAAGTAAAATGCTGGTATCTTTTTACATATTAAGTCTGCTGGTTTATGTCTTTTATTGGGGAATTGAGTCTATTGATGTTGAGAGATATTAACCATTGATAATGGTTTGTTCCTTTTATGTTTGTTATTGTAGGTGGCATTATGTGATCCTCTACTTTGGCTTTTTTGTAAGAGGATCAATATCTTGTTTTTTTTTCTTTGGTGTAGGTATCTTTCTTGTCTTGGAGGGTTTTTTTTTGTTTTTTGTTTGTTTGTTTGTTTGTTTTTGTTTTTTCTAGAATCGTCTGTGGTGCTGAATTGGTAGATAGATTTGTTTAAATTTGGTTTTTTTCTTGCAATATTTTACTTTCTCCATCTTTGCTGATCGAGAGTTTTGCCGGGTATAGTAGCCTTGGTTTGAATATGTATCCTCTAAGGGTTTGCATGACCTCTATACAGGTTCTTTTTGCTTTTAGGGTCACTGGTGAGAAGTCTCCTGTAATTCGGATAGGTCTACCTTTACGTTACTTGGCCTACCCTTTTACTTTGCCTTTACTATTTTGAGTATTATATGATGAGAGAATTTTCTTTTCTGGTCTAATTTATTTGGTGTTCTATAGGCTTCTTGTACATGTATGGTCATCTCTTACTTTAGGGTTTGGATGTTTTCTTCTATAATTTTGTTGAAGATATTTAGGGTTTTTTGAGCCGGGAATCTCCACACTCTTCTTTTTTTTTTTTCCATTTTTTTTTTTTTTGCTGGATATTTTATTTACATTTCAGATGCCATCCCTTTCCCCATTTCCCCTCCCTAGAAAACCCTTATCCTGTGCCCACTTTTCCATTTTGCTTTTATACATTTTTTTAAAATGTTAATCAAAGGCTTTATAAGTATGGTAATGCTCAATCAGAAGTGTAACCCAATATCCAACCTAGATATATAAACTATCTTTGACTGGTGGAGACACGTGAACTTCAGCCTCCATGCCCCCTCTCTTTCTCTCTCTTTCTCTCTCTCTCTTATCACCTAGCTTCTCCTCTACTTCATCTTCCCCTCTCCTTACTCCATCTTTTCCTCTCAGTGCTCCTTCCCCCTTAGCTCCTCCTACATATCACCCTTCCTGTTAAAATAAAACTTCTCTGTCAAAATACAATTAGAGCATAATTATTCCTATTTGTACCAGTGAGGTACAAGATAGTCTTAATATCCAGTCCATCCTTTTGTTGACTAATCAGAACCTCTGTCATCTCTCTTGACTAAAACACTTAATTTTGAACCTGGCTTTTTCTTGGCTTTAGAATGAGTGTCAGCTGAAAACCATCCAATCAGATCTTTTCTCTCAAAGTAAATAGCCAGGATTGGCTATGAGACTATAGGTCTTCAACACTGTCAGAAATTCAGAATGACTGAGTTAACTGAAGTTATGGGAAGCACTAAGCATAAATTCTAAAACTTAGCCAATTTATAGAGACCGCTGAACACCTGGACAGCCCCTATACTACTTAACATTGGAGCATCAAATCTTCAGCCTTCTGGCCCAAACTCATCTGACAGACTTTAGTGATGCAGAATTATTAAGGGCTGGCTACTCTGTCTAGGCAGATATAATCAGTCGACTATTCTGCAAGTGTGTCCTTTTCTGGACAGTAATATTTCTGTAGATGCAGAGAGGCAATTCTTGCCTAGTGGCTGTCTCACCACAACTAGAGTAACTCCACGGATGCTCAATTTCTTCTTAGAATCCAAGACAGGAAGGTGTCAGGAGCAGACAGTTCAAAATGAACATTAATATAGAAATATTTGTGACATCAATTCTGTGGATTTCTGACGTTTTGAAATCCACTTACACTATCCATGTAAGGTAACCTGAACTGTTGTCTGTTAACTCCTCTCAGCTATTTCTAAATAAAATATAGAAAACACCCTAACAATAAACTCAAAGTCATGAATTTGCTATAGTCCCTTAACTCACAGGCTAACCATCCCAAATCAGTTTAAAAAAGTTAAAGAAGGACTGGGTCTAAGCCTTGTATTTCTAAATGAGTTATACAGGCACATTGCCCATGACAGTATCAATATTCATTTCACTTTTATATCAATAAGAAGCTCATATCAATGAAAAACTTAAATTTGAAATCCAAGTGAATTTTGTACCATTTAAGAAATTATAACTTTATCTTGATACTAATTATACAGATTTCTACCAATAGGTTATGGCTTTGTCATAAATCCTAGCTAATCCTCCCTGTTCCAACAAAACCACTAATTTTCCCCAGAAAGACAGTCCAATATTAACCACCTTAGTCCCAAAGCCCAGGGAAGAGGGGCATTGGCTCTTCTTTAACTTCTTCAAGCTGATTACAGGCGTTGAGATATTAGAAGAGGGGTGGGGGGAAGAGTAAATTGATAAGCCTCTGAAGCTGTGTCTTCACTGTATCCAGATGGAATTCCCGGGCACTGGAGTTTTGAGCAGGTCTGCTCATTTTGCTTGATGAGTAGATACACCAAGGCTGTGTATTCTGAAATATACAATTCTCAGAGCAAGTTTTACTATCAAGAAAAAAATATTTTTTTTTTTCTAGAGGGCTGACTTTTTTTTTAAAGATGTTGGTTCTAACAACTTTTTTTCCCTTTTATGTAGTTGGTTATAACATTTACATTTCAAGTTTTATCCTCATATCCCATTTCCCCCACCACCCAGCAATCCCTTATCCCATCCCCCCTCCTTGTGCTTCTATGAGGCTTTGCCCACACCTACCCCTCACACCCACTACACGCTCACCATCCTCACATTCCCTTCCATTCTGTGTTCGTTTTTCATGGGACCAAGAATCTCCTCTCCCACCTATGCCAAAAGGTCGTCCTCCCCTACGTATACTGTTGGGGTCATAGGTCCCCCCCTATGTGCTCCCAGGCTGGTGGTTTAGACCCTGGGGGCCTCTAGTTGTTTGGTATTGTTGCTTTTCTCTTGGGGTCACAAACCCTTTCTACTCCTTCAGTCTTCTCTCTAAGTTCTCCATTGGGAAACCCTTGATCATACCAGTGGTTAGCTGTCTTCACACTTTTCTATTTCTACTATTATTAGATTTGGTCTTTTCATTGTGTCTTGAATTTTTAGGATGTTTTGGGTTAGGAATTTTTTTGTGTTTTTTAATTTTCTTTGACTGTTTTAACAATATCTTTTAAAGTATTTTCTACACCTGATATTCTCTCTTCTATCTCTTGTATTCTGTTGTTGATGCTTGACTCTAGTTTCTGACCTTGTTCCTAGGATTTTCTTTTCCAGGGTTTCCTCCATTTGTGTTTTCTTCACTGGTTCTGCTTTCATTTTTAGGTATTGGATTGCTTTGTTCAATTCCATCATCATTTTGATTGTGTTTTCATGTATTTCTTTAAAATGTTATTTTTTTTTATTCATCTTTAAGGACTTCCACCTTTACCTGTGTTTTTCTGTATTTCTTTCAGTGAGTTTTGCATATCCACCTCTATTATCTTTAGGAGATAGGATTTTAGGTAAGTATTTGGGTTTTCAGGCATGTTTGTGTAACCAGGACTTGTTGTGGTTGGAGAATTTGGTTCTGATGATGCCAAAGTATATTGGCTTCTGTTGCTTATCATTTTGTACCTGCCCTCCCCATTTTGATATCTCTTGTGTTAGCTGGCCTGAGTGTCTCTGTCAGGAGCCTGCCTCCTGTGTTCCTGGATTGCAGCAAGTCTCCTGGAAGGCCTGAAGCCCTGGCTCTGGCAGAGCTGGAAGGGCTTCAGATTGAATGGTCTTCAGAGGGGCAGACAAGTTGATGATCTGACCTGGAAAAGCTCAGGTTTCAAAGAGAGTGGAGCTATAGCAGTGATGAGTTTGTGATGAGTCCCAAGTCCTCTGGACTCCTCAGATTTCCCAGCTGATGTGAATGTTTGAGAGGTTCCCTGACCTGTTGCCCTGTGTACAGCACAACTACTGGGAGTCCTGCAGAATGTGACATCTTCAGAAGAGCTGTCAAGTTGATGATCTTTTTAGGTGGAAGGTACAGGCCAGAAGGGGATTGGATTTCAGGAGGGATGTTTAGGAGAATGAGTCCTGAGTCCACAGGATTCATCTTGGCGCCCTACTCCTGTGGTTATTTTGATGGTTCTTTACCTGTTGCCCTGCCTGCAGCTGATCTCCTGTGAGGCCTGAAGACAGTGGTGTCTTCAGAGAAACAAATATGTGATGATCTGTGCTGGTGAAAGATGTAGACCAGAAAGGGGGGTCGAGATTTTTAATTTTTAAATACTTAGAATATAGGTAACTGAGGAGATGGTTCACTGAATTATATTAATGTTTACTTTACCTAGAATTTGGGTAGATTCCCAATATATATAAATAGTCTCATTCCAGTTCCAGGAAATACAGTGCCACCTTTTGTCCTACATGGGTACCAGGCTTTCAAGGAAAGCAAAGACAGACATACAGACAAACACACACACACACACACACACACACACACACACACACACACCACATACATATTTTATTGATATAAGAACATGTCATTGCAATGAAGTACAAATTATTCTTAAAGGAAAAACAAAGATATTCCACTTATTATATGATGGATAAATATAAATATATGTTTGTTAATACATTGAGAAATAAAACATGTTGTGGGAAGTTTGTGTGAGAGTGTGCTGGAACTTTGTTTCATCTATTGTATATATATATGTATGTATTCATGTAAAGGTTGTTTGCATGTGTGTTGGAGATTGCGTCTTCTAACAATGCTGTGTATAAATGTGTGTATTTTATGGAGCCTGCTTGTAGGAACTTAGTTCCATCTGCCTACCAGTACTTGTGCATACATGTGTAAGTGCATATGTGTACATATGCATATATGTGTATATGTGAAATGCTTGGATCCCTTTTGTGGTAGCATTGCTCCAGTATTCTTATGAGTGAAAATGTATGTGTTTGTTGGTCTGTCTGTCTGTTTAGATGCATGCAAAATGATGATCAATTTGAAGAACTTATGTATGCAGGAAATACTCGCTTGTCTTCTTGGAAATTTCATTTTCTGTGCATGGACTACAATCAAATCAGCAAGCTGACATTTCACTATTTTTAAATACTTTAAATCCAGAACCACAATTCTCACTGCACACAGAGGTGGGCATCTGAAGAAAAATAGATGTATCATGCTATCAGGTGTTTTATTTACCCCCTTTAAATTTATATTATGTTAGCACATGATAGTAATAAGCTTATTTTATATATATCAACAAATTTGCCAGTTTTAGCTTAATTCATTTTATGATGATAGACATCAATATATGGAAATAATTGTGAAAAAGTGGAATTATTTCCCATCTGTTGGGAGCCGACTTTAAGCAGAAAGCAGCTAGAAAGCAGCTATCAGCTTTACAGCCATCTTGACCCATATACCCTGGCACGAGACTTAGTTTTCAACAGCCTACAACAGCTGAGCACACTCTGATATCCCACATATCTTGTTTTGCTGTTTAGTGCCCACAGCTACAAGAAACATGCAGTATCAATGCCTACAAAGCATGTGATGCATGTGTTATCCCCGTGCTATCCACGGCATACATGCCTGTAAGGTGCATGTGCTGTCCACGCCTATAAGGCTTACGTCATATCCACACCTGCAAGGCACGTGGTATTCACACGCCTACAAGGCACATGGCAAAAGCCTATAAATACTCCGGACTTCCCTTCAGAGAGGGAAGAAAATAAGAGACAATAGGGGAGACAATAAGGAAGAAAATGAGAGAAAATAAGAGAGAAGGACAAATAAGGGAGAGAGAAAATAAGAGAGAAAAATAAGAAAGGAGCCCTTCAATGAGAGAGACAATAAACGAGACATGAGAGACATGAGATTGACTACAAATCCTCTGGCTTGTCTCTATTCTTCGCGTCTTCCCCCACGCTCTCTCTTGCTAAACCCTGACCCGTGGACCAGAGCAGCAGCTCAGGCCGGATGTTTTTGGCTCCCAAGCCAGGCAGAGTCCGAGTTGTCAACACCCATCAACTCAAAATTCAGGAAGAAGAGAGAGTACTGCTTTGTGTGCCAGCAGTGCAGGGACTGAAGGTAGGTATTCTATTTAATTCTTGTCTGCTTAAAACAAAGTACACTATAAAGGCACAGAGAATCCTAATAGAGTAATTATCTCTGTCAGCCTAGCTTGTCATCATATATATGAAGTATATTTTAAATTGATAATTGATGTAGGAATGCCCAAATACTGGGAGCAGTATTGCCTCTAGGCAGTGGGATATTAGAAATCATGCAGAATAAGCCAGTAAGCAGAGTTTCTGAAGTGGCTACATTTCAGTTGCATTTTCCAGATTCTTGCCTTATTTTCCCTTGAGTATAAACCATATGCCAAATTGACATTTTTCTTCTTAATTTGCTTATAGTTGGGGTTTAATAACAGTCACTTAGCCAATTGTCTGTTAAGGACATAAAAATAAACTGGGACAGGAGGTCTCAAATATCAGATAATGAAAATAACCTCAACAACATTAGGATAGCAAACCTTGACAAACTAATTCATGATTACTTTAGGCATGTCCACAAAACACTAATGAGGTTATAATCTAATTATAGTTCTTTTGCTCTGCATCATTATGTTGTTTCACCCTACTTTTATTCCCTTTTGCAGAAATTCTCTCTTCATGTATATCAGTGATTGTTTGAACCTCCCTGGAGACCACAAATGTATGTCTATTTTTTTTAGACCAATCTTTCCTCCAGGGAACATACTGATGTGTTTGGTCTGTGCTGTTATCTCTAGCCATGGTGGCATCCAGTTCCAAACAACTACCAAGAGCCATATCTGGTCCTGTAGTCCTACTGCACCCAGAGTCCTGGCTGATGTCTGTGGTCTGTGTTCCTACCAAAGTTTGTTCAGAGAGAGATGTGATAGATGCGGTGGCTCCTGCCACATTGATGCATCTCTAGATCTGAGGTCTTGCTGCCAATGTGATCTGTATTGATGTCCATGAACTGTGATATCACGAAAAGTCAAGTATGTGTCCTTATATATTGGTAATTGAAGTCATGTTGAGATCCATGGGTTCTGCTCTCAGCTGGAGCCATACTTATCTGAGTGAGCTACACTGCCATCTGAAAGTAGGAAGATGTCAGGATCCATGCTGGGCTGGTGTCTATGCCTCAGTCAATGGTCCTACTGCATCTGGAGTCTATGTTTATTTACATGGCACATGTTACAACTGAAGAATTGGAAATTTTCATGATCTGGACTGCAGCCTGAGACCATGTTGATGTACATGGGCTGTGCTGACTTGTCTATGTCTGTAGCCTTGATGAATTTAGCCCCCAAGTTTTTGTCTATGCTCACACTATAATCCATGCAGAACCCCATTATCTTTGCTCTTGATGCTTTTAATGTGCTAGAAAACTACTTTTACAATGATATGAGTGATTGTAGTTTCATAGATCAGAAGGATGTACAGAAAAATTTTGGGTAACAACTTCTACTGTCATCCCAACCCAAATACTTGTCCCAGAGTCCAAGAAACAGAATAAGTTTAAACTGGAAGCCATAAAAACAAATCTTAAAATATATGGTAAGGAATCTGAAGTTAGCTTTCCAAAATTGAGTGCTTCTTGAGGGAGTTTTGGAGGGAATAACCAAGTCCTATTTATGTGGCAGAAATTGATACTGTGACCACACTCCAGTGTCTTAGCTCAGCTTTTACTTCTGTAATCAGACACCAAGACCAAGGCAACTCTTATAAGGACAACATTTAATTGGGACTGGTTTACACCTTAACTGGTTCAGTTCATTATCATCATGGAACATGGCAGCATCCAGGCAGGCATGGTGCAGGAGGAGTTGAGATTTTTCCATATTCATATGAAAGCTGCTAGCAGGTTACTAACTTCAGGGCAGGTAGGATGACAGTCTTAAAACCCACACCCCCATTGACACACCTACTCCAACAAGGACACACATGCTCCAACAAGGCTGCTACTCCAAATAGTGCCAATTCCTGGTCCAAGCATATACAAACCATCACATCTAGTGAGTATATAAAAAACACAAATAAAACTTTTTAGCTTTAATTTATCAGATTTTTTTGTGGGATGATGTTATGGAGAGGGAAAATAAAAGGAGTGGGAATTGAGTGGGAACATAGTGCATGATTTGAATTTCCCAAAGAATCAATAAAAATGTTATCAATAATAATGTGAATAAAAGTAAACTAAACTCATTTTCTGTGATTTTTTTTAATTAGAAAAGATGCGCACAGACACTCAATTATTACTAAAAATTATGTGTAAATTATGACTTAGGGTTTATATCTCTATTTGATATTTTCTAATACTTATTTTTCTGTCAGGCATTCGAGTGGTATTTATATGTTATTTTGACCTCTTGTGTTCACCTTACTTTTAAATGTGATGAAGTTCTTTGAATGTCTTTTATAGTGCTTGTTTATTAATTGATACTTCTTATAATTGTATTCATCATGAAAATTTTTTTTTTGTTTCTTTCTACTACGAGTAAGAAATTCACTGGATATAGTAAATGGATTGGCAGTTATGACTCTAAATGTTTTAAACACATAATTTTTATCCCCTTCTTTTATGAATATTCATGATGTGTGGCACTGCATATAACTAAAGAAGCTAAGTAATAATGATGGCACAAGGTGGGAAACATGTTATCTCCCTACAAATCAAAAATAGAATAGACATCATGGGTGAATGGGTTTGGGGACTGAATGGGAATGGGATGGGATAAGAATAGAAGGGGAGGACAGAGGAACAGATTGTTTGGAGAGGCCATTAGAATGAGAGTGGTACCTCTGAGTCTAGCTAGAATCCTAGAGCATTAGAAAATCCCAGAAATTTATGAGGATGACCACGGCTAAGTGTCCTAACAAAGTGGGATACAGAGCTTGTAATGCCCATCTCCAATAACCAGGCAAGTTTTTCAGTGTTGGGGCTGAAACAACATTCCATCCAGAAAACTTTTAACCTACAATTTACCTGCTTAAAGATGTGTCAGACTAAATATGTAGCAGATAATAAGGGAATAGCTAACCAATGACTGGCCTAGCTAGAAACCCTTGCCATGAGAGAAAGCCTACCCCTGTTGCTGGTAATAATATTCTATTATATTTGCAGGCAAGTCTTGCATAAACATTGTCAGAGAATTTGCCCTCAAACCAGGTTTCCCTCAAACCAGGGCTGATATGGAGATTCTGCCTTAAATGAAGTGAGCAGAATAAAGAAATTCATTTTCTCCACTTATCATAAAAATAATCTTTAAAATCTTACTAAGTGTGAATTTAAATAATAAAAACAAATACAGAAATAAAAGAAAGTACAGTGACTTGATCTATGTAGGAAGTTGGGATCTACCAGTACTACATAGTGAGACCTTGTTTCAACATAAACAAAAAAGAAAAAAAAAGAGTTATGCTTAATCATGTTTCTGGAGAACATGACGTAAGACTGAAAAATATACTCTATGATGGTAACATCAAACCTATCATGAAACAAAGGATGGAAATGCAGAATGTGAAAGTCTGCAAAATTACAATGCAGGATATAGACACCCATCACCAGATCCATTTTAATACCAAGATTTTCTTAAGATATACCTCAATTAATTTTAAGCAATCTGTATTTTCATCATATTTTCAAGCTCTATAAGGCCTTTTCACTTTAGGAAACACTCCACCTTCCAGCTCACTATACAAAAACTCAGCACCTCCTCACCACAAATGCAATAGAAGTGGTCATATGAACCTTTTTTTCCCTCTTTCTGCTTAGTTTGTTAAGGGTTGTTATCTTAAGGTTGTTGAGGTTATTTTGGTTATCTGATATTTGAGGCCTTGTTTCCAATGTTGTTTTTATGTCAATTGCTTTACAGACAATTGCTATTATTAAACACTATCCATAAGCAACTTAAGGAGGAAAATGTCAATTTGGCTAGGTTACACTCAATGGAAGACAAAACATGGATCTGGAAAATGCAAATGAAATGTAGTCACTTCAGAAACTCTGCTTACTGGCCTATTCTGCATGATTTCTAATGTCCCACTGCCTACAGGCAATACTGCTCCCAGCATTTGGACACTCCTACAGCAATTACCAATTTAAGATATACTTCACATATATGATGACAAGTTAGACTGACAGAGATAATTTTTCTATTAGGATTCTCTGTGTCTTTATAGTGTACTTTGTGTTAAGCAGACAAGAATTAAATAGAACAACCAGCTTGCAATTCCTGCACTGTTTGCACACAAAGCAGTACTCTCTCTTCTTCCTGAATTTTGAGTTGATTGGAAACAATTCAACTTTTTCACAATTATTTCCATATATTGATGTCTATCATCATACAATGAATTAAGTTAGATCTAGTAACTTTGATGGTGTATATATAATAAGCTTACCAATATTACATGCTAATATATTATAATTTTTGAAGAGGTAATTTAAACTCCTGATAGCACAACACATCTATTTTTCTTCAGATGCCTACTGCTGTGTGCAGTGATGACTGTGGTCCTTTATTTACAAGATTTAGGAAGAATGAAATATCGGCTTCCTGTTTTGGTGGTACTCCCTGCCCAGAAAATGAAATTTCTTTTTTTTATTTGCATAAACACACATACCCATACATGCATACATATATACATACACATATAAATGACAATCAAACAATAAATTGCATTCAAAAAGTATGGGGGGGGGTTGGGAAGAGTGGGAGGAAGTAGAGAAAGGGGAAAGCTAGGCAAATACAGTGTTCATACATGAAATTCTCAAAAAAGGAATTCAGCTCTTCAAAATGTTCAACAGACCAACCAACACTTCACAATATGAAAGCAAATATGACCTACAACCATGCCGAAGGACACCTCAACTCATTACAAACCTTGAAGTTCAAAATAAGATCAATAAAAAATTATTTCACCCAGCATACTAACAGAAACCACAATAACGTTTTATAATTCAAAGTATTTCTGAGAACAAGAAATTAGATTATCAGGAACTAAGTCAGCAGAACCAGGGGTACACTGTGTGTTAATTTTGTTTGTTTGTTTGTTTTTATCAAATTATAATTTTTACTTTTTAACACAGGGGTTATAAACACAAAAATGCAGAATGTAGGGAAGGGGATGACACAGGAACATAGATATTCAGGGGGAGTACAGATATCTTTCAGAACAGGGTATCATCTGGGTGAAGGTTCAGGGGTCAGGTCACTATGACTCTTCCTATGATTCCTTTGTCAAACAGAAAATGAAATTTCTAATGAGACAAGTTAGTATTTTCTGCAGAGATAAGATATTCAAATGGATCATCATCTTCCACAGACAGAGAAACACTGAAGTGGTCTAAAATGAAATGTTAAAAATATCTAACATTTTCTAAAATTAGTTATTATAGTAATACAAAAATTACAAATATACTTATTAACAAAAGAGTAGAACTTGTCATATATCATTGACTCATTGAAAATTTATATTAGATGACATATTCTCAGTTTGGATAAGAAAACTTCAGTGACAGCATGTTCTAGAAATCTTTTCTAGTGATTAATCCTCTCTAAAAATATATGTAGATCAGGAATCTTTGAAATATTTATTAATATGTTCTTGATATACTCACCCATACATAAATCTATGTCCACATACCAAGTACAGAAGGTCATGTAGACAGAGTAAAGCAAGCGGCGATTGGAAACCAGATCTAAGCTCCCTGTAAGATTAATAAAGAGGGTAAATAATAATTTGTTAAAATTATCTGAGACTCTTAAGCACAAGACAAGAGATTTTGTATAATAAAGAGACTTTTGATGAAACAAATCTGTTTGTTTTTTAAAAAATTTAAATAAACTTATATCTTTATTAGAGTCATTTCTTAAAAAATGTTCAATGATATTTAAAATGTAAAAAATTGATAATTACTATTGACACATAATGTGTAAAAATTAGGAATATTCTACTCAATACATCAATACATAGTACCTAGTTAATATTTTAAAAATAAAACAGATAAAAATATTTTTTTAAGGAATTAGGCACAATTTTCAAATGGT
>JANHMN010000003.1:16613944-16628189 GCA_030674055.1 Rhabdomys pumilio
TGAACCAAGACCTGATTGGTAGTTACCTTTGCAATTCTACTCATCTGTGGCTTTAGAAACTGAATGAGGCAAGGTGCCAAGAGAAGCAAGGCTCCAATGGATAGGATGGGGCCAAGGAGGGGAAGAATCCAAGCCATCAAGGGGTTAGAATATTAAGGGGTAGGGGTGTTGGAAGTATAGCATGCCAGGAGGTTACCTCGGAGCTCTTTGAGCATTTGTACATCTTGCTCTACCAGCCCAGATTCATTGATATAGAAGCAACATTCCTCCCCCAGCAAAACACAAGTCGCCCCCCTCCCCCAGTTCAGCAGTCAAGTCCAAAGCCCTCCAGTTTCTGAGAGCAACTCCTGCTAAAGAGGTTATCTGGAGTTGAAGAGATTCAAGGCTGTCTGTAGTAGAGGCCAAGCCTGGTCAAGCTTGTCCTGGAAGTTACCAGCCAGATGTTGTGTTTTGACAAGGGCTGCTTTATCAGTTACAGCAGCACCAAGTGAAACAGCAAAGCCTAGTCCAATGAGCAGAGGGATGAAGATCTTGCTTTTATTTTAGGCTTCTTCCCACCTGTAAGGTAAGTTCTTCAGGATTGTAGAGATAAACCTGAGGGACAACAATCACGGGGGCACAGGAGCCCTGAAAATGAGGGTTGAAACAAGCACCTGTAGTGCCTTTGCACCAGAGGAGGAAAGGAGGGTTAACACATACTTATTTGGTAATGGTGATGTCATGGGCACATGTGAAACATGGGGTTTTGAGGAGGGCCCTACAAGGCAAATAGGTGGGAGTGGATCAAAGAGAGGAATATCTTGTGCTTTCCTCATGGGCAAGGGTCTATGGAGGTCATAAAGGGAAAAGTTGATGGGAATGGCTGCTAATAATGGTTGGGAGAAAGAGGCACAGAAAAAGCATTGGGAGGAATTGGGGTGGGTGGTAAAGGGAAGGAGGTCTGCTACATATTGGATGTACTGTAGCCAGGAGAGGGTAGCTTGTAGTTCCTCCTGAGACTGGTTTTCCTGTTTGATAAAATTAGCATGGGTAAAGGCTAATTTGAGGGCAAGGATAAGTCCACAGGAGACATGTAGGACAGCTACAGGTTATCTGGCATAGCCGTTGGGGTAAAGTTTACCCATGCCTCCGGTTTGTCAACGTTCATTCCATGGATCACTAATGGAAAGCTGAAAATGAGTTTTCAGGTTGATGATCATGGTGCAACCATGATTGCTGGATTCCATCCTGCAGCTCCAATATTGGCAACCCTTATACGTGGAGAACTCCTAGAAACATTTACCTGTGTTTCAGTAAGAAGAGAAAAGGGCTGGGGATAGTGGAGATGGATTCTAGGTGTAGCGGAATCTCAATCCTGATTCCACATTCTTCAGGTGGGTAGTCCTTGGTTCTTATAACTTTATTGTGTCCCTTGTAGGTTTCCCTAGCATAGAATCTCCAGTAGTAGGTTGGGAAGGCTAGGGAGAGGCTGAGCAGTCACAGAGTTAGCATGAAGGATGAGAAAAACAGCCAAGAGAATAGAGGAAAGGGGGTTCTTATAGAGGGCACATGGCCTTGGCAGCTGTCACCAGGGCATGGATGTCCTTTCAGAAGATCCTGCTGTTTCTCTGGGCATGGTGTCTTCTTCTTCTCTTTCTCCTCCTTGGTTCCTAATCTGTCAGTGAGATGCAGGCCATCTTTTTGATTGGTGGTGTGGTGTCCGACATTTCTGGCAGGGACCCAGATAGGCTTAGGCTGGTCCTGTGGAAAAATACAAATAAAACCCCTCCCAGTTATAAGGAGGGAGTCTGGTCTCTTCCAAATTCCATCCAAAGGATCTGGCCATCTAGGATAGGGGGAGCTAATTTTGGTGTGTGCCAATGAAGGGAAATTGTAGGGCTCTATCCCTGCCACTTTTAATTATGCTTGTGAGTGCATCCACCTCATTTAAAGTTCAAGGTGCACCACCCATTGGGGTATGGAGCCATTCTAGCACTCCCTGAGGTTCATAAAGGGCTCCTACAAGTGTAGAAAAGGAGTTAAAGATAAGAAGATGTACAGGTATGGTTGGGTCATACTTAGCAAGAGCCATATCTTATAGGGCTGAATTGATAAAATTTAGGTCTTGGACTGCTTCTGGGGACAGTGTTCTGGGAGGAGAAACTTTTATCTCCTTTCAGGAGGTTGAAGAGGGGTTGAAGAGTGCTTGTGGGAAGGTGGGGCCATGGTCAAAGCCAATTGAAGTTGCCTAAAATGCTCTGGAGTGAGGTAAGAGTTAACTTTTGAGGGAAGAAAAGGGTGGGTTTGAGGGGGGAGTATTGAAGTAAGGGAGATCTCTGTTTCTAAAAATGCAATAGGAAGAATAAGTGGGATTTTGTGAGGGGCTATTTTAAATCCTAGGGCAGATAGAGAAGGTATTAATTGATCCTTAAGTTGGGAGGGAGAGGTAGAAGCGTTTCTTAATACAAGGATGTCATCCATGTATTGATAGACCTTGAATCCTTTGTCTACATAGGGTTTTAATGCAGTGGCTACAGCCTCCTGACAAATGGTAGGACTGTTAACTATTCCCTGGGGAAGAACAGTCCATTCATATTGTGAGGCTAAGCCAGAGTTGTTAATGGGGTGTACTGAGAATGTAAAGTATTTACAGTCCCAGGATTGGAGAGGGATGGAAAAATAAGCAGTTTTTTTTTTTTTTTAATGTCCATTGCTAATAGGAAAACATTGGAAGGAGTGGCCGAGATGTGGGGTAGCCCTATTTGCAGGGAGCCCAAAATTTGCATGTTTTTTAAATTGCCCTCAAATCTTGCTATAGTTTCCACCCCTTTGAGCTCTTTTATTTATAGCAAACACAGGGGTGTTCCAGGGACTGTGGGAGGGGTGGATGTATTGTAGAGACAACTGTTCCTGTACCAGTTCTCTGAAGGCTCTAAGCTTCTCCCTTGATAGAGGCCACTGTGGGATCCAGATGGCTTTGTCAGAGAGCCAATCAAGGCAGGGAATATTAAATCTAACAGTGGCCCCTAGAATTGGGGGTTATTTGGAGAAGGGTTTTTGGGTCTTCTTGGGTAATATTTTTTTCATAAGTAATATCCTCTATCTTAATGTGGTCTCTTTCTGGCTGGGTGGTAAGAACCATGTCTAACGCTTATAAGATATCTCTCCCTAAAATATTGGTGGGGTCTCTTTCTGGCTGGGTGGTAAGAACCATGTCTAACGCTTGTAAGATATCTCTCCCTAAAATATTGGTGGCTACCAGGGGCAACACAATCTTGGGATAGGGGGCGTATGAGGCCTGTAGCTCCATCTAGGTCTTCCCACCTGTAGGTCTGTTTGGTGCTGAATGCATAGAGGTATCCTCTACACATAGGAGCTGGGGCCCAGGGATCAGCTGCCAGTCTTGTGAGAATTCTTGCTGTCTTAAAATTGTCCTATCTGCCACAGTATCAATAAGATACATGAATGGTTTATCATCTATTTTAATGGTTAACTTTGGGTGGATCCTTGTGAGATGCTAGATACCCATAAGACTTCTATGGGAGTAGCTGTCCCTTTTACTGTTGGGGCTGAGGGTTGCCCTGTTTGAAGTTTAAAAGCTCTAGTGTCTTACCATTCTTATCATATAGTATAGTGCCTCCGCCAGTGGAAACCTTTTCTGCAGTGAGGTCAGATTGCCTTAGGGGGATTAGAATCTGTTATGGGAGGAGAGTTTTTTGGGCATTCATTTCTCCAATGTTCTGCCTCTCCACATTTGAAGCAGATTCCTTCTGTTTTTACTGGTACCACAAAGGCCTGAGCCATGGATGCAACCTGGTGTGATGGAGTTCCTATATCTTGAGTTGCCACAATCCACCTATTGTGATGCTCTTCCCAGAGACCCTGGCAATCTAGTCCAGATTCAGAAGTCATGCCTTCCCAAACAATGGTTTTAAGAAGAAGGTCCCTGCCTGTGGGGTTGGAGATTTTTCTTTCTAAGCTCATTTTAGTTCTGAGAATAAAATCAGATAGGGAATTTCCAGGCTTCTGATGGAGAGAGAGCAGGGAGCAGGTGGGAACTTCTAACTCCAAGGGTGGAGTAAGCCTATCCCAAGATTGTGTTGCACAGAGGCGGACCTGCTCATAGTACCCTTCTGGCTGAGTTGCCTCCTGTGCTCAAGTAGAGAAATCTTTCTGACCAAAGAGTTCATTAAAACTACATATGGTGTTGTTGCCTCTCTCCAGTTTTGCCTGACTTGTTGACAACATTTGTCACAAAAGAAGGCTTCCCACTCTAGAAACGTTAGGCCAGGAAAATCAAACAGCAAATATTTCTCCAATCTTGGGGGGGGGGGAGCTTAAGTTGGCAATATGGCTCTGTAGGAGAGATTTTGTGAATACTATTTTTCTTCACTGCTTGCCTGATTTCTTTTAGGTCTGAAGCTTGGAGTGTGTACCAGTTAAGTGGTTTAGCTCCAGTGGGGTTGATATTAACTAGGAATGCTCTAGCAGTTTGGGTTTCAAGTTCTGTATCAGACTCCTGAGTAGCATGGGAGGCAGGATTAGATATGCAAAAGAGTCCCGGAAATTGCAGAGTTGTTGAGTTGTTGGTTGAGTGTAAGGGACTCTGGGATTTGGCAAGGTTTTATCTATGAGTTTTGAAGGTCTCTCACTTTTGCCACCTGGAGAAAGAGGAGGAAATTTATCTCTCTCTGGTTGAATAGGAGTTGGTGGAGTAAGGGGAGAGGCAGGGGAGAGCTCCTTTGGTATTTTAATGGAGCCTTGCCTTTGGATTGGGGAGGGAGGAACAGGAGGAGCAGACAGTTTGGCATTTCCTCCAAGGCATAAGTGGGGGAGGGGTGGGTAGATGGATTATATTTCTATTATTAATTGGGTAAGGGCTGTGAGGTCTGAAATAGGATGATTTTTGGGACCTTAATTTTTTGGTTCATTTGACTGAGGGGGGTCAGGATCTGTGTTGTTCTCAGTCTGTTCTATTTTAGATGGCCCTATACGTAGCTGAATTACAGCTAAGATGGGCAAAATATCATGCGAGGGTTTTTTTCCTTCTTGAGTATCTTTGTTTTTGATGAGGAAAGCTATTCTGCTCCATGAGTCTGAGCTGTAGATATTGTCGTCAGCCATGCATGGTGCTTTATGAAGGACTTCCTTCCAAAACAAGGAGGCTTGTTTATTTGGCGTTTGTTTGTTTGTTTGTTTGTTTTTCGAGACAGGGTTTCTCTGTATAGCCTTGGCTGTCCTGGAACTCACTCTGTAGACCAGGCTAGCCTCGAACTCAGAAATCCACCTGCCTCTGCATCCTAAGTGCTGGGATTAAAGGCGTGCTGTTTTTGGCTATTTTTATTCCATGGGATTTTAGTAGGGCACATATTTGCTTGGTCTGGGTTTTTTCTTTTTCTTTTTTTTTATTTATGTGATGTTGAGTTGCCCAAGACAGAAAAGAGAAGAAATGCTTTGTCTAATGGGAACGTTCCTTTGTCCTATTGGCTTTGAGGGATTCCACAAAAGTCCAAAACGCAAAGCCTTCCCGTAGATATAAGAACTGGCAGCCACCTAGTGGCTTTTAAGTGGTGCTGCATTAGTCTAGATGGAGAGTCTTTGCCAACACCAATGAGGGCTGTCGGGATTTAAACAGAGGCCAAAAGGACCTTCAGTCCACACCAGAGAGTAGCTCTGGCCAGAAATCTTTAGTTGTTCCTTGGACTTATTTAAATCCACTCGTTGGCTCCAACTGAAAGCACAGCAGGAAAGGACAGGTTGTTTGTCTAGAGTTAGGGGGCTCACTTACCTGAGGTATCAGTTTCTGCAGCTGTGTCACTGTTCCAGTCAGACACTGGTGGCCAGCTGTGGGTCCCTGTTCCAGAGAGCATCTATTGACAATCTCTGACCCAGGCTGGGGCTAAAGGTACAGTCCAAGGGGGAAGAGTGTGAGCAGGGAGTGGAGATCGCCTCTGCTGCTGCTTCTTGTCCGGTCTCTGCTGTCATCGTCAATCACTCTCAGGTGCTGTACCTGTCTCTCTGCCCTGAGCTGGTCTAGGCTGGGCCTGTGAGGTGCTGGTTAGTTGGTGGGGTGATGGTTACTGTTGAAGAGGAGAGTGTCCTGAAGGTGCTTTGAGGGAGCAGATCTATTCCTAAGTGTTACAGCTCTTGAGACAGAAACTCTCAGACAATTGGATGATCCTTGCACACATTTACTTTTCCTGAATAGGGCCCTTTTATACAGTTTTGGGGTGGGTTAGGGTCTGGTAGGAGATAACACCTATTGGTTTGGTCTGAGAGCTTAGAGATACCTCTTCTACCTGTGGGATAGCCTGAGGCACTATTCCTACATGGCCAAAGACCTCTCTATGGGCAGGGCTGTGGAGGGCTGAAGCTGAGTGAAAGGAACCAGGAGTCCAGAAGCAGAGCCAAACACCTTTCATCCCATTAGGGTCTGGGGTTCGAGGCCTGTGCTCAACCAGGCACCCAGCTACTACTCACAGCCCACCACCCCACAGCTTTCTTCTACACTGGGGCATTGAACAGTTACAGGACCAAGGGCTTCTCCTCCTATTGATGTCCTACAAGGCCATCCTCTTCTACCTGCAGAGGATGCAGCTGGAACCACGAGTCCCTCCATGTGTAGTCTTCATTTGGTTTTTTAGTCCTGGGATCTCTGGGGTGTCTATTTGGTTGATATTGTTCTTCTTCCTAAGGGTAGCAATCCCCATCAGCTCTTACAATCCTTCTGTAACTCCTCCATTAAGTTCCTTCTGTTCAGTTCAATTTGTGGCTGTGTGCATCTGTATGTGTATTGGTCAGGCTGTGGCAGTGCTTCTCAGGGGACAGCTATACCAGGATCTTGTCAGCAGGCACATCTGGCATCAGCAATAGTGTCTGGGTTTGGTGTCTGCAGATAGGAATAAACTCTAGGTGGGGCAGTCTCTTGGGGGCCTTTTCTTCTGTCTGTTCTTCACTATTTGTCCCTGTATTTCCTTTTTAAAATGAGGTATTTTGGATTACTATTTCTGGGGTGGATGGATGGTCAAATCCCTCAAATGGAGGCTTTGCCTATCTACGGGATATTGTCTTTGCAGGTTCTATCTCCTTTCTATTGATTATTTTAGCTAATGTCTTCCCTGTTAAGTCCTGGGAATCTCTTGGGTCCATGGCATTTAGGACTTTCTAGTGTCTACACCCAATGAGAGATTCTTCAGTTGAGAATTCTCTGTTTAGCTCTGAACTCCAATTTTAGTAGGGTCATTTAATTCTATGGTGTCTCACTGCTTGCATTTTTGTATATTTTGGCTATTAGCCCTGTATCAGATGTAGGATTGGTAAAGACTTTTTGATAATCTGGGTTGCCATTTTGTCCTATTGACAGTGGCCTGTGCCTTCCAGAAGTTTTCAACTTTATGAAGCCACATTTGCTGATTGTTGATCTTAGAACATAAGACTTTGGTGTTCTGTTCAGACAAATTTACCCTGTGCCCATTTATTTGAGGCTCTTCCTCACTTTCTATTCTATTAGATTTAGCATCTCTGGTATTATATGTAGGTCCCTGATGCTCGTGACTTGTATTTTGTAAAAGGAGATAAGCATGATCAATTTGCAATTTTCTACATGCTGCCTTATAGTGGAGTCACCACCATTAGCTGAAAATGCTGTCTTTTTTCCACTGGATGATTTTAGATTCTTTGTCACATATAAAGAGACCATAGTTATGTAAATTCATTTCTGGGTCTAAATTCTATTCCATTTATATTTCTGCCTGTTTCTGTACTAATACCATGCACTTTTTATCATTATTGCTCTAATACAGCCTGAAGTCAGGGATGGTGATTCCCCCCAGAAGTTCTTTTATATTTGAAAATAGTTTTCAGTATCCTGTGTTTTTTGTAACTCATAAGATATTTGAGATTTGCTCATTCTAACTCTGTGAAGAAATGAGTTGGAATTTTGATGGGGATTGCATTAAATCTGTAGATTGCTTTTTGTGATACTGCTATTTTTACTTTATTAATCCTTCCAAGCCAAGAGCATGCAAGGTCTTTCTTTGTTCTAGGTCTTCTTTGACTTGGTACTTTAAGTACTTGAAGTTCTTGTCATACAGATCTTTGACTTGCTTGTTTAGAGTCACACCAAGATATTTTATATTATTTGTGACTATTTTGATGGGTGTTGCTTCTCTAAATTCTTTCTCAGCCCATTTATCCTCTGAGTAGAGGAAGGCTTCAGATTTGGTAGTGTTAATTTTATATTCAGCCACATGGCTGAAGCTGTTCAAAAGCTGTAGAAACTCTCTAGTAGAATTTTTGGGGTTGCTTCTGTATACGACTATTTCATTTACAAATACGAATATCTTGATTTTCTTTTACTCAGTTTGTTTAACATTGATCTCTTTTTTGTTGTCTAATTGCTCTGTCCAGAACTTCAAGTACTATATTGAATAGGTAGGGAGATAGTGGGCAGCTTTGTCTACTCCCGAATTTAATGTATATGCTTTGAATTTCTCTCCGTTTAGTTTAATATTGGCTATTGGTTTGCTGTATATTCCTTTTATTCTATTTATGTGTGAACCTTGAATTCCTGATATCTTCAATACTTTTAACATAAATGGTTGTTGTATTTTTTCAAAGATTTTTCTACATCTAAAGATATGATTATGTGTTTTTTGTCATTTTAGTTGGTTTGTATAGTGAATTACACTACATTCCTGGGATGAAGCCTACTTGATCATGGTAAATGAACATTTTGATATGTTCTTGGATTCTGGTACCTAGAATTGTATTGAGTATTTTTGCATCAATATTCTAAAAGGAAATTGGTCTGAAGTTCTCTTTCTTTGTGGTTCTCTTTGTGGTTTAGGTAGAAGTTTATCTGTGGCTTCATAGAAATAGTGGGGTAGTGTTACTACTTTTTCTATTTTGCAGAATAGTTTGTGAAGTATGGTGTTGGGTCTTCTTTAAAGGTCTGATAGAATTGTGCACTAAAATCACCTGGTCCTGAGCTCTTTTTGGTTGGTTGACATGTAATGATTGCTTTTATTTCCTTAGGTGAAATGGGAATGTTTAAATGGTTTATGAGATCCCGATTTATCTTTGGTCCCTGATATTTGTCTAGAAAATCATCCACTTCGTATTGATTTAACAGGTTGTTGAATATATACTTTTGTAGTAGGATCTGATTTTTGTTTAATTTCCCCAGTTTCTGTTGTTATGTCTCCTTTTTCATTCCTGATTTTGTTAATGTGGACACTGTCTCTGTACCCTCTAGGTATCTTGGCTAAGAGTTTATCTACCTCGTTGATTTTCTTACAGAAACAGCTCCGAGATTTTTGATTCATTGTATTCTTCTCTTTGTTTCCACTAGGTTGATTGCAGCCCCGAGTTTTATTATTTTTTAACCTCTACTCCTCTTTCATGTGTTTGCTTCTCTTTGTCCTAGAGCTTTCAGATGTGCTGATAATCTGCTAATGTATGATGCTTCCAATTATTTTATGGAGGCACTCAGGGTTATGAGTTTCTCTCTTAGCACTTCTTTCATTTTGTCCTATAATTTTGCATATGCTCTGCCTTTATTTTCACTAAATTTGAAAAAATCTTTAATTTCTATCTTTGTTTCTTCCCTGACCAACTTATCATAGAGTAGTTACTTGGTCAGCTTCTGTGTGTATGTTGAATTTCTGTTGCTTTTGTTGTTGAAGACCAACCTAAGTCTGTTGTGGTCCAATAGTGTACATGGCATTAATTCAGTTTTCTTGTTGAGGTTGGTTTTGAGTCCGAAGTATATGGTTGATTTTTGAGAAGGTACCATGAGGTCCTAAGAAGAAGGTATATTCTCTTGTTTTAGTGTGAAATGTTTTGTAGATATCTGTTAAACCCAATACGACTATAACTAATTTTACTTTCACTGTGTCCCTATTTAGTTTCTGTTTCCATGTTCTATCCATTAGTGAGAGTGGGGTGTTGAAATATCCCACTATTACAGTGTTAATATCAATGTATGCATTGAACTTCACTAATGTTTCTTTTACAGATGTGGGTGATCATGCATTGGGGTCATAGGGGTTCAAAATTGCAAGTTCATCTTGGAGGCTTTTTCCTCGATATGTTTATAGTGTCCATCTGAAAATTTTTGATAACTTTTAGTTGAAAGTCTATTTTATTGGATATTAGAATGGATACTCCAGCTTGTTTCTTGGGCCCATTTGCTTGCAAATTTTTTTTCAGTTTCTAATTTGAGGTCCTGTCTGTCTTTATTACTGAGGATTTTTTCCCTGTATGCAGCAAAATGCTGCATAACTGTTTACATATCCAATATTCTAGCCTATGCTTTTTATTGGGGGAACTGAGTGCACTGATGTTGAGAGATATTAGGATACCATGATTCTTACTTCCTTTTATTTTTGTTGTTATAGTTGGAATTATGTTAATATGTTTCTCTTCTTTTGGGTTTATTGTGAGAAGATTAATATCTTTTATTTTTTTTCAACTTGGATGTAGTTTTTCTCCTTGTGTTGGATTTTCTTTCTATTTTCCCCTGTAGGGCTGGAGTAGTGAAAAATATAGTTTAAATTTAGTTTCATCTTGGAATAACTTAGCTCTACACATAAGGTAATTGAATATTTTGCCGGGTGTATTATCCTGGGCTGGCATTTTTATTCTCTTAGGGTCTGTATAACATCAGCCCAAAATCTTCTTTTTTTTATAGTCTTTGTTGAGAATTCTGGTTTAATTCTGATAGGTCTGCTTTTGTATGTCACTTGAAAATTTTCCCTTACCCCTTTCAATATTCTTTTGTTGTTTTGTGTACTTGGTGTTTTATTTATTATGTGATGGGAGGAATTTCTTTTTCTGTCCCATTTGTCTGTGTTCTGTAGGCTTGTTATAACTTCAAGAGAATTTCTTTCTTTAGTTTAGGAAAGTACTCTTCTATAATTTTGTTAAAGATGTTTGCTGGCCCTTTGGGTAGGGAATCTTCACTCTCTTCTATATCTAATATTCTTAGGTTTGTTCTTGTATTTGTGTCCTGGATTTCTTGACTGTTTTGAGTTGGGAGCGTTTTACTTTTTGTATTTTCGTTTACTATTGTGTCAATGTTTTCTGTGTTATCTTCCACCTGAGATTCTTTCTTCTTTATCTTGTATTCTGTTGGTGATGCTTGTATATGAGACTCCTCTTCTCTTTCATAGGTTTTCAGTCTCCAGGGTTGTCTCCCTTTTTGTTTTCTATAACGTTTCCATTTTTATTTTTAGATCCAGGAGAGTTTTGTTCAATTCTTTATCTATCTGATTGTTTTCTCCTGTATTTCTTTAAGGGATTCATGTGTTTTCCTATTTAATGACTTCTACTTCTTTACCTATGTTCTTCTGTATTTCTATACAGGAGCTATTTATGTCATTCTTAAAGTCCTCTATCATCTTCATGAAGTGAGAATTTAGATCTTTATTTTTGCTTTACAGGTATTTGATGGTATCATGGCTTGCTTTGGTGGGAGAATTAGTTTCTGATGTTGCCAATTATTATTGGTTTTGCTTGGTTATGTTCTGTGCTTACCACTTTTCATCTTGTTATCTCTGGTGTTAACTGGACTCACTGTCTCTGACTGTTCCTGTTCTTCTTGTGAGCCTGTGATTCTATGATTCTGTGATCATGGATGTGTCAGAAAACCTGAAGAAATGAGCTGCATCTGAGATATAACATGGGTGGGTGAGCATCAAGAGCAGAGTCTATGCTCCAGACAAATGTGAAAAACAGAAGGTTGTCAGGTTTCTGGTTGGGTGTGGTATCTGTGTCCTAAGGTCTCGGAGTTCCAAGTTATGCCAGGTATTAAGATGGGGATTGAACTCACTGAACTCACATTCTCTGACTGTAGCCTGTTTCTTCTGTGAGCCTGTGATCCTGGATGTATCAGAATACCTGGCGAGTTGAGCTGCAACTGGGATATGTACTGGGTTGGTGGAGATCCAAAGCAGCTGCTCTGCTCTAGGCATAGGTACAACCTGATGGCACTATTTGTTTTTAATATACTAATTGTAAGAATTCTTCACAGCAACTGCTAGGACATAAAATTAGCATAATCAGTGTAGAAAATCAAATATAAACTAGAAGAAACATGTTTAAACAAGGTACTGATTAGTGAGAACTGAGGGTCAAGTTTGAAGATCATTCGTTAGAACTTAAATATTCAGATTAATTTATCATTGATATTTAGTGGGAATATGAGAACTAGATCTTATGTAGTGTTTGAAATGAGCACACAAATTTAGCATTTTTTCTGAATCTTGTTGAATATTTAAAATGCAAGAGGACATAGAGGGGCTTGTTGAATGGAATGTAAATAAATAAAATATTTAAAATTGAAAAAAATTATATCAACCTTAATACCATATATTGGAAGAAAATTAAATTCTAACTAAACAAGAGAATATTATTAATGTATTTTAAATTATGATAAATAATGAGTTTAATAAAAATATATGCAAGTAAATTGTTATCCTGTTTTGATCTGGATAGTTTTGGATACTGCAGGATTCAAGACATTTCTATATTTGTCATAATTTTTAATTCTCAAGACAATGTAAGTACAGATTATATTTAGATATTCTGTGTCTGTCAGTGCTGTATCACTGTTCATACTGCATTTTCAGTGGATAACAAATACTTTAAACATGAGGCTGCTTTCGCTCTCTGGGTATTTGTGACACAATGGCCAGTGTGTAACCATGACCTCAGATCGCACAAATCCTACTTGAACCATTAATGCATGTCTCATGGTAGATCAACTAACAAAATCTATTGACATTATTTAAGGCGTTTTCATAAACAGATTTTGAGCCAGTCCTGGGACCAAATTTTCACACAGTGAAATCTTTCCTGGGACCATAATTTCCATAAACATATGTGATGTCATTTACCTAGTTATATAATTATCATATATATTTGTCAACCACTTTTTCACATGCACAGTATACATCGGATGAAGCTTCCCAGTAGAGTGTGTCAATGATTCCTCCAGGGGTGATGAAATGCCTCTAAAATAGGAAATATAATTACATATGTAGCATCTCCCTGGGCAACTTTGAAAATAGTACATGGTGATATATTGGTACCTGTTTGATTTCCTGATCTGTTTGGCACTTCACAATCCATATTGCGCAAATTCAGAGCAGGAAAAATATGTACATCATGGTTTTATTTTTCTTGCTGCTGAACATTCCACTTCTTGTAGCAGATTTTATTCATCCCAGGTGCTTTTGGAGAATGAAGCAGAGTGAAGACAAGGATGCAAACTTAGGAACAAGTAGTACCTTCTTTATTGCAGCAGTAAGACGGCCTGTGGAGAAAGAGTATTTCAGTCGTATTTCGAATATGCAGTAAGTGCTTTCATGTTTTCCATGTATAGGTCATCATGCATGTTTTTCAACACTATGAGAATGAAGAGCATAGCAAAGCTTGAGACTTTTGTACTTTATTTGAACCTGCAAAAAAGAAATAGCTACAAATTATATTAGAGTCTTAATTGCATATTACCACTTTAATTTTGCACAGAGTATATTTAATTCGTTCAGTCTCACAATTACAGGGCTATAAGCTAGGCAATAAGACAAATCTGGACCTTTATCTACCATGTAAATCTTTGTCCTAGACAGTTTCCCTGCCACAGTATGCAATAGTATCTTATCAAAAGATTCTTATAAATTTTCTATGACTTTATCCTAAGTGTGTTTATGCAAATGTCCATAAAGTCAGCTGATAGTCCTTTCATCAGAGTGTAGTTTCTAAGGCATGTACTGGGGGCATTAATGTCCCAGACACACTTAGCTGTGTGGAGTTTTCATATAGATATTCAGTTACTTTCTTAAATTTCCTCCATGTTGTGGATTTTTATGTACTGAGGCTGCAAAAAAAATTAACTAAGATATCTGTCCACTGGGAGCTTCATATTTTGATCTATAAAACTTCACTTGAGTTTAAGGTCTTAAAATGTCAAGTTCTTTGCTCTTTCTTTAGAATAAAGAAGCAAAGTGTGGACTCGAAGTAATACATTGCATTCATTGAAAAGTGATATAATTATTAATAGTGGTGACATCTCAATTATGAAAGATGACATTGCATGAAAAGTTCAAGGTTTTATGAACTTCCAGCTTCTTTTGTCATCTCAACCACATTGCACAGATCATTTCAGTCTTTACAGGGTGGCACAGTAGAGTCCAGTGCAAGATTGTCCATTTTTTGATTGCAAATTATATCTGTAAATATCTTTCAATTATAAACACTGTAA
>JANHMN010000003.1:16628289-16646914 GCA_030674055.1 Rhabdomys pumilio
CTTTCTTTTCCAGAAACCTCCCTGGTGCCTTTAATGAAGCCAAATCCATAACATTCAGCATGCTGGTATTCTGTAGTGTCTGGGTCACTTTCCTCCCTGTTTACCAGAGCACCAAAGGCAAGATCATGGTGGCTGTGGAGATCTTCTGCACTTTGGCTTCCAGTGCAGGGATGCTGGGCTGCATCTTTGTTCCCAAATGTTACATAATACTGTTTAGACCAGACCAAAATTGTTTTGAGGTGATTAGGGTGAAGTCATCTTCCCATTCTCTGATTTCATAAATTCTGAAAAATATATAATTGGTTCATAATCATCATATATTGGGTTATATTGTCATCCCTCTCTGGTTTTGGAATGACTCTCAATATTTCCTCTAATGATATACCCTAACAATATCATGTCTACTTGCATTCCAATTGTCTCCTATACTCCTCTTTAATTTTCTTAAACCATCTTCTTCTTTAAAAGATGGATATAATAGAATCCTGAACCACTCTAAGATTTAGATAAGTTCTTCTAGGAGCCTAGAGGGTATAAGAATATTTTTATCAACAGGTTGTTAGAGTATATCCGAAGATGATTTGATGTCTCAGATATAATTCTGCCCTGCTCTTGTAACAAGAGCTACAAAAAACCAGATGCTGTCTTTTGGGCTCCAAATTTACCTTAAGCTATTTATGTACATAATTAGACACACACACACACACATACAACTAATATTACATAAAAATTTTAAAGGTATGGGAAATGTTGCAAAAACTTTGAACTGGGTGTCTGCTTTTTAATGTTCTCCTAATGTGGGAGAATTGGAACCTACATCGAAAGATCAGATATGGCTAGAGAAGACTCCATTTATTTTTATACACTTTACATAACAATACTCACTTATATGTGTATATCTATATATCTATATATCTATATATATCATTGAAGACACACTTGTGAAATATATATGTATATATATACATATATATATACATACATAAATGTACAGATGCACATATATACATATACACATACTACTGGTTGGATTTAAAAAGGTTCTAACAGATAGGCTCCAAATATTTCTCACATAATACACACACACACACACACATATATATATATACATATATATATAGAGAGAGACACAATTAGTGGAATGAGAAAACTCCAAAACACACCCAGACATCTTTATGTATATACATATGTGCAGATATGATGAATAGAACAAAGTTCCAACACACTCTTACACACAATTTATACACGCAAACATTCATACAAACATTGTTTATATATATATATATATATACACAATATATTCACATACATACATACATACATACATACATACATACATACATACAAAATGGAAGTTACAAAGTTCCAACATACTCTAACACAAAATTTACACATACACCTGGTTTATGGGTGGAAAGAACAATGTTCCAATCACTTTGTTCTTGTTCCCATTACTTATGTAGCCTAGTAAAAAATCTTTCAGGCAGTAAAAGTTTAGGTATTGGTTTTTTTTCTAGTGAATAACTATAAAATAACAGTATGTTCTGATTACCTTCACAAGGAACATTATATAGTACAAGAAGAGAACAAGAAACTTTGTTCTATAACAAATTTTAATAAATTGTAAGGCAACAAGGTCATTTTTTCAGCCAATTTATTTTGTGGCAGGCACAAATCCGCAGAAACAAAAATAGGAGCAATTATTTTCTTAATCTTTTCTTCTTTTCTATAATTTAATTTTTTATTTATTTACATTTTAAATGCTGTTGCACTGCTCTGTCCTCACTCCCAGAGCTCTTCATCTAAATCCCCATCCCCTTTGACTCTAAAAGGCTGCTTCCCACTCCCAGCCAGCAAGCCTACCCACTTCACTGTGACATCAAACCTCTACAGAACTAGGTACACTCTCTCCCATGGAAGTCAGTCAAGGCAGTCCTCTGCTTTGAATATGCCAGAAACCATGACCCAGCCCATATATGCTTTTGGTTGGTAGTTGAGTCTCTGAAAGCTCTCAGGGATCCAGTTTAGTTGAGAGTGTTTTTCTTCTGATTTTTTGCCATCCTCTTCTGCTATTTCAATCTTTGCCCCTTATTGTTCCACAGGAGTCCCTGATTTTAGTCCAATGGTTGTCTGTAGGTATTTGCATTTGTCTCAGTCAGCTGATGGTAGAAACTGTTGGAGTACAGCTATGCTAGGATCTTGTCTGCAAGAACAACATGACATCAATAACAGTGTAAGTGTTTGGTGCTTGTGTGTAGAGTGGAATACAAATGGAACTGGTCACTAGACCTTTCCTTCAGTCTCTGCTCCATTTTTGTCCATGCATTTTCTTTAGACATGGAACAATTCTGGGTCAAAAAATTTGAAGATGAATGTGTGGACTCATTCCATCCCTGGAAACCCTGTCCAATTACTGGCATACTCTGGTTCTATCTCCACGTTGTTGGGCATTTTGGCTAAGCTCATTCAAATTGAGTTCAAATTGAGTTCTGAAAGGCTTTCACATTTCAGACACCTGGGACTTTCTAGAAGCCCCACCCCCACGCTTTTATACATATTCCCCAGCTGCATATATCTGATCATTCTCCCTGCCCTCTGGGATTCTCTCCTATTTCCCCACATACCTGATCCTGCTACTCTTGTCACCTCTCCCTCCAATGTCCCACACAAGTTCTTCAGTCTCACACTACTCTGTCTCCCACAATGGTTTTGTTTCCCTTTCTTAGTTGGATTGAAGTATCCTGACTTGGGATTTTCTTCTTGTTAAACATCTTATGACCTGTGAGTTGTATCATGGAGCTTCTTTATATTTTGATAATATGTACTTTTAAGTGAGTATATATCATGTATGTCCAATTAGGTCTGGGTTACCTTGCTCAGAATATTTTCTAGTTCCATACATTTTCTGGCAAATGTCATACTGTCCTGGTTTTTCATAGGTGAATGGTATTACATTTTGTAATTGAATCAAATGTTCTATAGTCATTCTTCCTTTGAGAGACATCTTTGTTGTTTCCAGCTTCTGTACATTTTATGAATAAGTCTGCTATGAACAGGGTGGTACATGTATCCTTACAGTATACTGGATTTTCTTTGGGGTATATGCCCAGGAGTGGTACAGCTGAGCCTTTAGGTAGAACTATTTCCAGTTTTCTGAGGAACCAACAGATTGATTTTGAGAGTGGTCATACCAGTTTAAAATCCCACCAGAAATGGAGGAGTACTTCTCTTTCTATTTATCCTAGCCAAAAATATGCTGTCACTTGTGTTATCTTTAAAAGTAACATTATAAGATCAAAAAACTTTAATTTTATGTAAAAATCAATCATACTTACTTTAATGCTAAGAATCAGGAATTCTTATTAAATCATATTAGCAACCTGAGGATAAAATGGGTATGAGAAATCAATCATCACTAGTCAGTCTCTGTTAGAGTTACATTAAACAGTGCTGCCATTATTCTTGTCCTGAGACCTTTTAAATCCCTCGATTTACTAACAAATATATGCCTTTCTGAACTTCAAATTGTTCCCTTACAATTTTTACACCAAAGCCAGTAGCAGAATCGTTTTGAACCAGCTTTAGTAACAATTTTAGTTTTCCAAATGCTTTCTAAGTGTAGTGGCCATTGGTGACCATCTACAGCTAAAGTTCATTTCTTTAGAAATGATTGAATCATTCCTATGATCCAGAAGCAATGCCTGAAAAAGAGTAAGTAAGATTATTGTTAGTGCCAGAGATATTGCCTACTGAGGTGTTGGAAGCTCCTTTTGAGCTTTCATACAGTTCTGAGATTAAGAGGGAAATGCTGATTTGTCCTCTAGTCTCTGTGAATACTGGGTGGTCTGAACAGCCAATGTTGATCTTCCTATGAGGTTGCAGACCCATCTACTCTTCCAGTCCTTCAGCCAGTTCCCAATTGGGGTTCCCTATCTCAGTCCAATATTGTTTCCTAAGTTCCACATCTGCATTTGCCAGTTGCTATACGGATTTCCCAAGAATCAGCCACATCAGGTTCATGTCAGCAAGTGTTTCTTGACCACAGCGACAGGGTACAGTATGAGGTCTGTAGACAGGGTGGATCTCCAGGTGGGACAGTCTCTGGATGGCCCTTTCTTCAGTCTCTGTTCCATTTATTTTTCCTTTTCTTGTTCTGGACAGGAACATTTCTTGGTTAATAACTGAGATGAGTGGCTGGCCCTATTGCTTGAAGAGGGACTATGCATTTCTGTTTAAGGTAGTTTCTAAAGGTTCTATCTCTCCTTTCTCTGAACATTTCAGTTGAATTTATCCAAGTTGGGTCCTGTGAGCCTCTGGTTTCCCTAGTGTCTGGGATGCTCCACTGTCTATCGCCAGTACCTCATCCCCCCACTCCATATTTATATTTTATTCCTTCCTTTTGTACCTCTCTTCCATTCCCTCAAGTGCCTGATACTGCCCCTTTATTTCCCCCTACTACTCTCTTCCACCTAGGTGCCACCTAGTTTCATCTCCTATGAAGATTCTGTTTTCCCCTCAAGGCTAAACTGAAGATTAGACTCCCTGGTCTTCTTTCCTCCTAATCTCCATATGGTCTGTGGCTTGAATCATGGTCATTGTGAGGTTTTGATCTAATATCTGTTTATCAGTGAGTACATACCATGTGTCTTCTTTTTTGTCTGGTTACATTACTCAGGGTGATATTATCTAGTTTCATTCATTTGCCTGCAAATTATTTGACGTCATTGTTTTTAATCATTGAGTGGTGTTTTGTTGTGTAAATGTACCCCATTTTCTGTATCTATTCTTCTGTTGAGGGACATCTGGGTTGTTTCCAGCTTATGGATATTGTAGACAGGGTTGCTAGGAATATAGTGGAACATGTGACCTTGTTATATGTTGGAGCATTTTTGGGTTATACACCTATTAATGTTATAACTGCGTCTTATGGTAGAACTATTTTTGATTTTCTTAGGATCCACCAAATTGATCCAAAGTGGTTTTACTAACTTGCAGTCCCATCAGTAATGGATGAGTGTTCATCTTTGTTTACATCCTCACCAAAATCTGCTGTCAACTGCATTTTTGATCTTAGCCATTCTGATTAGTGTGTTTAATCTCAGGGTCATTTTCATGTGCATTTACCTGTTCACTAAGGTTGTTGAACATTTTTTACGTGCCTTTAAGCCATTCAAGATTTGTCAATTGAGAATTCTCTTTTTATCCCTGTACTCCAGTTTTTAATAAGTTTATTTGATTCTCTGTGGTCTCCCTTTTTGAGTTCTTTCTACATTTTAGATATTAGTCCTCTATACAATATAAAATTGTTAAAGTTCTTTTTCAAATCTCTGGGTTGCTTTTTTGTCCTATTGATAATGTTCTTTGTCTTACAGAAGCTTAGAAATTTATGGGGTCCCCTTTGTTGAGTGTTGATCTTAAAGAATAAGCCATTGTTGCTCTGTTCAGGAAGATTACCCATGTGCCCAAGTATTCAAGGTTCTTCCCCCACTTTCTTATCTACCAGTTTCAGTGTACCTAGTTTTATGTGGAGAGCCTTGATCCACCTGGACTTATGATTTGTACAATGAGATAAGAATGACCAATTTACATTCTTCTACATGCAGGCTGACAGTTGAACCAGCATCATTTGTTGAAAATGCAGTCCTTTTCCCACAGGATGGTTTTAGATTCTTTGTCAAGATCAAGTGACCATAGTTGTGTGGGTCCATTTCTGGGTCTTCAATTCTATTTCATTGATCAACCTGCCTGTCTATGTAGCAATATCATGCAATTTTTATAACTTATTACTCTATAGTATAGCTTGAGGTCAGAGAAGGTGATTCTCCCAGAAGTTCTTTTAGTGTTAAGACTAATTTTTACTTTCCTGGTTTTATTTTTTATTCAAAATGAAGTTGAGAATTGCTCTTTCTAACTCTATGAATAATTAAATTGGAATTTCGATAGGGATTGTATTGAAACTATAGATTTCTTTTGGCAAGATGGACATTTTTACTATGTTATGCTGCCCATCCATGTGCCTGGGAGATCTTTCCATCTTCTGAGATCTTCTTCAATTTCTTTCTTCAGGTATTTGAAGTTCTTGTCATCCAGCTCTTTCACTTCCTTGTTTTGAGTCACACTAAGCTATTTTGTGTTATTTTTATTAATGTAAAGGATGCTATTTCCCTAGTTTCTTTCTCTGCCCATTTATCTTTTGAGTAGAGGAAGGTTAATTATTTTTTAGAGTTAAAAATCAGGTAATCTGATTTTTTGAGTTAATTTTATATCCAGTCACCTTTGCTGAAGTTGATTTTAAGATATAGGAGCTCTCTGGAAGAATTTTTGGTGTTGATTATATATACTATCATATCATATGCAAATAGTAATATCATGAAGTCCTCCTTCCCAATTTGTATCCTTTTGAACTTCTTTTGTTTTCTAATTGCTCTGGCTAGAACTTCAAGTAATATACTGAATAGGTAAGGACAGAGTGGGCATCCTTGTCTTTTCCCTGATTTTAATGGGATTGCTTTGAGTCTCCATTTAGTTTGGTGCTGGCTATTGGTTTGCTGTATATTGCTTTTATTATATTTAGTCATGAACTTTGAATTCCTGATATCTCCAATACTTTTAACATGAATGCGTGTTATATAGTTGTCAAAGGCTTTTTCAGCATTTAAAGAGATGAGCATACTTTTTTTTTTTTAGTTTGTTTATATAGTGGAGTACATTGATGGATTTTCAAATATTGAACCTTCCCTGTATTACTGGGAATGAAGCCTAATTGATCATGGTGAATGATCATTTTGATATGTTCTTGATTTTGGTTTGTGAGAAGTTTATTGAGTATTTTTTGCATCAATACTCATAAAAAATGTTGTAAGTTCTCTTTCATTGCTGGTTCTTTTTGTGTTTTATGAAACAGTGTAACTATAAATTCATAGAAAGAATTATGTAGTGTTGCATCTGTTTCTATTTTGGGCAATAGTGTGCAAAATATTGGTGTTAGTTTTTCTTTAAAGATTGAGTTCTGCACTAAAATCATTGGGCCCTGGGCTTTATTTGCTTTGGAGACTTCTAATGATTTCTTTTATTTCCTAGATGTTATAAGACTCTTTATATGGTTTATCGGATCCTGATTTAACAATGGTCTCTGGTATTTGTCTAGAAAATCATCCATTTCATCTTAATGTTGCAGTTTTGTTTAAACAAAAAGTTTTGTTTAGTCTTTTGTCATAAGATCTGATTATTTTTTAATTTCCCCAGTTTCTGTTGTTATGTCACATTTTTCATTTTTAATTTTGTTAATATAGATATAGTCTCTGTGCCCTCCAGATATTTTGGCTGAGAGTTTATCTATCTTGTTGATTTTCTCAGAGAAGCAGCTCATAGTTTTGTTGATAGTTCCCTTTGTTTCTGCTTGATTGATTTGAGTCCTGAGTTTGATTATTTCCTGATGTCTACACTGGTTTATTTGCTTCTTTTTTGTTCTAGAGCTTTTTTGATGTTTTGTTAAGCTGCTAGTATATAATACCTGCAATTTCTTTATGGAGGCACTCAGGGTTTTGAGTTTTTCTCTTATTACTGGTTTCATTGTGTCCCATTAGTTTAGATATTTTGTGCCTTAGTATTCATTAAATTGTAAAAAAAACAATCTTAATTTCTTTCTTTATTTTTTTATACAACCAACTTTTCATTGAGAAGATAGTTGTTCAGACTCCATGTGAATATGAGCTTTCTGTTGTTTTTGTTGTTATTGAAGACCAGTCTTAGTCCATAGTGGTCCAACAGAGTTTATGGGATTAATTCAGTATTCTGGTATCTGTCGAGGTTAGTTTTGTGTCTGATTATATTGTTGTTTTTTGAGACGGTGCCATGAGGTGTTGAGTAAAAGTTATATTCTCTTTTTCTAGGTGAAATGCTCTGTAGATATTTGTTAAACACATATGGTTCATAACTTCTTTTATTTTTACTGTGACTCTGTTTAGATTCTGTGTCCATTTTCTGTTCATTGGTGAAAGTCGGATGTTGTTTAAATTCATAAGCCCACTATGCAAAGTTAAAACATACAGAGCATGTTTGAATTATGCCAAATATACTGCAAGTGTTTTTAAACTCTTTCTAATTATAGTGACTACCACTGTAAATTTTAGAAGTAACACAAGTCCAATGGTGTTTGCCCTGACACTCTAGATGGTTCCTTACTCTTAAACTCTGAATCTCCATCCAATACTTTGAATAGGATAAAGATCATCAATCCACTGTTTCAAATGCCTAATTCCTCTTGTATATTCAACACACTAGTAATATTTTTTGATAAATGATTAACAAAAGTAGCTGTCTTAACTTCTTGTGACAAAGCAATTGCAGAAGCAGTGGTGCTAGGAATTAATGTAAAAAAAATAAAAGGTGTTATGCTAGCAGTAATCAAGCCCAGTACCCTCTTGCTGCTTTTAAAGTCTCATTCATTTCCTCTAGTACTTGCAAGCTTTTTTTCAGAAGACCAAGGTTCTGTTATACTTGGGGCAATACATTATGAATTTAAAGAATGATGCTCTGCTGAGTAGTGACGCAGCAGATACTGCTGATAAAATTACCCATGGCTTAAAGTTAGTATTTCTATGTTGGTCAAGCTTCAAAAATAGCATATACAGCTTGATCATGCTAGCCATTTTTTCCTTGGGAATACTTTTCTTCCTGCCCTTTATGTTAAATCTTGTCTTTAACAACATCAACACATTGGCAGCCAAAGTACATGGCTTGAACCTGAAAATGGAACCCCAAGAGAGAGTTATTAAATTAACAGCTCAGCAAGCCAAAATGGGTAAAGAGAGAGTTATTAAATTAACAGCCCAGCAAGCCAAAATGGGTAAGATTCTGCATAGAGCTTTACTAACCTAAGACAGAAGTGCATTTCTTTTGATAATGCATATTCCATGACAGGTAAAAAAGCCATTCTTGCCAGAATGACCTAAACTGGTTCAGTCTTGTTTATGAAATAAAAAAGGCTGAGATGTCGAGAGCTTTTGGGGTTGTTTGGTAAGAATCTGACATGGGCCGAGGACAAGGAAATGAACTTCAGGCAAACATCTGACATTAGACTAGCACAAAGAAGTAATTTCAGGCAGGAATCTAAATTTTAGTCTAGAACAAGGAAGTAGGCTTCAGACATGAAAATGACTTTGTGCTAGGACATGGAAGTTGGCTCAGATATTCTGGTCATCCTGATAAGCCCTTAAAAACACTGATCATGGGAGTATTCACAGAATATTGTTTGTTGCCTAGCTTGTTCTTTGACTATTTGTTTTTATTGTCTTGTTTTTTCCTTGACTATTTGCATCTATTGTAGTGCTAGTTCTTCAGCCTAAAACTGACCTTTATAGTTTCATGTAATTAAAAAGGTATAAAAGCAAAAAGGAGAGGGGATGGGATAAGAGTTTTCTAGGGAGGGGAAATGGTCAAAGGGAATGGCCTCTGAAATGTAAATAAACAAAAGATTTAGTAAAAAAGAAATGAAAAAAATTAAGTGAGGTTTAAAATATTCGACTATTATTGTGTGATGTTCAATGTGTGATTTCAGCTTCAGTACTCTTTCTTTTACAAATGTGGGTGCCCTTGCATTTGGAGCATCGATGATCAGAATTGAAAGCTCAGCTTGGTGGATTTTTCCTTTAATGAGTATGTAGTGTTCTTCCCATTTGTTTTAGAAAATTTTTGTTTGAAACTCTAGTTTATTGGATATTAGAATTGCTACTCCAGCTTGGTATTTTTGGGAACTATTTGTTCTGAATTTTTCCCCAGGCTTCCACTTTGATGTAGTGTCTGTCTTTCTCACTGAAGTGTGTTTCCTCTATGCAGCAAAATACTGGGTCCTGTTTACATATCCAGTCTGTTAGTCTATGTCTTTTTATTGGGGAATTGAGTTCATAGATGGTGAGAGATATTAGAGACCAATGATGGTTGCTTCCTGTTTTTGTTTTAGAGGTGAAATTATGTTTGTTTTGTTCTCTTCTTTTGGGTTTGTTGTGAATAGATTAATTTCTTGCTTTTTTGGGGGGTATAATTTCCTTCCTTGTGTGGACTTTTTCTTCTGTTTTCTACTGTATGGCTAGATTAATGGAAAGATATTGTGTAAATTTTGCTTTGTCTTGGAATATCTTGGTTTTTCCATCTATGATAATTGGGAGTTTTGTTTGGTATTGTAGCCTGGGCTGGCATTTTTGTTCTCTTAGAGTCTGTCCAAGATTCTCTGGCAATTAGAGTCTATGCTGAGAAGTTTGGTGTAATTTTGATATGTCTGTCTTTATATGTTAGTTAACCTTTTCCCCTGACCGCTTTCAATATTCTTTCTTTGTTTTGTTCACTTGGTGTATTATTTATTATGTGATGGGAGGAATTTCTTTTCTGAGCCAATCTGTTTGCTGTAATGTATGCTTCTTGAATGTTCATGGGCATTTCTTTCTTTAGGTTAGGGAAGTTTTCTTCTATAATTTTGTTGAAGTTTTTTGCTTGCCCATTGAATTGGAAATCTTCTTTCTTTTTTATATGTATTATTCTTAGGTTTAATCTTTACATTGTGACCTGTTGAATGTTTTGAGTTAGGAGCATTTCCTCTTTTAATTTTTTTGACTGTTGTTTTGATGTCTTCTATGGTATTTTCTACACATGAGATTCTCTTTTCTTCCTCGTTCATTCTTTTTGTGATGCTTGCATCTGTGACTCCAGCTCTCTTTTCTAGGATTTCAATCTTCAGTGCTGTATCCCTTTGTGTTATATGTTATCCCTTAATAGTTATATGTCCATTTTTAGATCTTAGACAGTTTTGTTCAATTACTTTACCTGTGTGATTGTGTTCTCCTGTATTTCTTTAAGGAATTTATGTATTTATTATTTAAGGGCTTTTATGTGTTTACTTGTATTCTTCTGTATATCTTTAAAGAAGTTATTTATGTCATTAAATTTTATTGGATATTTTCATTTATTTACATTTCAAATGTTATCTTTTTAGCTTGTTTTCCCTCCAGAAACCCCCTTCTCCTCTGTATTCTCTCTGCTTCTATAACCCTGCTTCTATACCTAGCCACCCACTCATGCCTCCTCACCTTGGCATTCTTGGTCCTATCCTGGGACATTGAGGCATCATAGGACCAAGGGCCTCTCCTCTCATTGATGTCTGCTAAGGCCATCTGCTACATATATAGCTGGAGCCATGGATCCCTTCATGTGTACTCTTTGGTTGGTGATTTAGTCCATTGGAACTCTTGGGTGACTGATTGGTTGATATTGTTTTTCCTATAGATTACAAACCCCATCAGCTCCTCTGTCATCTTCATGAAATAAAACTTTTGACCTCAATGTTGCCCCAAAGGCATGTTGTGTTATCACAGTCTTGCTGTGGTGGGAGAACCTCATTCTGATGTTGACAAGTAGTATTGTTTCTGTTGCTTATGTTCTTGTGCTTGGGTCATATCCTGTTATCTCTGGTGTTTTCTAACCTCACTGTATTTGGCTGGAGCCTGTTCTTTTTGTGATTCTGGGATCATGTGATCTTGTAGTCGTGAACCTATCAGAATGCCTGTAGAGTAGAGCTGTAACTAGGGTGTGGGATGTATGTTTTTGGAACCAGTGCAAAAGCTCTACTCCAGGAAAAGGTGCAAACCAGAAAGCATTTGAGTTTTTCATCAGCAGCATATCTGAGTGCCAGCATCCTAGGGTCCTGATATGCTGTGTATTTGGGTGGGGTTTGGGGTCTCACCTGTTATCTTGGATGTGCAAGAAAGCCTGAGGAGTCAAGCATCAGCTGGTGTGTGCTGTGATCATGGATGCTTCAGAATACCTTGGGAGTTGAGCTGCAAATGAAATGTGTTCTGTGAGGGTTTGGATCCAGAACAGAGGCTCTGCTTCATGAACTGTTGTAAACTGGAAGATGCACAGGTCTCTTGCTGGGATGGAAACACACACATATTTCAACACACACACACACACACACACACACACACACACACACACACACATTTACATTCTCTTCCTAGAGTTCTTTTTAATAGCTCAACATATTCTGCGCAGTCATACCAAAATACAAGAATCTAGAAGATAAATCTTGAAGGAAAAATGACTTCAAAGCAGTTAAGAAGACTGACTGTTCTTCGAGAGGACCTTATTTCATTTCTCAAAACCCACATGGCAGCTAGAAGTCATATCAAATACATGTATATAAATTTATATGCATATATATGCATGCAAAACTCTCATTAACATTCAAATACATATATAGTTAAGGAATTTTTATCACTACCTTAGCTGTATGAAATACTTAATAATTCATATAAAAATTCTGGTGAATCAGGAACCAGAGTTTTAGTTGTAGATTTACTTGGAAAATGTACAACTTTTATTGAAAATGTGTTTTCAGACAGTATATATAGATCAAGAGTTAAATACAAACAATAAGCTACTCACACATTTAAGAGAGAGAAAGAAACAGAAAGTAAAAGAGCTAGAGTGAGAACGAGAGTGAGAGTGAGAGAGAGAAAGAGAGATGTAGAGAGAGAAATGTGGAGTGCATATGGGAGCTATTCAAGAAACTTAAAGAAAAATTATGTAGTTTTATTCTAACTTCTAAAGCAAAATAATTGAAAGAACAAAAGGGAGTTGAAAAACAGATAAGAAATTTTAAAAATATTAATTCTTATTTATAGCAACAGTGACCCAAAGTAAAATGTCTGTGCATATGAGCATGAGGTGTAGTTATTTCCAACAAAATAAAATTGTTTAAGTGACCGAAGATAGATGGGACACTGACAAGCAATGCCTAGGTAGTCTCTAAAGAACCATGGAGATCATGAATGTGTCAGTAACTGTCCATTAAAAAAAATCTGATTTGCATTTCCCCAATAACTAAGATGTTGAATATTACTTTAGGTGTTTCTCAGCCATTCGCTATTCCTCTGTTGACAATTGTTGGTTTCATTCTGTACCTCACTTTTAATAGGTTTACTTGGTTGTCTGGAGTCTAATTGCTTGACTTCTTTGTATATTCTGGATAGTAGCCCTCTATCAGGTGTAGGCCTGGTAAAGAACTTTTCCCAATCTGTTGGTTGCTGTTTTGTCCTATTGACAGTGTCCTTTGCCTTATAGAAGATTTACAAGTTTATGAGGTCCCATTTGTTGATTCTTGATCTTAGAGCATACGCCACTGATGTTCTGTTCAGGAAGTTTTATTCTATACCCATGTATCCAAGTCTCATCCCCACTTTCTCATCTATTTGTTTCAGTGTATCTGGTTTAATGTGGAGGTCCTTGATCCACTTGGACTTGAGCTTTTTACATGGAGATAAAAACATATTAATTTGCATTCTTCTACATGCTTACCTCCGGTTGAACCATTTATTAAAAATGCTGTCCTTTTCCCACTAGATGAATGTAGCTTCTTTGCCAAAATCAAGTGACCCTAGGAGTGTAGGTTCATTTCTGTGAGTTCAGTTCTGATTCTTTGATTTACCTGCCTGTTTCTGTACCAATACCATGCAGTTTTTATCATTATTGCTCTGTAATGCAGCTTGAAGTCAGCGATGTTCATTCTCCAAGAATGTCTATTATTGTTAAGAATAGTTTTCACTCTCCTGGGGGTTTTGTTATTGAAAATGAATTTGCAAATTGCTCTTTCAAACTCTAAAATATTGAGTTGGAATTTTGATGGGAACTGCATTGAATCTGTAGATTGCTATTGCAAAGATAGCCATTCTTATTGTGTTAACCCTGCCAAACTATAAGCATTGGTGACTTGTTCATCTTCAGAGATATTTGATTTCTTTCTTTCTTCAGAGACTTGAAGTTGTTGTCATACAGATCTTTTACTTGGTTGATTAGAGTTACACCAAGGAATTTTATATTACTTGTGACTATTGTAAATGTTGTCATTTCCCCAATTTCTTTCTTACTCTGTTTATACTTTGAATACTTTGAATAAAATTTGTTTTTAGTAGCTGAGTAATACTCCATTGTATAGATGTACCACATTTTCTGTATTCATTCTTCTGTTGAAGGACATCTGGGTTCTTTCCAGCTTCTGCCTATTATAAATAAGGCTGCTATGAACATAGCATTGCATGTGTCCTTGTTATATGTCAGAGCATTTTTGGATATATGCCCAGGAGTAGTATAGGTCTGTTGTCATTTAGTACTATGTCCAGTTTTCTGAGAAACTGCCAGATTGATTCCTACAGCGGTTGTACCAGTTTGCACTTCCACTAACAATGGAGGTGTGTTCCTCTTTCTTCTCATCCTAGCCAGATTCTGCTGTCACCTGAGTTTTTGATCTTAGCCATTCTGACTAGTATGAGAGGGAATCTCAGGGTAAAAATTCCACCACAGAACCCCTGAATCTCATTTAAAAATACTTCAGCAAAGCTGCAGGATATAAAATTAATTCAAACACATTCTTAGGCAAATGGATAGAACTAAAAAACGTCATCCTCAGTGAGATAACCCAGCCACAAAAGAACACACATTGTATGCACTCACTGATAAATAGATATTAGCCCAAAAGCATGCAATACCCAAGATACAATTTACAGACTGCATGAAAGTCAAGAAGAAGGAAGACTAAAGTGTGGATGTTTCAGTCCTTCTTAGAAGGGGTAACAAAATGCTCAAGGGAAGAAATATGGAGACAAATTATAGAACAGAGACTAAAAGAAAGGCCATCCAGAGACTGCCCCACCTGGGGATCAATCTCAGATATAGACACCAAACCCAGACACTACTGTTGATTCCAAGAAGTCCTTACTGACAGGAGCCTGATATAGCTATCTCCTGAGAGGGTCTGCCATAGCCTTGCAAATACACAGGCAGATACTTACTGTCAATCATTGAACTGAGCATAGGGTCTCCATCTTAAGAGTAGTTAGAAAATAAATAAGGGAAATGAAGGGGTATGCATCCCAAAGGAAAAACAACATTATCAACCAACCATATGCCCCAAAGCTCTCAGGAACTAAAACACTATCAAAGAGTACACATGGGGGGGACCCATAACCCCAGCTGCATATGTTTCAGAGGATGGTGTTGTCAGATATCAGTTGGAGGAGAGGCTCTTGGTCCTGAGAAAGCTTTATGAGACACTGTAGGAGAATGTCAGGGATGGGAGTTGGGAGTGGGTGGGTGGGTGACCACTCTAACAGAACCAGGGGGAGTGAGGATAAAATTGGGGTTTTCTGGAGGATAAGAGTGAAAGGGGATAACATTTCTAATGTAAATAACTAAATTATCTAATGAAAATATGTGGAAAAACCTACAAAAAAGAAAAGAAAAATCTGGCTCGTAAGGTGAAACTAACGGCAGAGAAGTGTCTGGAATTTTAGTGAAAACTTCTTCAAAAGATAACAGAGAGGTTATCATTCCCTCATAATTTAATATCTGAGAGTATAACTATCTCATGGTTAGTGTATATATCATGCATTAAGGAAAGAATCTTTGTTCTTTTCTCAAGAGTACATTGTGCTTCACTGTAATGATGTATTCCTAATTAGTCATAATCTACTAATGGAATGTATAATTGTGAATAAACCATTAAAGAAAGTGTTAACAATGGTGACTGAAGATGTAACCCAGTCACGCCGCACTTGTCCTACAAATGCTTATGATATGAGATATGTAATATCTCATATCATATGATATGAGATACATACATACATACATACATATGATATGTAATATCACAATGCTGGACAAAGCATCATATGCCACTGCAAAAAATGAAGAAAAGATTTAAGGAATGATTAAGATGCAGTTAATTTAGCCACCACACTCAGAGTCAATAGCTGTACAGTAAAGTACTTGCCTAATATACATATGATGATGAACTAAAGTCGTCTAAACCACAAAAATTGTTTGAAAAATGTGATATCATAGAAGATATTGTCCAAATGTATTTATACATTATATATGAGTTGTGCTCAGATATTTATGTCAAGATATGTTGACATATATATATATATATATATATATATATATATACACATATATATGTATATATATACACACACACATATATATACATATACATATACATATATATGTATATATATACATATATATTAACTTAAGACAACTTTTCTCTTTCTACAAAAGATTTCACCTGTTGTATCCATATATATTTATATACATAGATATATATGTGCATACATGTATATGTACACACACACATATTCATGCACATACACATATGCTTACACACACAAATGGTGTTTGTGCACATTGTGTAAAAAGGATAGATGTTTTTTCATGGTTGAAAATGGTAATATTTATAGAGTAGAAGACATCAGTCAATGGTTACAAAATAACAGTATACAATGTATCATATTATCCCTCACCTTTGTAATACACTCATCTCACATGAAGAACGGATGGATACTTCAACAAAAGAAGGTACTTTACAATGTCATTCCTATAAATGTGGGTAATAGATAACAAAGAACCAGTCAAGTATTTTATTACATTTATATGAAAGTGCTAGGATACTTTCATCTTACTCTGTACTACTGGTGAAATCTATAATAATTGAGAAAAACAAACCTGTGATATCATGTTCTATGAATGACCTAGAGTGCTGGAAATCTAAAGATAAATTTTCCTATGTTTTTGTGAAAGATTTCTCCAGTTATATCCGTCTCTCTGTGTGTGTGGGGGGGAGTGAGGTGAGTTTGTACATGTGTGTGTGTGTATGTGTGTATGTGTATACATTTGTGTTCATTTGTATGATGTCATAAGTTGACTCTAAGTGTATAACAAGATCAGTTAACCCCAACCCTCTGTTACTCTCTCAACTACTAAAGAACAAATAATACACCTCACTGAAAAAAATTGGCTTATATTTTTTCCAAATTTTATGTAGTCTATATCATCTAATGAGAGTCTAAGCTCTAATTGTACTCATTAGTACAATTTTCCACTGGAAATACATGTTCTCATATCATAAGAGGCTGAACTTTTTTCTTTGTAGGTTTGTATGTTTGTGCCATGAGATTGAGGATGCTGAATGTGTATCTTTATGTCTTCTCTTTTCTGGCTGTCTCACTCCCCTGATCTGCTTGGACAGCAGTTACAGTCTTCCTTGCCTCCAAATCCTATAGATACCATTGATCTTCTACTATGAACACTTCACCCTACTGTTTGCTTTATCCTAGCCCTCCATTCCAGAAAAAAATATTTTCTATCCAAAAGGCCATGCAAGCCAGAATAAAAGTTAATTTAAATGAAGATATTTAACTTACCTTCTGTTCTTCCATACACAAATTGCCATTTTTATCTCCATTCTTATATCACAATGACATGCATTTTCTACCTTCAATCCTGGGAAAATAAACAAACAGATCAAGGTAGAACACTTAACTCTCCATCCTTTCAGAATCTACAGATACCTACCCTAAAACCCACTCCTGAGTTTCAAGTCCTAGTACTTATTAAAAGATTTTCACTGGAAACACTAGTTTCTTCACCTATAATGACAACATAAAAGATTTTATCCAACAACACACATCTATTGAGTTATTTTACAATCCAGAAGAGAAACAGAAACCAAGAAAAAATACACAATCAAAAAAACAAAGAGAAAAATATCAGAAAGAACTCTAATCTTTGTAATCATATACAAGCACACCAGTGGGGAAAAACACAATAAAATAGTCATGGATTGAGCACAGCAACCCAAACACAGCAGTCCTTGAATATTATCATATAGATAAAGCACAAGAAAGCAACTTTAAAACAGAATTTATAAACATTATGTGTAATCTTAATTATTAAAGAAATCATTAAAGAAATCCTGGAAATATCAAACAATCATAAGAAGAATATGAATAAAATTCTTTTATTAAAGAATACAAATAAAAAAGAAACAAAAGAGAATGTAAGCTTTTTAAAAATGGTAAAGTTAGGAATTCAAACAGAAAATACAAGTCAGACATCAGCATTAGAATAGGCATTTCAACTCAATACTCCAAGTATCTCAAAAGAATAGTACTCAACTACATATACAAAATAAAACAAAAAATACAACAAAATCCAGAATTTCTAATAAATTATGCAACAGGATAAAAAATTCCAAATGTCTCACAATTCTGGACTTCACATTGTACTACTAAGTTACAGTAATAAAAATTCATAATATTTGCATAAATAAACCAGCTGATCAATGCAATCAAACTGAAGACCAACATATCCAACTACACAACTATGGATGTATGATCCCTTGATAACGTAGCCAGAAATACACACTTGAGAATAGAGAGCTTCTTTAAATAATTGTACTTTAAAATTTGTTGTCTGCATGTAGAATTATGAAATGTAGATCCATACTGATCACCCTGCATAAAAACTCAAGGCTACATTTCTGAAAATCTGCTACATAAAGCAAGATACCCTGAACCTGATGATGGAAAAAGTGAGGAGTGACACTGAACTCACTGGAATATATGAATGCTTTCTGAATAAAGTAAGATTTGTGCAGGCATTTAATAACAACCATTAATAAATGAGGCCTCATATAACAGAAAGTCTTCGTTAAGAGAAAACACTGTATCATTCAAAAAACGAAAAAGAAAAACAAAAACAAAACAACAGTCTACAGAAGAGTATTTTTAGAAAC
>JANHMN010000003.1:16655193-16666147 GCA_030674055.1 Rhabdomys pumilio
GATAGATAGATAGATAGATAGATAGATAGATAGATAGATAGATAGATGATAGAGAGACAGAGAACATTTACTTGTACATGTTGATTATGTATCTGCCCCAACTGCTGAATTAGTTTACAATTTCTGGAAAATTTCCATAGAATTTTTGGGATCTCTTATATTTTGTATCATTCACAAATATGGATAATCCAACTTATTCTTTGTCAGTTATTTTTTAAATGTTCTTCTCTTGCCTTATTGATCGAGCTACATGTAGTGCTCCAGTCACAATACAGGAGTGGGGATAGCGGACATCCCTGCCTTGTTCCTGACTTTAGTGGCTTTGCCTCACACTGCTTTCCATTTGGTATATGGCTGTCTGTGGGATTCTCATATTTACTTTGTATTGTGTTATGTTATCTTTTCTCCAGCCTTACATTTTCTAGGGTTTTTATCATGAAGCCATTTTTGGATTTTGTCAAAGAACTTTTCTGTGTCTGTTGGGATAAGCATGTGATATTTGTCTTTAGGTTTATTTCTGAGGCTTATTACATTTATTGACTTGATTTTATATTGAATCATCCTTGCGTTTTAGGGATAGTGTCATCTTGGTCATGATGCGTTATTTTTGAATATATGTCTCTATATTCTGATAGCAAGCATTTCATTTTGTATTTCTTTTGAGAAATGGTTTTGCTGTGTAAATCTTGCTCTGTAGGCCAGGCTACTTCAAACTTGAACCACTTGACTCTGTTTCATGAGTGCTGGGATTAAATGCATGTGCTACTACTGCCCTGCTCTTTTGGAATATTTTAGTCTATGTTCATCAAGTATAGTTTCCTGTACTTTTTCCTTGTTTTTCTTTCTGGTATTAGAGCGATACACATTTTGGTGAGGATGTTTGGGGAGTGATTCTTCTTTTTTATATTTTGAATAGTTTAAGAAGTACTGAGTGTGGAATTTCTTTGAATGTCTTCTTGGATTTTGGTATGAATATATGTGGTCCACAATTCTTAGTTGGACAGGTTTTTCCTACTGTTTCAATTTCCTCAGTTTTAATGGGACTATTTGACTTGTTGATTATTTTTTTTCTAATTTAATATTTTGGTTTAGCTTAACCTAGAAATTCACCAATTTTTTTGTTTGTTTACCATCTTAATGGAGTGCAAGTTTTTGAAAATATTCCCTTACAGTATCTTTATTTTTAATCATTTTATTCATTTACATTTCAAATGATAGCCCCATTCTTAGTACCTCTTCCACAAATTTCCCATCCCATCCTTCCTACTCTTTGCCTTTGTCTCTTTGAGGATGCTCCTCCACGCACTCACCCACTCTTGCTTCACTGCCCTAACATCCCCCTATGCTGGGTGTTTGAGCCTCCATAGGACCAAGGGTCTCCCCTCCCACTAATGTCAGATAAAGCTGTCCTCTGCTATGTATGTATCTAGAGCCATGGATCCCTCAGTGTATATTCTTTGGTTGGTAGTGTAGTTTCTGGAACTACTGGGTTGTCCTGTTAGTTGATACTATTTCTCCTATGTGGTTGCAACCCCTTCAGCTCCTTCAGTCCTTCCTCTAGCTCTTTCATTGGGGTCCCTGGCCAGTCTCATTCCAATGGTTGGCTTTGAGTATCTCGATCTGCATTATTTAGGTGCTGGTAGCACCTCTCAGGGAACCTGCATACCAGGCTCCTGTCAGCAATTTCTTCTTGGCATCAGAAATAGTGTCAGAGTTTGGTGTCTGCAAACAGGACGGATCCCTAGGTGGGGCAGTCTCTGGATGGCCTTTCTTCAGTCTTTGTTCCATTTTTTGTTCCTGTCTTTTCTTTGGACAGTAACAACGTTTCTGTGTTAACAATTTTGAGATGTATGGGTAGCCCTATCTCTCAACTGGGGGCCCCGCCTATCTACTGGAGGTGGTCTCTACAGGTTCTGTCTCCCCTTTGTGGTACATTTCAGCTAAAGTCATCCCCTTTGGGTCCACGGAACTTCTTCCTTCCCTGCTATCTAGGACTTTCTCGTGGTTACCCCTAGTTCCCCATCCATCACTGTAACATACTTCTATTTCATATTCTGACCCTCTGTATTTCTCTCATGTACCTTCCAATACTTGATTCTCCAATCCTTTTTTTTTTTTTTTTTGGTTGCTGTCCTCTCTTTATTCCAAATCCCTACTTCCCTCTATGTCATGTGATTATTTTGTTCTCCCTTCTATGGAGAATTGAAAGATCCACACTTTGGTCTTTCTTTTTTTCACGTTGCATATGGTTTGTCAATTGTATTGTGGGTATTCTGAGCTTTTGGGCTAATATGTACTTAACATTGAGTACATACCATGTGTGTTTTTTGTGTCTGGGACACCTCACTCAGGGAGATATTTTCTAGTTCCATCCATTTGCCTGCTAATTTTATTAGTCTGTTTTTAATAGCTTAGTAGTACACAATTGTGCAAATGTAGTTCATTTTCTGTATCCATTCCTCTGTTGAAGGACATCTGGTTTTTTTCCAACTTCTGGCTTTTTTAAAAAGACTGCTACAAACATAGTGGTGTATGTGTCCTTGTTATAGGTTGGAGCATCTTTTGAGTATATGCCCAAGAGTTTTATAGCTGGGTCTTCAGGTAGAATTATTTCCAAATTTCTGAGGATATGACTGATTGATTTCCAAAGTAGTTTTTCCAGCTTGAAGTTCCACCTGCATGCTAGGAGTGTTCTCCTCATCCTTACAGTATTTTAAAATTTTTGGTCTGTTGTAATGTTTTTTTTTCTGTTAGTTTCTGACTCTATTAATTTGCTTCCCCTCTTTATTTCTTTTGTTTAGTTTGGTCAAAGACCTGTTAATTTTCTTGATCTTCTCAAAGAAGCAACTCTTAGATTTGTTTTATCTTTAAGCTGTTTTGTTTGTTTCTATTTTATTGAGTTTTGCTGTTTCTTGTCATTTTTTTTGATGTTCACTGACTTTGAATTTGGATTGTTCTTATTTTCACAATGTTTTGAGTCACATCACTAATTCACCCTTTTGTATTATTTCTGACTTTAAAATGTGGCACTTAGTTCCATCAATTCTTTCCACTGGACTGCTTTTCAAAGTTTCTTAATGTTTTGTTGTGATATTTTTCCATGCTTATTTAGTTTCAGAGTCTTATTTTCTTCAATTTCTTCTTTCATTCATTCATCATTTCTGCACAGTTGTTTAATAGACATGAATTTATGTCTTTACTAGAATCTTTTTTTTTTCCTGCCCATTTTAAGTTTCATTATACTGTGGTGAAACAAAATCATTAGGTAATTTCAATCTTTTGAACTTGTAAAGGTTTGTTTTGTGCTCTGTTTTAGAAATATTGTCATGTGCTACTGAGTAAAATGTCTGTTCACTGTTGTTTGGATAGAATATTCTGTGAGCACCTGTCTTAGTTAAAGCTTTATTGCTGTGATGAGACACCATGACCAGGGCAGATCTTTCTTTCTTTTTTTAAATTAATTTTTTATTGGATATTTTATTTACATTTCAGATATTATCCCCTTTCCCCATTCTCTCCAACCAGAAACGCCCATTCCATACTCCTCCTCCTGCTTCTATGAGGATATGCCACACCCACTTCCCCACCCTCGAATTCCCCTACACTGGGGCACCCAGCTTTCACAGGACCAAGAACCTCCTCTCCCATCTATTTCCAAGAAGGCCATTTTCCCCTACATATATAGCTGGAGGCATGGGTCCCTCCCTATGTGCTCCCAGGCTGGTGATTTAGACCCTGGGAGCACTGGTTGGTTGGTATTGTTCTCTCAGTGGGACCACAAACTACTTCAGCTCCTTCATTCTTCTAACTCCTCCATTGGGAACTTCATGATCAGTTCAGTGGGTAGCTGTGAGCCCATCAGGATCTGACAGACCTCTAAGGATGAAGCTGTATCAGGCTTCTGTTAACACATACTTCCTAGCATCAACATCAGTGTCTGCCTTAGTAACTGCACATGGGATGGATACCCAGGAGGAGCAGTCTCTGGACAGCCCCTCCTTCAGTTTCTGTCCCACACTTTGTCTCCATATTTGCTACCATGAGGATTTTGTTACTCCTTCTAAGAAAGACTGAAGCAACCATACTTTAATTTTTCTTCTTCATCAGCTTCATGCGGTCTGTAAGTTGTATCTTGGCTATTGTCAGGTTATGGTCTAATATCCACTTATTAGTGAGTACATGCCATGTATGTTCTTTTGAGATTGGGTTACCTCACTCAGGATGATATTTTCTAAGGCAGATCTTATGAAGGAAAACATTTAACTGGTGCTGAGATTTAGCCCATTATCACCATGGCAGAAAGCATGGTGGCATGCACGCAGACAAGATGCTGGAGAAGTAGCCAAGACTCCTACATCTGGAATGGCAGGCAGCAGGAAAATAGACTAAACAACGGTTCCTGGCTTGAGCTTCTGAAACCCCACAGACCATTCCCCATGAATTTCTTTCTCTATAAGGCCACACCTACACCAACAAGGCCTCAGTTGGGGTGACCTCCCTATGAATCTATGGATGCATTTTCTTTCAAACCTGTTCACCCTGTTATTGAACTTTGTTATGTGTTTTCATATGTATACTCATAGTTTCTTTTAAATACCTTTGATGTTTGATGTCAATGGTGTTGGATGATTCTCTGTTTATTTCTTGTCCAGATGACATAATCTATTGAAGAAAGTGTAGGTATGGATGTGACCCATTACTTGTGAATTGTTTGTAACAGTCTGTGTCTTTCATTCAAGTGGCAGTTTTTTTTTAAATGAAATTGACTGTCTCTGAGTTCGGTGCATGTACATTTGTGATTAATGTGTGCTTGGTTAAGTCTTCCTCTAGTTAGAAAGAAGTATTTCTTTTTTTTCCTCTTCTGATTAATTATAGTTTGAATATATTTTGTCAAACACTGAGTAGTTAATTCTGGCTTGCTTTCTGGTTCCATTTTAATGGAGGTCATTGTCTAATCTTTTACTTCAAGATCTATCTTCAAAATATGATGTTTTTCTTATAAAAAGGGAATAGATAAATTTGCCCCTTGATTTATTAGGTCAGTGTGGTTTTGGTTGGGCCATTAAGGGTACTAAAACCTATAATTATTATTGAAGTTTTTATGTAAGTTGTGGTCATCCTGTTATTGGAATTTGTTATGTGTTTTAATATGTTTACTCAGTTGTTTTTAGTGCTTTACTATTTATGTGACCAAGCATGGTCAGTCAGTCAATATTTTCTGGTCTTTTCTATTTGGTGTTGTGTGTGCTTTGTGTATATGTATAAGTATGTCTTTCCTTATTTTAGTAACATTTGCTTCTATGGTCTCCTTAAAGATTTATTCTATGCAATTGACTTCATATTCATCTCCTTCATGTATGCCTGTAATGTGAAATTGTTTTGTTTGTTTACTTGTTTGTCTTGGTGTCCCACATTTTCTGTTTGTTTCTTTCATGTGTTCCTTTAAATATTTTATATCTCTCTTTTATTTCATATAGATCCTCTGTCCTATTTTCAAGGCATGATATATTTTATTTTGTTTTATTTATTCCACTTGTGACATCTTTTGGATTTCTATTGACTTATTGGGCTATACAATTCTATCATTTCAGTTTGAGTCTGCTTCAGTGTTTTTATTTTCTGATTTTCTTGAAATCTCCACTGTTGGACTACCTTTGTCATTTTCATTAACCTTGTTTTGGATAACTTTTTAAAGACAGGGTTTTTATGTTTGTCCCTAAGTGTTATGGAACTTGCTGTGTAGATTAGTGTGGCCTTGAACTCAGAAATTCACCTGTCTCTGCCTCCTAAGTCCTAGGATTAAAGATGTACACCACAACTATCTGGCTTTATTTGGATATTTTATTTTTATTAATATTGGTTGGCATCACTCTGGATTTTATTCTTCATAATTTCTTTCACCTTAAGTTTAGTAATATGTTTCTTTGTGTCTTGTTATACTCCTTAATTTCTTTGACGATGTTTATGATAGTTTTTTTTTTAATTGAATGTCCTGGAGTTCATTTGGTTAATTTATACTAAAAGATTAAACAATTTTACAAGACTTGTAGGTTTTAGAGATAATATACAGGCTTGACCTTTCTTATTGTTATTTTTGTGATACTATCTGGGATTGCATGCTTCTCTTGCATGGTTTGAATTTATTATAAACAAAGTAGTTTGGCAAAAGAAAATATATGGGGGACAGTTGAGTTTAGGTGTTGGAAATGGCTTGGGTGGAATGAAATTTTGGAGACAAAAGTGACTGGCTTTTAAGCATGAGTAGGCCCAGATGGTTTTCATTGGAATGGTTCAATATTACATAGATTTCTGTGGTTTAGGGATGAGTAGAAAGGATCCTCGTCCATTCCTGGAACTTTTTTTGAAGAAAAGGCAGAGAAGACCAGAAAGATTAGGGCATTGATTGTGAAACTAGGTTAAATTTTGGGGTTTTCAGAAAAAAGTATAATTAAGGTCTGGGATAGACCTTGGATGAGAATGTGGGTAGACTCTGTATGGTATAGAATGATGGACATTGCACTAAGAGACCTGACAGTGGATGCAGAAGCCTGGAGATTGGTTGTAGCAAAGGTTGATATGAATATAGTAGGCTTGATATGGGATTAATGGTAAATTTAGATGTGAATTTTAAGAGAACACTATTAAGTCCAGCTTGTGCCTACTGCTGGGGCAGGTCATTAGTGTGTCTGCTCCTCTGAAAACACCATAGTTTGAAGGCCTCCCAGGAGATCTACCTCAAATAGTGCAACAGAGCAGATTATTAACTTGTCTGTCTCTCTACAGACTCCATTATATGAAGGCCTCCCAGGAGATCTGAAGCAGCTAGAGTCAAAGGTATCCCTGGAGACCTGCAGCAACCCAAAGACACAGGGGGCGATTTTAAATAGAAACCTTCAGGCCAGTTAATGCTAGACATAACCAGATAGTGACATGCAAGTCCAAGATCATAAGCAACAAAAGTCAATATACTTTAGCACCATCATAACCCAATTCTCCTACCACACGAAGACCTGGATATGCCAACACATCTAAAATCCAGGATGCAGACCTAAAGTCCTATCCTATGAAGATAATAGTCCTTTAACTAGAATCTAAGTAACTCACTAAAAGAAATACTGGAAAATACAGGTAAACAGGTAAAAGTCCTTAAAGAGGAAGCAAATAAATCCCTTTTTAAAATACTGTAAAACACAATCAAGCAGGTGAAGAAATTGAATAAAGCTATCTAAGACCTACATATGTAAGTAGAAGTAGTAAAAACATCACAAATGGAGGGAACCCAGTAATTGGAAAGCCCCCTTTAAAAAGGTCTGGAGTTACAGACACAAGCATCAACAACAGAATACAAGAGATAGAAGAGAGAATCTCAGGTGTAGAAGATACCTTAGAATATAGTTACACAACTGTCAAAGAAAATATAAAACATAAAAAATAGCTCCTAACCGCAAACATTGAGGAAATACAAGACACAATGAAAAGGCCAAACTTAAGAATAATAGCAAAGAGGAGAGTGAAGATTCCCCTCTTGAAGGACCAGAAAATGACTTCAACAAAATCACAGAAGAAAACTTCCTCAACCTAAAGAAAGCGATGGCCACAAATATACAAGAATCCTACATAACACCAAATATTGGACCAGTAAGGAAAATTCTCACATCACATAATAATCAAAACACTAAATGCATGGACCAAAGAAAGAATATTAAGAGGTGTATGAAAAAAAAGGCCAAGCAACATATAATGACAGACCTATCAGAATTATATCAGGCATCTCAACAGAGACCCTAAAAGCCAGAGAAGTCTGGACAGAGTCCATTCAGGCCTTAAGAGAACACAAATTCCAGACCAGGATACTGTACTCTGCAAAACTCTCAATCATCATAGATGGAAATACCAAAATATTCTACCACAAAACTAAATACAAACAATATATATCTTCTAATCCAGCCCTACAGAGGATTCTAGAAGGAAAACTCAAACACAAGGAGGGTATATACATGGAAAAAATCCAAGAAATTTATCGTTTCACAACAAAAGGAGAAAATCACATACACATAATACTATCTCCAACAACAAACATAACAGGAACTAAAAATCTTTTGTCTTTTATATCTTTCAATATCAACAGACTCAGTTCCCCAATAAAAAGATATAAGCTAACAAACTGGATATGCAAGGAGGTTCACCCAAACACAAAGAATGTACCTTTTGTCATCAGCTCATGAAACTTTTTCCAAAATTGATTGCACACTTGAACATAAAGCAAGTCTCAACAAATAGAAGATAATTGAAACAACACAAGTCAACATATCTTACCACAACAGATTAAAGCAGAGTAGCAACAGCAGAATACAAACAAATTCATGGACACTTCCTAACTACCTACTGAATAAATAATAGGTCATGAAAGAAATTAAGTATGTTGAAACTTTATAGAATTGAATGAAAATAAAACCAGATCATACCCAAACTAATGGGATGCACTGATGGCATTCGACAAAGAAAATTTGTAGCACTAAAATGCCCACATAAAATAGTTGAAAATGTTTCTCTTTAGCAAATTGATAGCCTAATATCTCTAGAAAAAGAAGTAACAGCAAGAAGCAGTAGATGGTAAAAGCTAAAACAGCCCATGGCTGAAAGAAATAAAATATAATCAAGCAAATGAAAAAATAGAAAGAATCAATCAAATAAATGATTATTTGAGGAAATCAATAATATTCATAAACCCTTATTCAAATGTTCTTAAAAACAGAGAGAGAGGATCCAAATTAATAAGATTAGAAGTAAAAATGAGACATTAAACATACCAACAAAATCCAGACAATCATCAGGGAATACTATAAAAACTGGGTCATTTTTTAACTCAACCCTAAGGTAAATAACCAAGGTAAAATAAAGATCAGATAAGAAGCCTAAACTACCTATATTCCTACTGAAATAGAAAAAGCAATATAATGTCTTCAAACCAAAATAAGCTCAGAACCAGATGAATTCAGTGCAGAATTCTACCATACCTTCAAGTATGATTTGACACTAATGTTCCTAAAATAATTTCAGAAATAGAATGAAAAGCATAGTGCATAATTGGACCCAACCCATCAAAAGAAAATTATAGACCCAATTTCCATTATGACAGAGATGAAAAAAATCTTAATAAAATATCTGCAAACTGAATGTAAGAACACATCTAGAATATAATCCACCATATTAAAGTAGGCCTATTTCCACAAGAGCAGTGATGGTTTAACACACATTCATCAATAAATATATTTGACTATATAAACAGACTGAAAGACCAAAACCATATGTTCTCATTAGATACACAAAAAATGTTCATAAAATCCAACACTTGTTCATGACAATGGTCGTAAACACAAGGGACACAAGGGACACAAGGGACATACTTTAACATAATAAAGACCAATTAGAGCAAACTCATAGGCAACAATAACCTACTAAGAAAGAAACTAAAATTGCTTCCACAAAAGTCAGTAGTAAATCAAGGATGTCCACTCTATACATAATTACTCAATGTAATACTTGAAATCTTAGTCAAAGCAGTAAAGCAACTGGCAGATAGCAGGGTGATACAAATTGGAAAGAAAGAAGTCAAAGCATCTTTATTTGTAGTTGATAAGATTCAATATAGGAATGTTCCTACAAATTCCACTAGAAAATTTTAAAGCTGATAAATACTTTCAGCAATGTAGTAGAATATAAAATGAATAAAGAAAAATTCGTAGATTGTATATGTATCTGTTATTCATCAGATGTAATTGATGTCTTGTGACTTACTGCTGAATAAACTCACCTTTTCTAGCTGTTGCTGAACTGTGTATGGCTGTTTCAACTCAGCACTTCTGGTTCAAAACTCCTTTCCAAGGTGGTTAATTTAAACTGGCTTCTTTTTGTTTCTCACTGAATTTCTCAGCTTAGAAAAAACTGCCTCTAAATTCCATGAACTGAACTGTACTAATTGCACTGATTTCACAAACTCAAATGAACTGCACTCACCAAACTGCTCTCCATCTCTGATTCATTGTGCACTGTTGTTAAATAGCCTCTCTTGTCTTTTCTCATGACAGTTGGATATATCCTATGTCTGAGTCATCCTGTCAAAATCCTTCTCTGATTTATCACGTTGTCTGTTCCTCAACTAGATATCACATTCAAATATGTCTGCTTCCTTCTACAAAGTAACTTTACCATCATTGTTTTGGACTTAAGGTGTATACTAAGTGCCTGTCATATTCTAGCCAGAGGCATTAAAGAAGTGTAATAAGGGCATGCCAATATTCCAGCTGGATCATACAGACCCAGGTCTTTGGATGTAATTTCTTGCCATAGCAGTCATGTTGTTGGATTAAAATTCCTTCTCAGTAGACTTCCTATACATAAATGATGAAATTGAGAAAAAAAAATGAGATAAATAATGCTTTCAAAACAGTCTCAAAAATATCTTGACAGTATCGCTAACCTAGAAAATGGAAAATTTGTATAATTATAATAATAATAATAATAATAATAATAATAATAATAATAATAATAAACATTAAGGCATTTAAGAAAGAAAGTGAAGAAGATATCAGAAGGTTGAAAGATCTTCAAGGCTCAATGATTAGTAGTATCAATATAGTGAAATTGCCTTCCTACCTAAACAATCTACATATTCAGCAAAATTTCCTTCAAATTTGTAACAGAATTCATCACACAATTTCAAAGGACAGCTTTCAACTTTGTATTTATAAATTAGCAAAACCAATTTTGGATCATACAAAAATCTGAAGGTATCATTATTCTAAATCTCAAAAGGTACTACAAATGTATAACAATAAAAACACCATAGTATCAACATAAAAGCAGACCTGTTGATCAGTGGAATGAAATAAACAGAAGTACACACATTTATGGAGACCTGATTTTTGATTAAGAGGCTTTTTGTCCAGAAATA
>JANHMN010000003.1:16666247-16677279 GCA_030674055.1 Rhabdomys pumilio
AGGTACTTGACTCTCAAATTTTATCTTCTGCATGCATTAATGTTTGTAGGACTGTTCTGAAACTGTGGGACCATTAAAGTGAACTCTAGTAGAAAATATGTCCTGCCACTCTAGTCATGCTCAGTCCTTTTCACTATTATTCTCTTCCCACATATATTTATTCCATTAAGAAGTTTATAGTATATGGGATGAAATCAAAATTTGGGAAATTGTACTTGCATTCTGACTATTTATCCTGTTGTGTTTGGTATTCTTCAATGACTTGGCATTTAATAGCACATGCTGTTCTTGGAGAAAAATTTGATTTGATTTCTAGACCCCATATCATGGCACAAAACTGAGTATAAGTCTAGTTCTTGAAAATTTAAATTGCACAGGTACCAGGAATATCTGTGGCAACACACACACACACACACACACACACACACACACACACACACATCCACAGACACAACATGCACACATAAACTTACACATATATGCATATGCATTATAAATATGCATTCACATGCACACACATGTATACAATTTAAAGAACAACTTTAATTTCTCTCTCTCTCTCTCTCTCTTTTTTTTTTTTGGTTTTTCGAGACAAGTATTCTCTGTGTAGTCCTGGCTGTCCTGGAACTCACTCTGTAGACCAGGCTGGCCTTGAACTCAGAAATCCGTCTGCCTCTGCCTCCTAAGTGCTGGGATTAAAGGCATGTGCCACCACCACCCAGCCTACTTTAATTTCTCAACATAGAGTTTATATTACTATGATACTTTCCTCACAATCATTCAAGCAAGCAATCATCTAGAATATAAAACTTAAGACAGCAATGACTCCTAACTAGGGGAAGTTAGAGAACTGACTGTACTTCAAGGAGAACTCAAGTTCACTTCCCAGCACCCACATGGAAGCTAAAACTCATCTCAAATATATATATTTCAGATTATATATATATATATATATATATATATATATATATATATATATATATGATTCACAAGACTCACATACACATTCAAATAAATACATGGTCAGGGAAAATTTGATGACTACATTAGCTTTATCAAGTTATTAATAATCAATACGCAAACTCTGGTGGGTCAGGAACCAGAGTCCTAGTTGCATTTTTATTCTGCAAACTTACAATATTTATTGACATATGTTTTCAGAAAATACTTGTAGATTAAGAGTTAACAAAAGTTAACAATAAGCCATCAATTAAACATGGACTTGAGAGAGAGTGAGAGAGAGAGAGAGAGAGAGACAGAGACAGATACAGAGACACAGAGAGAGAGTCAGAGACACAGAGAGACAAAGAGACAGAGAGACAGAAACAGAGAGACTGAGACAGATTGTTTGGCATATATGGGAGCTATTCAAGAAACTTAAAAAAGCAGGAAAACTTGTTTAGTTACATTCTAATTTCAAAGAAAAATAGTAAGAGAACCAAAGTGAGGTGTAAAACAATTCTTAAAAAATGAACAATAATGCTGTTACCAGCAGCAGCAACAACAGGGTGGGGGGCAGCAGAAAGGAGAACTCACTGGTGTGCAGCCTGCTCTCACATTGGGAGAGACAAGGGGAGAAGAGAGAGCGCTGGTGCAGAACCCCTTGGGAAGTGCTGGCTTATTCTACTCCCTTGGCTTGGATGTCACTTCCCTTGGATGAAACACAGGGAAGTTCTCCACAACAACAGTACAGAAGCAGGCCCAATAACACAAGAAAGTCCAGGGTTCCATAAGCTTTATTGACATGGCAGATGGTATTTGAATCTGAATGTGTACCCCCACTTAAGCCAGGGGGGTTGTGACTTAAATAGGGATGGAGCTGCCATACTACTGGAGTTGGAGGATGGGCATTAGCAAGAACACAACTAGCCCATATTGCCCACAATCTATATACTGCATACACTGTTTCTCAATAGCTTTTTTCATATTATGATGAGCCTCTCAATAAGAAGCCATTATATTTTCAATCAGAACTTGGATTAGGATCACCCTCAAAATATCAAAGACCGGTTATATCTCTCTGTTAGAAAATTTTAAATAAAATCTGACAAAATTTATGTCTCCCACTAATGTTTGAAAAACAATTAATGTTTTCAATCAATCCTTTCTGATTAGGGGATTTTAGTGGCACAGAAATTTTGGGATACAATTCATTTTTTCATGTAAGACTAAAGTGGATCAGTCTGTACCTTTCCAGGTGCTATTAATATTCCCTGCACTAACAAGTCCTTCTTTAAATGTGAATAAGCTGCTAATAACAATCTTTCTTGTATATGTGCTAATAACATATCATCCATGTAATGAATTTGATAGACTTCCGAATGTGCTTGCCTAGCTTTAGTAACAGCTTTGGCCATAAACTAAGGAAATAAATTTGGGCTATTTGCCATGCTTTGGTGTAAAAACTTCCAAAGAAACCTATTCATGGGTTCTTAAAGTTTTTATGAAGGACAGAGTAAAAGAAAATCTATTACACTCTTTAGAGCAAGAGGTGCAGAATTAGTACAGTTCTTCAACTCCAGAATATTCCTAAAGATATCTTTGAGTACAGCAGAATGGGTAGGCAACCCTGGCTGTAATGCTTACATTTAATGCCATAGTTTCCATGTTCCATGAACACTCCCATGATCACTGTTTCTGAAGGCTTATCAGGATGACCAAAATATCTGATCATACTTCCCTGTCCTACACCAAAGTCATTTTCATGGTAGAAGCTTAATTTCTCTATCTAGCTAAAATTTAGACTCATGTCTGAAATTACTTCTTTGTAAGAAAGACTGAGAGGGTGTCAATAGTCACATGTACACATTTTAATTGTACAAAATCAGAAATAATAGTAATATCTGTTTGATATAATTGGTTAGGTATGAGACTTCGAGGATTAGCAACATTATGTTGTACAGGTAAAAATTGAAGACATTCATGACAAGTCTTTACAATTTGACATGCAAATCTCTAGAAATATCAAATTATTGTTTCAAGCTATTACTATTTTGATGATGTAAAGTATAAAGTTGTTTGGCTCACTATCCCTTGTGTACAAATAGGCTGTGGCATTGACCTAAGGGGTGAAAGCAACAGTTCAGTATAGGCCGTTAAATGTCCTATAATGTTAAGGAAGAGTATGTTCTCTTAAATTGAGTTGTACTTGCATAAGTATTTACAAAATTTGATTATTATCAGTTCCTAAAAAAAAACAGTTTCAAGTAATTATGAACCATGAGCTCTATATTGTTATCAGTACACAAATTAAAAGCTTGATTTTTCAGCATTACTTTTTTTAAAGTTGGATATCCTATTTGTTTACATTTCAGATGTTATCCACTTTTGTCACTCCCACCCAGAAACACTCTTTCCCATCCCTCCTCCTCCTGGTTCTATGAGACTGTGGCCCCACTCACACATATACTCCTTCCTCTTCACCCTCATATTCCCCTACACTGGAGCATCCAGCCTTCATAGGACCAAGTGCCTCCTCTCCCATCTATGCCCAACAAGGCCATCCTCACATACATTTATGGATGGAGACATGCGTCTCTACATGTGTGTTTCCAGGCTGGATGTTTAGACCCTAAGATCACTGGTTGTTTGGTAAGGTTACTCTCCCCATGGGGCCACAAAACCTTTCAGCTACTTCAGTCCTCTCTCTAACTCCTCCATTGGGAACTCCATAACAGTTCAATGGTTGTCTGCCAGCACCCGATTCTTTATATGTCAGACTTTGACAGAGCCTCTCAGGAGACAGCTATATCAGGCTTCTGTCAGCATGCACTTCCTAGCATCCACAACAATGTCTGTGTTTCGTGACTGCACACGACTGGATCCCCATGTGGCGCAGTCTCCAGACGGCTCCTCCTTCAGGCTCTGTTCCACACTCTGTCTCCACATTTCCTCCCATGGGTATTTTGTTAAACCTTCTAAGAAGGACTGAAGAACCCTCACTTTGGACTTGCTTCTTCTTGATCTTCATATGGTCTGTGAGTTGGATCATGGATATTCTGAGATTTGGGGCTAATATCCATTTATCAGTGAGTTCATACCATATGTGTTCTTTTGTAATTGGGTTACTTCTCCCAGGATGATATTTTTCAGTTCCACCCATTTGCCTAAGAATTTCATGAATTCATTGTTTTTAATACCTAAGTAGTACTCCACTGTGTAAATGTATCATGTTTTCTGTATCCACTCCTCTGCTAAAGGACATCTAGGTTCTTTTCAGATTCAAAATATTATAAATCAGGCTGCTATGAACATAGGGAAGCATGTGTCCTTGTTATATGTTAGAGCATCTTTTGGATATATGCCCAGGAGTGGAATATCTGGGTCCTCAGGTAATACAGTGTCCAATTTTCTGAGAAACCACAAGACTGATTTCCAGAGGGGTTGTACCAGCTTACAATTCCACCAGCATTGGAGGACTGTTCCTCTTTCTAGCCATCCTTGCCAGCATATGCTTTTGATCTTAGCCATTCTGACTGGTGTGAGGTGGAATTTCAAGGCTGTTTTGATTTGCATTGATGAGTAAAGATGTTGAACATTTGTTTTGATGTTTTTTGACCATTCGAGTTTCCTCAGTTGAGAATTCTTGGTTTAGCTCTGTACCCCATTTTTAATAGGGTTACTTGATTGTCTGGAGTATAATTTCTTGAGTTCTTTGTACATATGTAATATTGGCCCTCTGGATGTAGGATTGGTAAAGATCTATTCCCAATTTGTTGGTTGACATTTTGTCCTATTGAAGTGTTTTTTACCTTACATAAGGTTTGCAGTTTTATGAAGGTCCCATTCGTCAATTCATGATCTTAGAGCATAAGCCTTTGGTGTTCTGTTCAGGAAGTTTTCCCTGTGCCCATTTGTTCTTTCCATTTTCTCTTCTCTTAGTTTCAGTATATATGGTTTTATGTGTAGGTCTTTGATCTATTTGGACTTGAGTTTTGTACAAGCAGTAAGAATGGCTAGAAAACAATTTTTCAAGCAAATGGTCCTAAGAAACAAGCTGGAATAGCCATTCAAAAATTTCCAACTGAAGAACATGAAGGGAGGGACTCATGGTTCCACCTATATAGGTAGTTAAAGGTGCCCTTTCCCGGCATCAGTGGAAGTGGACAGCCTTGGTACCTGAACGTTTGGATTTTCTAATGTTGGAGAATTTCAGCTGGACGGAGGTGGGATTTGGAGGATGGTGGGAGCCCACCCTCATAGTAATTGGAGAAGGGGGGATGTGGTTAGGGGTTAAGCATCAGTGGAAGTGGAAGACCTTGGTGCCTGAAAGTTTGGATTTTTTAGTGTTGGGGATTTTGAGAGCAGGGAGGAGTAAATGGGAAGATGCTGAGAGCACACCCTCATAAACTTCCGGAATTATTTGAATTAGACATGACAGATGCAGGCCACCAGAAGACTAGATTGCAGAATTTAAAAATAAATTATCTTGATACTAAAATTTGTTTTGAGAATTGTATATTGCAGAATACACAGCCTTGGTGTATCCACTCATCAAGCAAGCTGAGCAGACCTGCTCAAACCTCTGAAGTCTTGGAATTCCAGCTGGATGTAGTGAAGACACAGCATCAGAGGCTTATCAATTTACTCTTCCCACGGTCCCTCTTCTAATATCTCAACGCTCATAATCAGCTAGAAGAAGTTAATGAAGAGTCGGTGCACCTATTCTCTGGGCTGGGGGACTGAGGTGGTTAATATTGGGCTGTCTTTCTAGGAAAAATTAGTGGTTTTGTTGGAAAAGGGAGGATTAGCTAGGATTTATTGCATAGCCATAACCTATTGCTAGAAATATGTATAATTGTTATTAAGATGAAGTTATAATTTCTTAAATGGTACAAAATTTACATTGATTTCAAATTTAAGGTTTTTATTAGTATGAGCTTCTTATTGATATCAAAGTGAGATGAACATTGTAACTCTCATAGGCATTATGCCTGTATAACACACTTAGGAATCCAGGGCTTAGACCCAGTCCTTCTTTAACTTTTTAACTGATTGAGTTGGTTAGCCTGTGAGTTAAGGGCAAATTCATGTCTCTAAGTTTATTGTTAGGGTGTTTTCTCTATTTTATTTAGAAATAGCTGAGAGGAGTTAACAGACAACAGTCCAGATTACCTTACATGGATAGTTGGTCTTGAAAACATCAAAAGCCCACAAAATTGACATTACAAACATTTCTGTATTAATGTTCATTTTGATGAAAGACTTGTCTACTCCTGACAGCTTCCTGTCTTGGATTCTAAGAAGAAATTAAGCATCTTTGGAGTTACACCAGTTGTGGTGAGACAGTCACTACACAAGAATTGCCTCTCTCCATCTACAGACAAATTACTGTCAAGAAAAAAGCCAGGTTCAGTACTAAGTCTTTTAGTTAGGAGAGATGGCAGAGGTTCTAGTTAGTCCACAAAATGGTCCACAAAATGATTGACTGGGTATTAGGTCTATCTTGCAACTTACTGTCACAAATTGGTATAGTTATGCTCTAATTTATTTTGAGAGAAAAGTTTTATTTTAAAAGGAAAGGTGATATGTAGAAGGGGAAAAGTGAGAGGAGTAAGGAGAGGAAGAGGAGGAGTAAGAACAGGAGAAGGAGAAGGAGGAGAGGAGGAGCTAGGTGGTGTGTGTGTGTGTGTGTGTGACAGAGAGAGAGAGATAGAGATAGAGATAGAGATAGAGTTAGAGATAGATAGAGAGAGAGAGAGAGAGAGAGAGAGAGAGAGAGAGAGAGAGAGAGAGGAGGGGAACATGGAGGCAAATGTTCACGTCTCCACCAGTCACAGATAGTTGATATATCTAGGTTGGGTATTGGGTTAGACTTCAGATTGATATTGAGCATTACCAAATTATAAAGTCTTTGATTAACATTTAAAAAATTGTATAAAAGCAAAAAGGAGAAGGGGGCATGGGATAGGGATTTTCTAGGGAGGGGAAATTGGGAAAGGGGATGGCATCTGAAAAGTAAATAAAATATCCAATAAAACTGAGTTACAAAAGAAATTTCGGGCCATACATACATACATACATACATACATACATACATACATACATCAACAGCAAATAAATATATATTGACCAGCTTGGAAAAAATATTTTGTTGATTTAGAGAAAAAAGTAACACCGCTTTCCTGACTGACTTTTAAATCTCTCTTTTTTTTAACATAAAATTCCTGTTCTTAGAACAAACTGGTACCAAATTTAGGCTTCCAAGTTCTTTTTCTGGTCCTGATCAATCAGTCTGAATAAATCATTCAATAAATTTTTATTAATATGATATCTTATTTGTCAGTGAACAGCTAATCTCAGGCCCCACCATAATTATGTACCCTGCCATAAAGAAGTTTTTGGTTTCATGGGGTCCCAATTTTTAACTGTTGTTTTTAGAGCCTATGCTATTGGACTTTTCACAAAGATTTTTCCTATTACAATGAGTTCAGGGTTATTGCTTTCATTTTCTTCTATTAAAGTCAGTATGATGAGTCTTGTATTAAGGCCACTGATCCACTTGAGTTGATTTTTGTGCAAGGTAGTGAGCATGAATATGTTTTCATTCTTCTGCAGACAGTCATTCAGTTAGACCAGCACCATTTATTAAACATGCATTTTGTCAAGTGTATATTTCTGGACAAAAAGCCTCTTAATCAAAATATAGGTCTCCATAAATTTGTGGACTTCTATTTATTTCATTCCACTGATCAACATGTCTGCTTTTATGTTGATACTATGGTGTTTTTATGACTATATATTTGTAGTACCTTTTGAGATTTAGAATAATGATACCTTCAGAATTTTGTATTACCCAAATTGGTTTAGCTAATTTATAAATATAAGGTTGAAACCTGTCTTTTGAAATTGTGTGAAGAATTCTTTTATAAATTTGAAGGAAATTTTGTTGAAGACATAGATTGTTTTTGGTAGGATGGCAATTTCACTATATTGATATTAAGGATTATTGAGCCTTGAAGATCGTTAAACCTTCTGATATCTTCTTCAGTTTCTTTCTTAGATATCTTAACGTTTATTATTATTATCATTATTACTATTATTATTATACAAATTTTCCACTTTCTTGGTTAGCGATATTCTCAAGATATTTTTGAGACTGTTGTGAAAGAATTGTTTACCTGATTTCTTTCTCAATTTTATCATTTATATATAAGTAAGCTATTGAGAAGGAATTTTAATCCAACAACATGACTGCTATTGCAAGAAATCACATCCAAAGACCTGGGTCTGTATGATCCAGCTGGAATATTGGCATGTCCTTAGTACACTTCTTTAATGCCTCTGGCTAGAATGTGACAGGCACTTAGTATGCAAATTAAATCCCAAACAATGAAGGTAAAGTTAGTTTGTAGAGAAATCAGACATGTTTTTTCAGTGTTCATGAATTTGTTTGTATTCTGCTGTTGCTACCCATCTTTAATCTGTGGTGGTAAGATATTATGACTTGTGTTGTTTCAATTATCTTCTATTTGTTGAGACTTGCTTTATGTTCAAGTGTGCAATCAATTTTGGAAAAAGTTCCATGAGTTGATGAAAAAAGGTACATTCTTTGTGTTTTGATGATCCTCCTTGCATATTCACTCTGTTACCTTATATCTTTTTATTGGAGAACTGAGTCTGTTGATATTGAGAGATATAAAAGGCAGACTACTTTTAGTTCCTGTTGTTTTTGTTGTTAGAGGTAGTTGATTCTCTCCTTTTTGTTGTGAAATGATAAATTTCTTGTTTTTCCTTCATGTATATGCCCTCCTTGTGTTTGAGTTTTCCTTCTAAAATCCTCTGTCGGGCTGGATTAGAAGATATATATTGTTTGTATTTAGTTTTGTTGTAGAATATTTTGGTTTCTTCATCTATGATGATTAAGAGGTTTGTCTGGGCTGAAATTTGTGTTCTCTTAGGGCCTGCATGAACTTTGTACAGGCTCTTCTGGCTCTTAGGGTCTCTGTTGAGATGCCTGGTATAATTATGATACGTCTGTCATTATATATTGTTTGGTGTTTTTTTTTATACAACTTTTAATATTCTTTTTTTGGTCCATGCATTTAGTGTTTTGATTATTATGTGATGGGAGGATTTTCCTTTCTGATCCAATATTTGGTGTTCTGTAGGATTCTTGTATATTTATGGCCATCTCTTTCTTTAGGTTGAGGAAGTTTTCTTTAATGATTTTGTCTAAGTCATTTTCCTATTATTCTTAAGTTTGGTCTTTTCATTGTGTCCTGTGTTTCCTAGATGTTTTGGGTTATGAGTTTTTAAAGTTTTTGTATTTTTTTGACAGTTGTGTCACTATCTTCTAAAGTATCTTCTACACCTGAGATACTCTCTTCTATCTCTTGTATTCTGTTGTTGATGCTTGTGTCTGTAACTCCAGACATTGTTTAGGGGGGACTTTCCAATTACAGGGTTCCCTCCATTTGTGATTTCTTTACTACTTCTACTTACATACTTAGGTCTTAGATAGTTTTATTCAATTTCTTCACCTGCTTGATTGTGTTTTGCTGTATTTTTAAAAGGGATTTATTTGCTTCCTCTTTGAGGACTTTGAACTGTTTACCTGTGCTTTCCTGTTTTTTTTTTTCAGTGAGATACTTATATTCTTCTTAAAGGACTCTATTATCTTCATAAGATAGTTGTTTATATACAGCTGTAGTCCATCATAACTGATAGGATACAATGAAGCTGTTTTTTCAATTTCCTTGTATGTACTAGTATTTAAATCTTTATACCCTAGTATTTGTTCAACTTTTGACAAAACTTTATAAGAAGCAGAGAGCAATATTAACTATGTAGGTTTTTGGGAAGATACTGTAAATACCTGTTATGTCCATTTGGACTGTACCATCTGGTAACTTCAGTATTTCTCTGTTTTCTTTTTGGCTGGGTGACATGGCCTTTAGTGAAAGCTGATTATGTAAGAATACCACTATCCATGTTTTGGCTATATGACAAGCAAGTGGAACCATGTCACCAGAAAATAACTGAAAATATTAAATGGGTTTAGAAACCCCAATATTTTCATTTCTGAGATCAGTTGGCTTTTTGTCTGCTCCTCACTCAGTTCTTTTCCTAGAGCATGTGACCACAACACCCCACATGGGGATCATGACCACTAGTCTCATAATACAGAGGTATCAAGATAGGCTGGCCTTAGGTTTAGCCAATAAGCTTTCCACCCTGCACATTCCTTCCTGCAAAATGTGTTTAATCTCTGGTCCTCTCTGAGTAAATTATATGTACCCATTGTCAGTGATGAACAATGAATAATCAGGTCAGAAAAGAAAGGTCTGTCTGTCTCATCAAGAACTGATGTGGGGGACCCCTTAGTCATACAGAATCATGCAACCTCTCACAGAAGTCCCCAAACTTCTACCAGCTCCCAGACATTTGCCACTATCCAAATCTGGAGTTCCCTTCACCCATTCCCCAGTGTATCCTCTGTAAATACAACTTCAAATGTGATTTGCTTCCAGATGCAGGTGGCTGTGTTTGGATGGCTAATGAAGAGCAAGAGGTAGAGAAAACAAAAGATGAGTGAGATGAGCAAGATGTAGGTAAGAGTGCTGTCATTGGCCTTAACTTTGAGAGTGTTGTGGTGCTTCAAAAAGATGCTATAAACCAAATCTGTGAATACAGAGAAGATGAGATTATTTACCATACTATCACAAAGCACAGATAGTGTAGTACATTACAGATGCTATGCTGAAATCGCTTATACTAGTGAATTCAGAGACACTAAATTTGCTAAGGATATTATTGCTGAGTGTACTTGAAATCACAGATGTCTAGGTCTTCAAATTACAATTCTCAACTTCATATGCAATAATGAAAAACACAGTATTAACTAAATGATCATGAACAACAAAAGAACTCGTGGAGGTTTCACTATCCTCTAATTCAAGCTGTACTACAGAGCAGTAGAAATAAAAACAGTATGATTTTGGTATAGATACAAACAGGTGGATGTATGGAATAGGTTTGAAGACCCAGAAATTAGTTTGTCAAAGAATCCAATACTATAAAATGCAAAAGG
>JANHMN010000003.1:16681965-16692132 GCA_030674055.1 Rhabdomys pumilio
TATCTTGAAGTGTATTGGTCTTAGCTCTTCTTTAAAAGTCTGGTAGAATTCTAAACTAAAACCATATGACCTTTGGTTATTTTGTTGGTGGATTTTAATGACTATTTCCAAATCTGTAGAAGCTATAGGGCTGTTTAAATAGTTTACCTGATCTTGATTTAATTTTGGCAAGTTGTATCTATCTATAAAATCATCCATTTCATTAGGATTTTCCAATTTGGTAGAGTACAGGCTTTTGAAGTAATACCTACTTATTCTTTAGATTTCCTCAGTGTCAGTTGTTATTTCTCCTTTTCATTTTGAATATATATACTTTCAAATATATATATATATATATATATATTCTCTCTTTCTTGTAGCTAGTATGGTAAATGGTTTAGCTAGCTTATTAATTTGACTAGCTAGATATTAGAATGGTTACTTCAGGTTTCTTCTTGTGTCCTATTGCCTAGAAATCATTTTCCAGCACGTTAGTCTGAGATAATGTCTAGTTTTATTGGTGGGGTATGTTTCTTACATGCAGCAATATGATGGATCCTGTTTTCCCATCCATTCTCTTAGCCTGTAGTTTTTCTGAGGGGAAGGAGTGGGAATTGAGATCACTGTTGTTGCGATATATTGCTGATCAATCACCATTAATTCCTATTGATTTGGTGTTGTTATATTAGAGTGTGTGTGTGCGAGTGTGTGTGTGTGTGTGTGTGTGTTTGCGTGCACTTGCGCTCGCGCTTCTGTGTTTTGTGTATCTGTGTGTTTTGTATTTCTGTGTTGACACAAACGTACATGTTTTGTCTATTTACCTATCTGACAGGATATAGAAATTAAAATAAATTATTCTGTGTTTAATTGTATTTATGTATGGGTGATTTTGTCTATGTGTACCTTCCAGTATATTTTTTTATCAGTGCATGAGTCAGCATGTGTGTATTTGTTTGTGTGTTTTTATTGTGCTTCTGTGCATGTTCTTGGATGTGTCTGTAACTGTCTTTGTCACTCTTTCTTTCTATATGTCTGTATTTGGATGTGAGCATAAACTTGTCTGTATGTCAGACAACTTTCTATGTGGGTGTTTGTATTTGAATTTGTCAGTGGTGTGTGTGTGTGTGTGTGTGTGTGTGTGTGTGTGTGTGTGTCTATGTCTCTTAGGGTGATTACCAATATCACTCTCTGCCTAAATATTTACATGTCTGACAGTATAATTAACTGTGTTTCTACTATGTGTGTGTCTCTGTATGGATGTGAGTCTTTCTGTATGTATATATAACTGTACTTATGCATATTGCAAAACTATATTTGTTGTCTGTATGAATATTTTGTTTACATTAAGTATTCTCCTCTGAGAAAATGTAAGTAATAAAAACACTACTTTAATTTTATTTATTCATTTGCTTTCATCGAGATATCTTCTTTGATACCTTCACTAATGTTGCCTTTAAGTTGAAATGAGAATAAATGTTTCTACTTCAGGGAAAGTCATATATATTTTATTATGTTGCCTGTCTTTCAGCTGCACTCCTTTCTGAAGAAGACTCAATTCACTAAACCTGGTGGAGACATAGTAAATATGAACCAGAGAGAAACAAAATGCAGGTAGAGTATGACATTTTCTCCATTTGAAATTTTCCACAAGTTCTTGGGCATAAGTGAAGATAGGAAAGTTCAGTCTATATTGTCCCAGTGGGAAACAGCTCAGGTTATCAGAAGATGTGGTAGAGATGGCCACAGAAAGTAGGCAGGTGGGTTCAACCTCACTGTACAAATTTAAATTACATAGCACTAATGTCAAGTAGACTAATTTTGCTTTTATGTAGATTACTAAGTTGAAATAGATTATCACATTTGGAAGCAATCACTAGACTCCTATATTATGATTCTTCTTTAATTTTTTGATATGACATTTTCAGAAATTTCTTGAGAATTTTTGGCATACATTCAGTGTACTTTATTATATGAGAACATGTTTCTGTTTCTTAATTTGAATATAAAACTTGTTTTGAAAACTGTTTGATAGATTGTATATCCAATAAAATCAACAATATTCTCTTGGTCTCAGGATTACTACTACACAGTGATACTCATTCTCATGGTGAGCATTTAAAAAACAGGTGACAAAAAGCCTCAAGCTCATTTTAAAGATAAAGTCAACATGCACAAGATATTATTTTTATTTTATAATTTTACAAAACATTTTACAAATGAATACTAATTATTCAATACCCCGTGGTTGGTTGTTTAGTCTCTAGGAGCTCTGGGGATTCTGAATGGTTGATACTGTTATTCTTCCTATTGGGTTGCAAATCCCTTCAGCTTTTTCAGTTCTTTCTCTAACTTCTCCATTGAAGACCCCAGGCTCAGTCCAATGGTTAGCTGGGAGCATCTACCTCTATATTTGTCAGGTTCTGGCAGAGCCTCTGAAGACACAGCTATAGAAGGCTCCTGTTAGCATACAGTTCTTGGAGTCTACAATAGTGTGTGGGGTTTGTTACTGTATGTGAGATGGATTTTCAGGTTGGGCAGTCTATAGATGGCCATTCTTTCAGTCTCTACTCCACAATTTGTAGCCATATTTCCTTTGGACAGGAGCAATTCTGCGTTAAAAATTAGAAAATGAGTGAGTGGCATCATCCCCCAACTGGGGGACTTGCCTAACCTCTGGATGTGGTTGATAAAGATTCTCCTTCCTCTTTGATGGGCATTTTATCTAATCTCATTCCCACTGGGTTGAGATTACTTACATTCCTGGCATATGGAACTTGCAGGTAGCTACCTCCAATTTCCCATCTCCCATTGCTGTACACCTCTGTTTAAATTCCTGACCCACTGTATATCATCCCAGTCTCTTCCCATGTGTGCCATTCCTAGTTCCCCCCTTTAAACCATCCCCCCTTCTCTTCCTCCCTAGGGACTACTCTACTGCCAATTAGTATTATTTTGTTTCCCCTTCTAAGAAGGCCTGCAGCATCCAAAGTTTAGTCTTTCTACTTCTTGAGCTTCCTATGGTCTCTGAATTGTATCTTTTGTATTTGGGGCTAAAATAAACTTGTCAGTTAGTGCATACAATGTGTGTTCTTTTGTGATTGGGTTACTTCATTCAGAATGATATTTTCTAGTTCTATCCATTTTCCTAAAAATTCCATGAGGTCATTGTTTGTACCATAGCTGTATGGAACTCCATTGTGTAAATGTATCACATTTTATGTATTCAGTCCTCTGTTGGAGGACATCTGGGTTCTTTCCAGCTTTTGGCTATTACAAATAAGACTGCTATGAACACAGTGGAGCCTGTGTCCTTGTTATAAGTTGAGATTCTTTTGGGCATATGCCCAGGAGTGGTATAGCTGGGTACGCAGGTAGTACTATGTCCAACTTTCTGAGAAACTACCAGATTTCCAAAGTAGTTGTACCAACTTACAATACCACCAACAATGGAGGAGTGTTTCTCTTTCTCCACATCCTTATCAGCATCTGCTGTCACCTGAGTTTTTTTCTGAGTGCTGTGAGGTGGAATCTCAGGGTTGTTTTTATTTGCATTTTCCTCATGACTAAGGAGGTTGAACATTTCCTTAGGTGCTTCTAGTCATTAGATATTTCTCAGTTGAGAATTCTTTGTTTCGCTCTGTACCATATTTTTAATAGGGATATTTGATTCTCTGGAGTCTAACTTCTTGAGTTCTTTGGATATATTATATATTAACCCTACATTGGATATATGATTGGTAAAGATCTTTTCCCAATCTGTTGATTTTTTTTGGTCTTATTGACAGTATTATTTACCTTCTAGAAGCTTTAGAATTTTATGAGGTCCCACTTATGGATTGCTGATCTTAGAGCATAAGCCACTGGTGCTAAGTTCAGAAAAATATTCTCTGTGACCATGTGTTCTAGGCTCTTCCCCACTTACTTTTCCATTAGTTTCAGCGTATCTGATTTTATGTGGAGGTTCTTGATCCACTTGAATTTGAGCTTTCTACAAAGAGATAAGAATGAATAGATATACATTTTCTACATGCTTACTGCCACTTTAAACAGCAGCATTTGTTGGAAAAGCTGTTTTTTTTTTATTCCACTGTATGGTTTTAGCTCCTTTGCCAAAGATCAAGTGACTGTAAGTTTGTGGATTCATTTCTGGGTCTTCAATTCTTATTTTTTTTTTTAACTCAAAACGCTTTATTTATCAGTATTTGTATATACATATATACTTATATGTGTATACATATATACATACATATATGAACAATAATTAAATAATAAGATGTATTCGAAAAGTGTGAGAGGTTGGGAAGAGTTGGAGGAAGGAGAGAAAGGGAAAAATTATGTAAATACAGTGCTCATATATGAAATTCTCAAAAACGAATTCAGTTTTTTAAAATTTTCAACAGATTAACTGGCATTTTACAATATGAAAATAAATATGACCTATGATTATGTTGAAGGACATTTTAACTCACGACAAACTTTGAAGTTTAAAATGAAATCAATAAAAATTATTTTACCCAGCATACTAACAAAAACCATAATAACATTTTGTAATTCAAAGTATTTCTGAGAATAAGAAAATGGACTGTCAGGAGCTAAGTCAGCAGAACCAGGAGGACACTGTGTTTTATTTCATTTTTTCTTTTTCCCTTTTTTTCTTTTTTTCCTTTTTTTCTCCTTTTTTATTATCAAATCATAATTTTTACTTTTAAACACAGGGGTTATAAACACAAAAATGCAGGATGTGAGGAAGGGGATAAGACAGGAGCACAGGTATTCAGGGGGAGTACAGATATCTTTCAGAACAGGGTATCAACTGGGTGAAGGTTCAAGGGTCAGGTCACTATGACTCTGCCTATGATTCACTTGTCCTTATCTAATTTGGTACTATCTGCCAAGGCCGCATATTTACAAGGTCTATGACTACTCAGACTGGTAAAATCCACAAAAGTTGCCTGTTTACAATAGTTTATAGCCATCTGTTTCAGTGTTTTTCCATAGAGACCCAAGACTTTGTATTAGCAGGCATGTATATCAGGCCTATTGCTGATTTTAGGCTTATGGCTGATTTTAGACCTTCAGTGTTTAAGCAGGGCTGCCCCTGACATCTCCTCCCTTCTCCAAGTATAGAAAGGCTGTGGCAATTCTAACAATTAATCAATCTATATAATATATCAATTAATGAGAGCTTCTTCTACTTTTTGTAAAATTACTCCTCTTTAGTCAATTAATGGTTGAGGGAAATTAGGATTTGCATCTCTCTTGAGAATATTAAACAGAGACATAAATTATAAATTCCTTTGTGAAGAGCTTAAAATAAGATTTTAGCCAAGAAGCATCTCCTGGACACTTTTGAAAATCTTTTGAAATAAGTAAACTATCTTTTTTTTTTGCAAGTTCCATTATCTGTTATTTTTTATTGTATATTTTATGCATTTACCTTTCACTGTTATTTCCTCTTCCTTTCTCCCCCAAAATCCCTTATCCCATATCCCCTCTTCCAATTTTTATGAGGGTTTGCTCCCACCATTCTCCCAATTCCACCTCCCTGCTCTCGAATTCCCTAACACTAGGGGTCTAAACTTTCGGGGACCATGGCCCTCCACTTCCACTGTTGCCTAACAAGGCCACCCTCAGTTACCCATACAAGTGGAGTCATGAGTCCCTCCCTTTCTGTTCTCAGGCTGGAGGTTTAGACTCTGGGAGCTCTGGTTGAGTATTTTTGGGTCTTCAATTCTATTCCATTGATCTACCTGCCTGTTTCTGTACAAATACCATACAGGTTTTTATCACTATTGCTTTGTAATACAGCTTGAGGTCAGGGATAGTTATTCCTCTAGAACTTTTTTTATTGTAAAAAATAGTTTTTGCTATCCTGGTTGTTTGTTTATTCCAAATAAATTAACAAATTTTTCTTTCTAACTCTGAACAATTGAGTTGGAATTTTAATGAGGATTCCATTGACTCTGCAGATTTTTTTTTGGCAAGATGGCCATTTATATTATATTAATCCTGTTAATCCATGATCATGGGAGATCTTTCTGTCTTCTGAGATCTTTGATTTCTTTATTAACTGACTTGAAGTTCTTGTCATACAGATCGTTGACTTTCATAAAGAGACTAAAACCTATATATTTTGTATCAATCACTACTATTGTGAAGGATGCCATTTCCCTAATTTCTTTCTCAGCCTGTTTATCCTTTCAGGAGAGGAAGGCTACAGACTTGTTTGAGTTAATTTTATATCTAGCCACTTCGCTGAAGTTATTTAGCAGGTTTAGGAGTTCTCTGGTGGAAGTTTTGGGGTCACTTAATTATACTATCATATTATCTGCAAATAGTGATATTTTGACTTCTTCATTTCCAATTTGTATTCCTTTGTCCTCCATTTTTGCCTAATAGATCTTGCTAGAAGTTTGAGTACTATAATGAATAGGTAGGGAGAGAGTGAGCAGCCTTGTCTAGTCCCTGAATATTGGATTACTTCAAGTTTCTATCCATTTAGTTTAAGGTTGACTACTGCTTTGCTGTATATTGCTTTTACTATGTTTCTGTATGTGCCTTGAATTCCTGATCTTTCCAAGACTTTTGACATGAAGGAGTGTTGAATTTTGTCAAGTGTTTTTTCTGCATCTAATGAGATGATCATGTCAAGTTTTTTTTAAATTTGTTTATATAGTGGAATATGTTGATGGATTTTCATATATTGAACTATCCTTGCATTCCTGGGATGAAGACTATTTGATCATCATGAATGATCATTTTGTGTTCTTCAATTTTGTATGGGAAAATTTTATTGAGTATTTTTGCATTGATATTCATATGGGAAACTGGTCTAAAGTTCTCTTTCTTTGTTGAGTCTTTGTGTGGTTTGGTTGTAAACCTAATTGTGGCTTCATAAAACAAATTGGGTAGTGTTCTTTCTGTTTCTATTTCTTGGAATACCTTAAAGAGTATTGGTATTATGTCTTCTTTTATGTTGCTAGAATTCTGCACTAAAACCATCTGGACCTTGGCTTTTAATTGGTAAGGAAATTTTAATGACTGCTGCTATTTTTTAGGGGTTATGGGACTGTTTAGATGGTTTATCGGATGCTGATTTAACTTTGGAACTTTGTATATGTCTAGAAAACTGTCCGTTTCATCAAGCTTCTCCATTTTTGTTGAGTATAGACTTTCATAGTAGGATTTGATGATTATTTAAATTTCCTCAGTTTCTGTTGTTATGACTCCTTATCATTTCTGATTTTAATAATTTGGATACTGTCTCTGTGGCCTCTGGTTAGTCTAACTAAGGATTTACTTATCTTGTTGATTTTTTCAAAGTACCAGATCCTAGTTTTGTTTATTCTTTACATAGTTCTATTCATTTTTACTTGGTTGATTTCCTGTTGTCTACTCCCCTTTGGTGTATTTGCTTCTATTTGTTCTAGAGCTTTCAGTGGGATGTCAAGCTGCTAGTGTAATATAGTTGTTATTCCAATAGTATTAAAACAAAATTATGGCCAGTAAGATGGCTCAGAAATTAAATCATTTTCCACTAAGTTCGATAAACTTAGTTTATCCTAAAAACCCATAAAATAGTAGGAGGTAACAAAGTCCTAGTTCTTGTCTACTCATAGCAATTGCATCTTACATAAAATGTGCACACAAGTAATTTAACAAAGTATAAGAAAGGTATAGCATCTTTGAAATGGGCACTGAGAATTGATCTCAGGATTTCACTAAGAACTACACATTCTCTTCTGAGGTGAGCCAACTTTCTAGGGTCATAAACAAGGTAAAAAATAACACAACCCCATAAATATATTTTTCCTTGTAAAAAAAAATTCAAATATAGGGAGAATCATTTCTTTCACTAATTAGTCAATGATTCAGTGCAATGGAAATCATATGTTCTACATTTACAATGGTGAGGATTACAATATATGAAAGGGGTATTATTGAGTAACATAAACATTCCTAATTGACACTCTCAGTATAAAATATAGATGTATCTTTTATTAATAATGTATATTAATCTTTCCTTCATTCTTGATTATACTCACTGGGTATCAGTCTCATCGCTATGACAATTTTGGAAGAAAAAAGTGTTGTCTGCTCTCAAGTCAATATGTTGTCAAGTCAATATGAAGTGATATTTAGAGTAAAATATGTACACAAGTGTTTCCCTTAAGTGATAGAGTTAATGCATTTTTATGAAAATATGTTAAGAGTACAAAGTACATAATGTTAGATTTATAGAAAACTAAGATGTTTTGTAGTTTTTAAGCATTATTGTTATATTCTTAATAATATTCACCTCTCCCAGTCCCCCTCTTCATTTTTCACTAAACACAGTTACTCTCAGACTCATGGGCTCCTTTCTTACTTTTATATATAAACACACTTACCAGTATATACACACATTACATATCTCATTTAGTGTAGATTTATTGTTAATGATTTTTGGTTGGCAAATATGAAGTAGAAAAACTATCACATGTCTTGTCCCAATAGAAGACAGTTTCTCTCATGGGACAGCATTCATATAAGAGAAAAAGACCTCATGAAAAACAGAATCCAAGATATCTGTGATTTCAAATACACTCAGCAAAAATATCCTTACCAAATTTAGTGTCTGTGAATTCACTAATATAAGTGATTTCAGCATAGGATCTGTAATGTACTACACTATCTGTGCTTTGTGATAGTGTGATAAATAATCTCATCTTCTCTGTATTCACAGATGTGGTTTATAGCATCTTTTTGAAGCACTGTAACACTCTCAAAGTTAAGGCCAATGACATCACTCTTACCTACATCTTGCTCATCTCACTCATCTTTTGTTTTCTCTACCTCTTACACCTCATTGGCCATCCAAACTCAGCCACCTGCGTCTAGAAGCAGATAACATTTGAAATTGTATTTACAGAGGATAAACTGGGGAATGGGTGAGGGGAACTCCAGATTTGGTTAGTGGCAAATGTCTGAGAGCTGGTAGAGCTTTGGGGACTTCTGTGAGAGGTGGCATGATTCTGTATGACTAAGGGGTCCCCAACATCAGTTCTTGATGAGAGAGACAGACCTTGTTGTCTGTCCTGTTCATTTATTGTTCATCATCGACAATGGGTACATATAACTTACTCAGAGAGGACCAGAGGTTAAGTACATTTTGCAGAAAGGAATGTCCAGGATGGAAAGATTATTGGCTAAATATTCAGGCCAGCCTATCTAGATACCTCTGTGTTATGAGACTAATGGTCATGATCTCCATGTGAGGTATTGTGGTCACATGCTCCAGGAAAGAACTGAGTGAGGAGCAGATGAAAAGCCAACTCATCTTAGAAATGAAAATTCTGGGGTTTCTAAATCCATTTAACATTTTCAGTTATTTTCTGGTGATATGGTTCCAATTGCCTGACATATAGCCAAAACATAGATAGTGGTAGTTCTCAATAATCAGCTTTCACTAAAGGCTATGTCACCCAGCCAAAAAGAAAACATAGAAATACTGAAGTTACCAAATGGTACAAACCAAATGGACATAACAGGTATTTACAGTATCTTCTCCAATACATACATAGTTAATATTGCTCTCTGCTTCTTATAAAGTTTTGTCAAAAGTTGAACAAATACTAGGATATAAAGATATAAATACTAATACATACAAGGAAATTGAAAAAATAGCTTCATTGTAACCTATCAGTTATAATGGACTACAGCTGTATATATAAACAACTATATTAACATCAGAAAGAATGTAAACACATAGAAATTGACTTATTCCCCACAAAATAAAAAATGGATCAAGACAAAAATAAAGTAATGAGAAGCATTTTTTAATTCAAAAATAATGATTACACAGCAAATACAAAGTCATTGTGTTGTGAGTTATATTTAAAAAGCAGCTCATAGTCCTGCTCTTTTCTGGGCAGCAGCCATGCTCCTGACTAGAAGTGGCCAAAAGTCAAGAGTGGCAGCATGCTCCCACTGCTGCTTGGCTCACATCATGGCTCAGCCCAGCCAGAAGCACTGGCAACATGCTGTCTGGCTCAGCCAATCCACCATGCTGTCCACAATGCTTGGCTGAATCCAAACCATCCCACTATGACCGAGGTACCCAGTAGAAATGTGATCCTTAATACTTAATGGTTTTCCAGTGTATATATACTTGGAAATTTATATATTTGGAATTTATATATTTTCCAG
>JANHMN010000003.1:16697094-16719517 GCA_030674055.1 Rhabdomys pumilio
TTTGTCCAAAAGCAAGAGTCCCCCATATGTTATCAAATGTCAAGTCTCTCTTACTAGGAGTAACATCCCACTGTGAGGTGGTGATCCATATTCTTTGTATACCTAGAAATTTCAACATTCTAAAGCTCACAGGTAAAGTACTGTCTGTGTCACCATAAATGATGACAACATTTGTGGATGATGTCATGATTTGGTTGTAATGCACTTTGGCTCTTGTCATGTATAAATGCATATTGACTGGTATCATGCTGACAAAAGCAAAGCAGACTGTATTTTTTTCCATCTCTCTTTTCAAATAGGATAGAAATTGGATACCTTTATCACTGTCTGAGATGGCCAACCCTACCCAGTTCCACCTGAAATAAATTATGAAGGAGACCAGGGCAAGGGCTAGAGATGTATCCTCAGAGGCCATCTGATATAAATAGGAAAAATTTTCATGATCACTCAGGACAGTATGAAAGGATCCATAAGTAAGCTGAAGGAACTAAAACACAGAAAGCAATATGATGTACAATATATTTTTAAGAACTTACAAATACATTTCTCTAGATTTATAGAAATCTTAGCTAGCTATTGTTTTTCCTCCATCCCTGTATCATACAACAACAAGCAGAAGTTCCATGAAGACATGGACTAGGGCCCCTTAAAATACACACACACACATACACACACACACACACACACACACACACACCACATGCACACAAACACGCACACAAACACAAATATATACACACACTTACCTGCTGAAATAAGAAATTCTTTGCAATTATATGAAATGTAACAGTTGCTGACCAATTTAGTCCTGTAATTACCACTCCACAATTTTTGTGTTCTGTACAGCTATAATTAAGGAGAATTTCATGGTTTTGTAAATAAAAATGTACAGTTTTGGGTAGGGATTTCCAATTACAATTGTCTTCTGAGAATTTAAATACTAGAGACATATTTGGCAAAAGATTAGGGTTCCTGTTGATATCATTTATGGAAAAAGCCAAGGCCAGAGCATATTTTTGGTTTTCAGTATGTGTTCTGTAAAAGGTTACATGGTTTATAAGGACAAGAACTTACACATGTCACTTGCATTCAATACAAGGACAATCCTGCCCTGGCTTGTATTGCCTCCACTTCTTAAGGATTAAAATGACCTGTAAACTTTGGTTGAGATGATAAAAGGAACTAGAAACTCAAACAACCTTTAAATGTTCATGATACGTACAATTTTCATGTTCTCACAGAGAGTTTTTTTTTCCCATTTTTTAATGTTTGCTAAAAAGGTAAATAAATCATCAAATACTTTGACCAAATGGTAAAAATATTCACATATTTATTTGAAATTAGTGAGAAATATGTAAAATACCTGGTATGTGTGTGCCATTAAATTTATGGTATTTTTAAGAACTTGACTCTATTGGCTAAGACAGAGAAAGAATGACTGTTGAGTTCACAGCAGTCTTCTATAATAATACTTGGCTCAGGAAGTTAAAATTAATTTTCATTAGGGTCCAATATATATTATATGAACACATGATAATCTTTACCTTAAATGCTTTTTCTTTCTAAAATTCTGGTGTAATATAATGCTATTTTTGTTTATCTTTATGAAAAGAATTATAACTGTTGACTATTCAAAATTATTTCAAATCATCTGAATAATAAATATCAAATATGTTAACTTCATTATAAATTTTTACCAAGAGTTAAATATCTGTATTCCAGTTAGAAACTGTACATTTGTGGTGTCTTTTTATATAAATACAATACATTTTAGAATATTCTTTTTGAATACACAGAAGAAGGTGCCTTTAAAAATTTCAAATGCAGAGTACAGAAATTTGTGTCTAGTACTTGTAAAAATCAAACACAAAAAATCACACTGCACTCTGATGGAAGGACCACCAGTAGATTATATGGCCATTGGCCTAAACACAGGAAGGATAAACTCTTAGAAAATATATGCAGATTCTTTCAATAAGATACCATTGGTTACTCTGCTATGGAAACTGTCAAGTAGAGAGATATATGTAGTAGAAAAAAGACAACATTTCTTTTATTGCTCAGTTTGTATCCTTCTAATTTTGAGGCTGATGGAAAAAAATATATCCTTGGTAAATTTTAAGTGCTAATACAACATTAAGTATTTAATAGAATTTGGATTCTTTCTTGTTTTATGGGTTGACAAAATAGAACAAAAGACTCATAGCACTGCCTTGGTTTTCATCCTCAATAGTCTCAGGAAACATTCATGATGGCATTTACATAGAAAATACTAAAGCACTTACTGTATATCCAAAATATGACTGAAATATTTTTTCTCCACAGGCTGTTTTACTACACCAATAAAGAAGACACAACCTCTTCCCAGGTTTCTCCTCTTATATTCATTCTGCTTCAAACTCCAAAAGCACCTGGGATAAATAAAATCAGCCATAAGAAATGGAATGTTCAGGAGCAATAAGGGTAAAATCAAGGAGAAGATATTTTTTTCTTCTCTGAGCAAGGGCAGTATGTATTGTGAAGAGTCACACAAATTATTAAATCAAACAGGTACAATATATCTCGATGTGCTATTATTATTGTGGCCAAGGGAGATGCCACATCTGTATTCATGTTTCCTCTTTTACAGATGATTCCTCATCCCTAGAGAAATATTTTACACTCCCTCCTGAGGAGCTTCATTTGATGTCTCCTCTGCATGTGATAATCTTGGTTGATAAATATAGATCACTGCGGTGAAGCTTGATGGATGACATCACACATATTTGTTGAAATTATGGTCCCTGGAAAGATTCCACTTTGTGAAAATTTGGTCCCAGTACTGACTCAAAATCAGTTTATGTGAATAACTCATATAATATCAATGGATTATGTTAGTTGATCTATCATGAGACACGTCTTAATGTTTTAAAAAGGACTCAGAAAGTCTGATGCAACAGTTATACACTGGCCCTCATGACACAAAATGTGTGACAGGCATAAACAGCCTCATGGTTAGTGGATTTGATGTCACTGAGAACGCAGTATGGACAGTCCTACAGCAGTGATAGGTACAGAATATCTAAACAAAAAATCTGTTTAAATTGTTTTGGGAATAAAAATGACAAATCCAGAAATATTCAGAATCCTATTGTATTCAAAAGTATCCAGAACATCTGACAACCAAGATTTACGTACATACCAAATGTTACATTTTCTATATTCATTACGATTCAGAGAGAATGCTAGACCTGTCTGCTTCATTTCAAACACTATATAAAAGCTAGCACACATATTCTCAATTGTTATCAATGAGAAACTAAGGAGAATATTTGAGTTCTAAAATACTAATTTTAAATCTGACCCTCAGTTCTCACAGATCAATACCATATTTTGACCAGTTTCTTCTAGTCTTTCATTTTCTATATTGATTTTCTAATTTTACTTTCCAGTAGTTGCTGTGAAGAAGTCTTACATTATTATTTTAGAAGCAAATACTAAGTGTCACGTGAACATGTGTTTAATTTACACACAAACTCTTCTTATACAATTTTCTTAGTCATCTAATATTGACTATAGTTTAGATCCTGCAGTTCCAGTAGGACAGTGTACTGATAATTGTGGCATGATGAGTCTCTGTCTATATGTGTTGACTGCAGAGAAAGCAGCACTACTAAAAGCAATTCTTTGTTGTGTGTTGTGATATGTCATGAATTAGCATTTCAGATGAAACATACAAGGCTTGTTTCCTTTTCTACATTTTTCTGTAAATTTAAGTAACAACATTTTTTATGTCCGTGAACCAGAATCACTGTCCCAGGAGACTAGGTATGGATGTAGAGAGATGTTAGATGAATGCTTTCTCATGGTAAAGCAGAATAATCATCTTTCATGAGTTCAAATGAAATTTCTAGTAGTCCAGATTCAGCATTGTATCCTGTTTTGTCTGTATGGAATAATCATGTAATTTTAAATGAACACACCATAACATATTTTATTACAACATGTCCAAAGATATGTAGCATGTACTTTGCCAGTTTTTGCCCATCTGTCAGGCACATTACTTCTTCATGTTAGTACTCATTCTATTCCTCCGTTCAACCAGACTCTTTCTCAATTTATGACCTTTGTGTTGAATTTATAAGAAAAATGTGATACTTTCTTCTGTTTTTTTCCCCATCATCTTCAAATGACTCCCCGTACTCTAATGCTTTGAGTCATTTTAATTCTTAAAAGGACCTCTCCTACTTGCTTCATGTAAAAACATGTATGTATACATATATACATAAAGGTATACATGTATTGACTTCTGTGTATGTAACCTTCCTTGCCTCTCTGTAATAAAGTCTACCTTATTATCATAGTTGATAGGTTTGTTCGCTGATTCACTTCCCTAAAATTTTGTTGATTACGTTTCATCAAATTTCATTAGAGAAATTAGTCTATAAATTTCCTTCTTGGTTAGATCTTTCTCTTCCTTGGGTATGATGGTGACTGTCATTTCATAATTGAACATTGTTTTCTCTGTTTACCTTCTTTGGGATAATGTAGAAGTACTCGTGTTATATTGTTGTATATCTGAAAGAATTGTGTCATAATTTTTTTTTGTCTCTGCCACTTTTGAGGGTGTTGTAAAAATTTTAGTGAGTTTTTCTTTTACACTATTGGTTAGAGTACAGTGTAAGTTGTAATTTTCCCTTTCTTTAACTTTCATAATTGACAAGTGTTCCGGAAAATTCTCATGTTTTTGAAATTCATATTTGTTGCATTAGAGGGTGTTAAAGTATGTCTCTCTGATTATCTGAAATTTCATTGTGTCTATACTTAACACAACTATTTCATTTTTTTGTTTTATAATTTGAATATAATCTTTCCACATTTCATTTATTTAGAATATTTCATGATCATGTTGATTTTTGTTTTTCTTTCATTGATAATTTTTTTATTAATATCTTTGTTTTTATTTTATTGATTTTATCCCACAGTTTGATAATGATTTTTTGTCTTCTCTACTTGTATGTGATTATTTTTTATTATAAAGCTTCTTGAGTGTTCTTAAATTAGTATCATGAAATCACTTCTCTTGTTTTATGGTTTTTTTATAATGGGCTATGACTGTATTTTTTTGGGGGAGGTTTGTTTATTTAATGAAAAGGGGGTTGGTTTGTAGCCTTGGCTTTTCTAGAACTAGTTCTGTAGACTAGGCTAGCCTCAAAATTACAGATATCCTCTTGCTTCTTTCTCTCACATACTAAGATTAAAAGAATTTCCCAATACAGCCCTGATGAACTTACCTCTTTCAATGGCTATCACAATGGTGACCAACGATGTAGCAGATTATCTTCCCTCTGCTTTTGTAAAAAGCTCGGCGATTGGGCTGTATGAGAGGTAGGTGGAGTGAAGTGTTGTGAGGAGGGAAGAAGAAGGAAAGGAAGAGGAGGAGCTAGGAGGAGAGAGGAAAGAGGTAGCAGCCATGCAGAACTATGGGTGGATCAAGAACAGTCTTGAGTAACAATTTATATCTAAGTTTAGGTATTGGGTAACAACTCTAATTGTGTGAACATTTTGTTAATATAGCATTTCCAAGTATATAAATACTGGAAAACCATTAAGCATTAACGATCACATTTCTACTGGGTACCTTGGTAATAGTGGGATGGTTTGGGTTCAGTCAAGCATTGTGGACAGCATGGTGGATTGCCTGAGCCAGACACCATGTTGGCGTCTTGTGGGTGCCAGGGCCAGTGCTTCTGGCTGGGCTGAGCCATGGTGTGAGCCAAGCAGCAGTGGGAGCATGCTGCCACTCTTGGCCTTTGGCCGATTCTAGTCAGGAGCATAGCAGCTGCTCAGAAAAGAGCAGGACTATGAGATGCTTTTTAAATATTACTCACAACACAACGACTTTGTAGTTGCTGTGTAATCATTATTTTTTTAATTAAAAAATGCTTCTCATTTCTTTATTTTTGTCTTAATCCATTTTTTATTTTGTGGGGAATAAGTCAGTTTCCATGAGTTTGCATTCTTTCTGATGTTAACATAGTTTTTTATATACAGCTGTAGACCATTATAACTGACAGGATACAATGAGGCTATTTTTTCAATTTCCTTGTATGTATTAGTATTTATACCTTTATATCCTAGTGTTTGTTCAACTTTTGACAAAACTTTACAAGAAGCAGAAAGCAATATTAATTATGTATGTATTGGAGAAGATACTGTAAAAACCTGTTATGTCCATTTGGTTTGTCCCATTTGGTAACTTCAGTATTTCTATGTTTTCTTTTTGGCTGGGTGACATGGCTTTTAGTGAAAGCTGGTTTTTGAGAACTACCACTATCCATGTTTTGGCTATATGTCAGGCAAGTGGAACCATGTCACCAGAAAATAACTGAAAATATTAAATGGATTTAGAAACCCCAGAATTTTCATTTCTGAGATCAGTTGTCTTTTCATCTGCTCCTCACTCAGTTCTTTCCTGGAGCATGTGACCACAACACCTCACATGGAGATCATGACCACTAGTCTCATAACACAGAGGTATCAAGATAGGCTGGCCTTAGGTTTAGCCAATAAGCTTTCCATCCTGGACATTCCTTCCTGCAAAATGTGCTTAATCTCTGGTCCTCTCTGAGTAAGTTATATGTACCCATTGTCAGTTATGAACAATGAATAATCAGGACAGACAAGCAAGGTCTGTCTCTCTCATCAAGAACTGATGTGGGGGACCCCTTAGTCATACAGAATCATGCCACCTCTCACAGAAGTCCCCAAAGTTCTACCAGCTTCCAGACATTTTCCACTAACCAAATCTGGAGTTCCCTTCACCCATTCCCCAGTTTATCCTCTGTAAATACAATTTCAAACGTTATCTGCTTCTAGATACAGGTGGCTGAGTTTGAATGGCCAATGAAGAGCAAGAGGTAGAGAAAACAAAAGATGAATGAGATGAGCAAGATGTAGGTAAGAGTGGTGTCATTGGCCTTAACGTTGAGAGTGTTGTGGTGCTTCAAAGAGATGCCATGAACCAGAGCTGTGACTACAGAGAAGATGAGATTATTTATCACACTATCACAAAGCACAGACTGTGTAGTACATTACAGATGCTATGCTGAAATCACTGACATTACTGAGTTTACAGACACTAAGTTTGCTAAGGATATTTTTTCTGAGTGTATTTGAAATCACAGATGTCTTGGATTCAGTTTTTCCTGAGGTCTTTTTCTCTTATATGAATGCTGTCCCATGAGAGAAACTGTCTTCCATTGGGAAAAGATATGTGATAGTTTTTCTAGTTCACATTTGCCAACTGAAAACCATTAGCAATGAATGTACACTAAATGGGATCAGTAGTGTGTGTATATACTGGTAAGTGTGTTTATATATAAAAGTGAAAAAGCAGCTCATCAGTCTGAGAGTAACAGTGTTTATGTGAAAAAATGAAGAGGGGGAATGGGAGAGGTGAATGTTATAAGAATATATCAGTAATGCTTAAAAACTACAAAACATCTTATTTTTCTATGAATCTAACATGATGTACTTTGTACTCTTAACATACTTTCATAAAAATTCATTAACCCTATCACTTAAGGGAAACACTTGTGTACATATTTTATGCTAAATATCACTTCATATTGACTTGACAACAACTTAGAGTAGACAACAGTTTTCTTCTTCCAAAATTGTCATATCGATGAGACTGATACTCAGTGAGTATAATCAAGCATGAAGGAAAGGTATATATACATTATTTAAAATAGTTAAATCTAGATATTATAGCAAGAATGTCAATTAGGAATGTTTATATTACTCAATAATGCACCTTTTATATATTGTAATCTTCACCATTGTAAATGTAGAACATATGATTTCCATTGCACTGAATCATTGACTACATAGTGAAAGGAATGATTCTTTCAATATTTGAATGCTTTTTTACATGATGACCTTCATCCATGGGGTTATGTTATTTTTTACCTTGTTTATGACTATAGAAAGTTGGCTCAGTGTGGGGAACTGACAGAAGGCATCTATCATCCTTGCAGCAATCTTGAGCCATATACCCTGACAAGAGACTTGTTTTCAACAGCCTACACAGGTGAGCATACTCTGAAACATCTTGTTTTATATACCCAGGATTTTCCCTTGGGTGTGTGTGACTTAAAAGCATAACGTAAAGGTGTGACTTAGAGAAGAAACTTAAAGGTGTGACTTAAAGGCCTGACTTAAGAAGTTAGACCTATAAAAGGCAAAAGGCAGACAGAAGAGGGTACTGAAAACTTGGAACTTGGAGGCACCAGGGACTAGGAAGTCGAGACTTTGGACTTGGACTAGGAACAAGGGACTTGGAAAGAGAGAATAAGAGAGACTTGAGAATAAATGGGACTTAATCACACTCTGTCTGGTCTTTATTCTTCGTGTCCGCCTTCATGTAGAGAGCTGCAGCAAGCGGTGACAGCATTCGCCATTACAAGATGGCACTGGCACCCGATGCTGCTGTGGGTAAACAAGTATATTGCTCATGTGCAAGTGGTGAAAGCGCCCCAAGTCACCGCCCAGCCTGGGGCGTCATACGGGGTTTTGAGCAAGCAGCCAATCAGATATGTCCACGCCACCATAGGGTGTATATAAAGCAGCACCATCTTGGGTCTCTCTCTCTTCCTCCTTATATCGCAATAAACGCTTGCTGCAGAAAAATCCTGGTGCCCGCGTGCGTGCCTTCTTGCCAGAGAGACGATTGCGTGGGGCACACCTTCACTCTCTCTCTCTCTTGCTGAACCCTGACCCACGGACTGGAGCAGCAGTACAAGCTGGGACTATTTAGCACCCAAGGCTTGGGGCAGTGCAGGTTCCAACATTTGGCAGAGTGGTCCTCGACACCTCCCTCCCTCCTCTCTCTCTCTCTCTCTCTCTCTCTCTCTCTCTCTCTCTATCTCTATCTCTATCTCTATCTCTATCTCTATCTCTATCTCCCTTTCAACTCCAGATTTTATTCTCCTCCTGGTCCACCCTCTGAGTTTTTCACAACTCATACCACCTCTCTGCCCCTTGTTTCCATTAGGATGTCCTCACCACAATCCCCATCCCGCCAGACCTCTAAATTCCCTGGGGCCTCCAGTCTGTTGAGGGTTAGGTGCATCTTCTTTGGCTGAACCTAGTTTTGGTAGTCCTCTTCTGTATATCTGTTGAGGGGCCTTATATCAGCTGGTGTGTGCTGCCTGGTTGGTGTTCTAGTATCTGAGAGATCATGGGGCAGGGGGTCAAGGTTAATTAAGGCTGCTACTGGTCCTCCTACAGTGTTGCCCTCCTCCTCAGCTTCTTCCATCTTTCAGCATTCCCCTAATTCAACCACAGGGGTCATCAAGTTCTGTACCTTGGGTACAAAAATCTGCATCTGACTCTTTGGTCATCTGCAGCTGCTCGTTGGGTCCTTTGGCGGGCAGTCATGATAGGTCCCTTTTTGAGCATTTCATAGCCTCAGTAATAGTGTCAGGTCTTAGGGCATCTCCTTGAGCTGGATCCCACTTTGGGCCTGTCACTGGAACTTCCTTTCCTCAGGCTCCCCTCCATTTCCATCCCTGCAGTTCTTTAAGACAAGAACAATTAAGGGTCAGAGGTTTGACTGTGGGATGGCAACCCCATCCCTCACATGATCATCAATTCCCATATTTGCAGACATGAAGAGTCTACAGAATGTACAAAGTACACAGGAGAATTCCAAGGACTAGTAGACTCTTCAATATGTTGGCATCCAATATATTTCGTATCCATGGGTTGCTGCAGGTCTCCATGGAGGCCTGTGGTCCTGGATTCAGCAGATCTGGGAGACCTTCACACAGTGTGTGGCATCTTCAGAGGAGCAGAAAAAATTTTGATGATCTTCCCTCATTGAAGTTCAAGGCACAAAGCAGGTAGAGTTCAAGGAAGTGCTGAGGGTGAGGATGACTCCTGAGTCAGCAGGGCTCTTTGGGGTTCCCTGAACTTGTGGTTATTTGGGAGGTTCCCTTACCTGTTGCCTTGCATGCAGTAGATCTCCTGGGAGGCCTTCAGACTGTGCCATAACTTCATTCTCTGCCTGATTATTATGTGTATAAGGGAGGTCTACTGATTTGTTTGAGGTAATTTTGTCCTCAGCCACACTGCTGAAGTTGTTTTCAGCTGTAGGAGTTCTCTGGTAGAATTTGGGAGATCTCTTATGTATACTATCATATTACCCACATAGTGATACTTTGAATTCTTCCTTTCTTATCTGAATCTTCTTAATTATTGTTAGTTGTGCTACTGCTCTCATTAGAACTTCAAGGTCTATATTTAATAAATTGAGAGAGAGAGAGTAGGGGACCTTGTCATGTGTCCCTGTTTCAGAAGAATTGCTTCAAAGTTACTCTTCATTTAGTTTGATGTTGGATATTGGTTTTCTCTAAATTGTTTTGATTATTTTAAAGTATGTGCTCTGTATTCTGATTTCTCTAGTACTTTTATCATGAAGAGATACTGGATATTATCAAAGAAATTTACAGTACCCAATGAAATAGTCGTGATTTTTTCTTCCAGTTTATTTATTGTTGATTACCTTGATGCATAGTCATGTATTGAACCATTCTTTCATTCCTGGAATGAAGTCTATTTGACCTTGATGGATAATTTCTTTTTTGTATTCCAGGTTTTGGTTTGTGAATATTCCAATAAGTATTTTTGCATCAATGTTCATAAGAGAAATTGGTCTAATGTTCTCTTTCTTTGTTGTGTCTTTCTGTGGTTTAAGTATCAGGGTGACTATGGCCTCATAGAATGACTTTGGTAGTGTTTTACTTTGTGGAATAATTCGAGGAGTATTGGTATTAGCTCTTCTTTGAAAGTCTGCTTTGCTAAATCAACAAGATGGTCAGGGGCTATATTTTCCTAAGTTCAACACTTAAAAATGCTGCTGTCCAAATGTTTATCAGTATCATATAGAAATGTGACTGGCATTTGCATGTGAACTGCGTTGTGACCCTGAGACCTTGCTATGGCCACAACTTAGTCCTGACTATTTTTGTCAATTTCCTAATTGACTGCATATACAATCATTCTGTGAATAAAGATAAATTTATTCTCAAAAAAGTCTGCTTTGGAATTCTCCACTAAAACTAAGCCTTGGGCTTGTTTGGGTTGGGAGACTTTTAATGACTTCTTCTATTTCTTTAGGGTTTATAGAGCTGTTTAAATAGTTTACCTGATCGTAATTTAATTTTGGTAAGTGACGTCTGTCTAGAAAAACTTCCATTTTTTTAAGATTGTATAATTTTCTGGAGTACAGGCTTTTGAAGTAATACCTAGTGATTCTTTCATTTTCTCAGTGTCAGTTGTTATGACTAGCTTTTTATTACTGATTTTGTTTATCTGGATTCTTTCTCTCTGTCTTTTGTTTACTTCAGCTAAGTTTATCTATCTTGGGTTTCTCCAAGAACCAACTTTTGGTTGTATTGATTCTTATTATTGTTTTCTTTGTCACTAATTTATTAATTTGAGCCCTGATCTTGATTTTATCCTATCTTTTACTCCTCTTCAGTATATTTGATTCTTTTCATTCAGGAACTTATAGGTGTACCTTTAAATTAATGGTATTATAACTTTCTAATGTCTTTATGTAGGCACTAGTGCTATGATCTATCCTCTTAGCACTGCTTCCCTTGTGTCCCATAAATTTGTGTATGTTGTACCTTGCTTTTGATTGAATTATAGAAAGTTTTTAGTTTCTTTCTTTATATCTTCCCTGACCCAGATATCACTGAGTAGAGAGCTATTCAGTTTGCAGTAGTGTGTAGGATTTTTGTTGTTTCATTGACCATTTTAACTCAGTTCCATTTATCTAGAAGCAAATTATATTTGGACTTGGTTCATTATGACTGTTTTCACTGTATTGGCCTAAAAATTTACTGTGGTTCTGTCTTCCAAAATCACAGCCTCTGGATGGAGGATAAGGTAATTCTTGGTGTTAGTGGCACCAAATTTTATCATTCCCATTAGTGCCTCATTGAAATTAGTCTCTGTGATATCTGACTGGAAGTTTCCTCTTTCTCATATTGATATTGATGAACACTCTGAGTACGACCATATCGTTGTGTACAACAAGGGCTTAGTTACTACCTTTCTCCTATCTTAGGATGCCATTACTGCCTTTCCTTATGGAGAGTCAGTGTGACATTTTTAGCAAGATATCTGGATGAAATTTTCAGTAAGGCCTAGTATTTCATATTGAGTAAGATATTTAGTGCCTAGATCACCTTTCTCTGTGTCTATTATAGCACCATGTGAAAAGTCATGAAGTCTGTGGAAGTTTTCTCCATCTTGGCTTCCATTGCACGCCTACAGGAATGCATCCATACATGCTATCTATTTTTTAAATTCATGAAAGAAATTCTATTCAGATGTTAAGGAAAACACACCTTTCTGAATGGATAATGTAGTATTAGTACATTAGCTACTGACTCTCATTATTTCTTTTAATTATGATGCCTACCTATGTTATATACAGTACGTTACTATATAACATCTCCTATAATCACCTACTCAGTCAATAGAAAGACTATTGCAGAAGATGAACAAATATCTGAGCTGTTAATATCATGTACTCTGTTTTACAGAGGACCTAATTTCAATATTGAACAACCTCATCAAACAATTCTCACCCATTGGTAACAAGTGCTCCAAGGAATCGAGTGACCTCTTCTGGCTTCCAAATTCAAATACAGTCACATGCACACAAAGCAACACACTCAAAACCAAACAACTTCATTCTTAATAATTTCTTTGTCAGGGAAGAAATAAAGAAATCCAAGACTTTCTAGAATTCAATGAAAATAAGGGCACAGTCTACCCAGACTTATGAGATACAATGAAAGCAGTGCTAAGAGGAAAATTCATAGCCCTAAGTGTCTTCATAAAGAAATTGGAGATAACTCATACTAATGATTTCAAAGTATACTTGAAAGATCGACAACAGAAAGATTCAATCTCAGCCAAAGGAGAAGAGGGCAAAAAATTGTCAAACACAAAAATGAAATCAATCTTCTAGAAACAAACATTAAACACAATCAATAAAACCACGAACTAGTTCTCTGAGAAAATCAAACCCTTAACCCAAATAAATAAAAGGTAGAGAGACCTTTACCAAATTTAAAAATCAGAAATAAAAAGACATAACATAGAAACTGAGGAAATTCTAAAAATCATTGGATCTTAGTTGAAAAGCCTGTACTACCCCAAATTGGAAAATCTAAATAAAATGGATAATTTTTTAGACAGATACCATTTACCAAAGTAAAATCAAGATCAGGTAAAGTATCTAAACATTCCTGTAACACTTGAGGAAATAGAAAGACTCATTACATTCTCCCAACCAAAACCAAAACAAAACAAAAGAAAACAAAACAAAAACAAAAAACTCCAGTGACAGATGGCTTTAATGAAGAATTCTACAAGACTGTCAAAGAAGAGATAATAACAATACTCCTCCAAATATTCCACAAAATAGAAACAGAAGAAATATTGCAAACTCCTTATGAGACCACAGTCACTCTGATATCTAAACCACAAAGACTCAACAAGAAAAGAGAGTTTACAACCAATTTATCTTTTGAATATCAGTGCAAAAATACAGAATAAGATACTTGCAAATCAAGTTTAGGGACACATTCAAAACATCATTTATCATGACAAAGTAGTTTTCATCTTAAAAAGGCAAGAATGTATCAATATATAAAACTGCATCAGCATTATCCACCACATAAAAAAATAAAAAAGCCTTTGAAAAATCCAACACGCCTTCATGTTAAAAGTCTCGGGGTGATTAAGGACACAAGATATATGTGTAAACATAAAAGGAAAATATAGCAAGCAGATGACCAACATTAAACTAAATGGAGAGGAACTGAAAGCAATCCCATTGAGATCAAGGACAAAGCAAGGCTGCACACTCGCTCCCTATCTATTCAATACAATACTTGAAATTCTTGCTAGAGCAAAAAGACAAAAAAATCACATATATCAAGGGGATGTAAATTGAAGAAAATGGAGTGAAGCTATCACTATTTAAGCATGGATGATATAATAGTATACACAAATAAGCCTTAAGTTCTACCAGAGAACCCCCATAGCCATAGCTGATACACCTTCAGCACAGTGGCAGGATACAAAATTAACTTTACAAAAACCCACCAGCCCCACTTCATACAAACAATAAACTGATCATGAAAGGTGTTAGGGAAATCACATCCTTTGCAGTAGCCAAACATAATAGAAAAATACCTTGGTGTAACTTGAACCATGCCATTAAAATCCTATGTGTCAAGAAATCAACTTTCTGAAAAATAAAATTGAAGAGGTGTCAAAACATTGAAAGGTCTTACACACACAAGAATTGGTAGGATTAACATAGAGAAAATGGTCATCTTAAAAATAATCTGCAGATTCAATTCAGTTCCCATAAAACCCACAGTTATTCAGACTGTGAAAGGGGAATTCTCAACTTTCCTTGTTAGATTTAACACTTTGTTTGTCTAATATATCAATTTCTTCTATCATATCTTCTGTGCCTGATATTATGTCTTCTAGTTTCTGCATTATTTTGGTAATGCTTGTTTCTGTTGTTTCTGTTCTTCTCTCTAGATTTTTCCATCTCCAGGAGACCCTGTTTGAGTTGTCTTCATTGATTCTATTTCTACTTTCAGGTCTTCCACAGTTATATTTATTTTCTTCATCTGTTTCATCGTGTTTTTCTTGTGTATCATTAAGGGCTTTATTCATTTTCTCTTTAAAGGCCTCTATCATCTTTGTATGGTTAGATACAAGGTTATTTTCTTTTGCTTTAGTTGTGTTAGGATATCCTGAGTTTCCTGTAGATAAGTAGCTGTGCTCTCAATTTGTCATATTGCTCTGGCTTTACTTTGTTGTGTTCTTTTGAGGATCTTTAGTCATCTGGATGGCTTTGGTCCCTGGATGTTTCTGATGTAATATTTACTGGGTCAGGGATTAACCATGATGGTTACCTCTGATGGGTATCCTTGTACTGTATGATTCTGTGGGTCCCTGTTCTGGAGAGCATTCCATGACAATCTCCAGCCTGGCCTGGTGCAGATTGCAGAGGGTGGGGGTCGTCTGGTCCAAGGGGATAGAGTGCCAGAAGGGATAATGTATCACCTCTGCTGCTGCTGCCTCCACCTTTGTGTCTCCGCTGTTGCCTCCCAGTCACTTCCAGGTGCTGCACCTGTCCCTCCATGCTGAGCCCGCCCAGGCTGGGCCACTAAGAAGCCAGCTAGCTACCAAGGAGTTGAGGGTCCAGAAGGCACTTCAGGAGAGCCGGGAGAGCAGATCTCTTCCCATATGTTACAGCTCTTGCAACAGAATCTCTTGGACAACATGATGATCCTTGCACATCTTTTCTTCTCCCTATTAGAGCTCTTTTATTCAGTTTTGGGGTGGGTCAGGGTCTAGCAAAAGATAACCTAATGGCTTGGTGTGAAAGCTTGGAGATACCTCATCTACATGTGGGAGAGCCTGAGGCACTGCTCTTCCTGACAGACCTCCATAGACCTCTTTTTGGGAGGGGCTGTAGAGGGTTGAAGCTGAATGAAAAGAACCAAAGCCCGGGAGCAGAGACGAACACCTGCATTCTGATTAGGGTCCGTGGTTCCAGGCCTGTGCTCAACCAGGTGCCCAGCTGCTTCTCACAGTCCACTGCCCCACATGATTCCAGTCATGCAGTCTGTTTGGTTCACAAGCTGCAGATCAAGTGAAGGTAGACAAAGAGGTGATGGGAGAATGGATGGCCACCTGAACTTTCAGGCTGCTCAGGGTAGCTTGCTGTGCCCAGAGGACTTTAGGAGCAGAGAAGGTGGGTGTTGGAAGGGAATAGCTACTTATCTTCAGCAATCCCTGGATGTACTTCCTGTGTGTTTGAGGCTCAGCAGGTCTGATGAATGTGAGAGTAGAGGTGGGGAGGAGAGGTAGGTCCCTCTGGGATTGCAGGCTGCTCAGGGAAGCTGGGTTTGGTACAAAGAACTCAGCATGTATTGAATATGGGTGGGGGAAGGGAAGTTTAGCTGTATGGTTCCAGCTCAGCTGGTCTGATGAAGGTCGGAGAGGAAATAGCAGAGGAATGCCTATCATTATTTTAAACAGTATTCATTCACTAATAATTTCATATTTATATGTGATGTATAAAACTCTTCATTCCACTGATGGCAATTCTTTCCCAACATGCATCTCAGCCGCAGTGGCTCCGCTGGATGCCTCTGGAAATGTGGTCCATGTTGGGGGAATAAGCAATTTTAAGATCATTAATAAAGTGATTTGTTACAGTATTTAACTTTCTGGTTTGTTTATTCTAGGATCTTGTATCATATTAGTTATGTTTTATTTTATTTTTTAGGCAATGGTAAATGGACTTGTTTCCTTGATTTCTTCCAAAGTTTGTTTGTCATCAATGTTGCTACAGGGAGCACTCCAGAGATGACCATTCAGACACAGTATACTGAAAAGTTTTTATTCTGGCAGACTGTGAACACACCAAAATATACAGGTACCCTAGGATAGGTCCATATTTTCAGAACGCAATTTTTCCCCAATACATTCTGACTTAATTTTTTCACTCTTCCATCACTTCTATTTCATCCTATCTCATCTCATCACTTTTTCAGATCCACTAGTCTCCCATTTCCATTAAGAAAAAAATAGACTTCCTAGAGACATTCACATTTTACTTAGCACTTACTGATGAAAAAAAAAAAAAAAAAAACTTGTCCCACAGGGATCCTTCATACTATGGATGCAGGTTGGGAGTATGTGGACATGTCTGAATTTCAGATTTCCTTACTGGGCTTTTCCTATAGTCAGTGACTCTGGTGAACATCTGTGAGTTTGAAACCAGCCTGGTCTACAAAATATGTTCAGTAAAGAAAGGGCTTTTTTTAATGGAGAAACGCTGTCTTGAAAATTTTCTCTCTCTCTCTCTCTCTCTCTCTCTCTCTCTCTCTCTCTCTCTTTCTCCCTCTCTCTCACTCTCCTGACACACACACACACACACACACACACACACACACACACACACATGTTTCCTGATGGACACAGGCAAATAATTACAATAAAACATTTTTTAATAACATATTTTAATAACATCAATTTTCACCAATTTAACAAAGGTGATTAACTTTGAAGAAATAAAAGGATAAAGGCTGCTTAGGTGTGTAGACTAAAATAGAAAAGTGAAAACAGTGTCAGAGGGAGTAGTTACATCTGCATTCCTGATATCACCATAATTCAAAGAGTGGTCTCACATATTGACTACAGTTATGTTTTTCTGGTTGACATTTGTCATTGTGTAATAAAATGAGGTCCTAAGTTTGCAATACCATACTATGGAGCTTATTATGCAGTGACCTGGTAAAGAATAATCTTCATGAAAGCTTTCACCAGCTACATAGAAATTAGATTTCTTCAGAATAAAATATATATAAAAAGAAAACATGAAACATATGTGAAATGTCACGACTTCAGAACAAAGTGATATATTGACACAAATTTCCTGCACTGAATGGCAAATTTTCAAATTATTTCAAAAAGGCAAAGTTGATGTATATGACTTGAATCTGTTTGTCAGCATATGTAACTGATAGAGGAGACAAATCTTTATAAAACACAGTTCTCAAATTAAGTAGATATGTGAATGATGAAAGGAGAAGAACTCACAAATAAGGATTTCAAAAGCAAACTAAATAAAGAAAAATTATAGTGAATACAGGAGGTAGACAAAAACATAGCATATGTTTCAACATGAAAAACAGATTAGCCTAATATGATTCACTAAAGAAATAATAGCTTGTGGCATCAACTACCACATTACAACTTTATATGTAAGTTTTCAGATGCTGAAGAATAATAAGCCTTCAAATATATTGTTTAATTTAAGAACCGCAGTAGCTAGTTTTTAAGAAGGTTTTTTTCTCTTAGTATATGTTTTGTCCCTGATATAACGAAGTGAATTCATTTCTGGCCTTAATAATATGATGTAGCACTTGGGGGCAAAGATGATGCCTAAGAGTGATGCACTGGAAGCCAAGATAGAGAAGACTTCCATAGCCACCATGATCTTCCCCTTGGTGCTGTGGTAGACAGGGAGGAAGGTGAGCCAGACACTGCAGAACACCAGCATGCTGAAAGCCAGGAACTTGGCTTCATTGAATGTGTCAGGTAGATTTCTGGACAAGAAAGCCATAAAGTAGCTCCCTAGGGCCAGTGCTCCCAAGTATCCCAGGGTGCAATGGAAAGCAATAGCTGAGCCTTTGTTGCAAATGATAATGATGTGTCCATATTCTGAGTGAGCATCTTTATCAATAAATGGAGGAGATAATGTCAGCCAAATTCCAGAAAGAACAACTTCGATCAGGGTACAGATGAGAATAATATAGTTAGGAGCTCTTAATATCAGTAGCCATCTCCTCCTTCTTCCTGGAGAAGTGATCTTGAAGGCTATAACTACAGTAATAGTTTTGGCCAAAACAGTAGAAAGAGCCACAGTGAAGAGAAGTCCAAAAATGTTTTGCTGCAGGACACAGGTGGCTGTGCTCGGATGGCCAATGAAGAGCAAGGGACAGAGGAAACAGAGTGTCAGAGTGATGAGCAGGGTGTAACTGAGAGCCAGGTTATTGGCCTTGACAATGGGGGTGTCTCTGTTCTTCAGAAACACTCCAAGAACAACAGTTGTGAGTGAGGAAAATCCCAGGGACATGAGGCTGAGTGTCTTTCCCAAGGGGTCATCATAGGCCAGAAATGTCACAGTTTTCTGTAGGCAGTGGGTCTTGTCTGTTTTTGCATAATGAGTTTCTGGACACTTCACACACTGATCTATATCTGCCAAATGTTCAGTTTATAATGAGTACATACTCTGTTTTTACCCTTTATCTTAAGGTATTTCCCAGCTACAGCACAAAGCACTAGCTTTGTTTATGACACAAATATTAAAACACTTTCCACAAAATCTTTTTAAACTCAATTTTCTTTTACTTCAAATTAAACAGCTTCAATGATTTTTTTCTCTGTTCTTACAGACATGGTACTCTTGCATTTCGTGACACAGTTGTTTCTGTTTTAAAAGACATCAAAACACTGAAATACATTGCACGAACATATTTTGGCTCTAACCAAGCAAGTGACTGTAACCAAGCAAGTAAAAGATCTGTGTGACAAGAACTTCAAGAATATGTGGAAAGAAATCTAAGAAGACCTCAGAAGATTGAAAGATCTCCTATGCTCATGGATAAGCAGTACTTGCATAGTAGAAATGGCAATCTTACCAAAAGCAATCTACAGATTCAGTGGAATCCTCATTACAATTCCAAATCTGTTCTTCTCAGTGATGGAAAGAGAAATTCTCAAATTCATCTGTAGTAACAAACAAACCAGGACAGCAAAAACTATTCTCGACAATAATTGAACTTCTATGGGAATCACCATCCCTGACCTCAAGCTATACTACAGAGCAATAGTGACAAAAACAGCATGTTGTTGGTACAGAGACAGTCAGTTAGATCAATGAAATAGAATTGAAGAATAAGATAAGAAATAAATGCACACTCATGGCCACCTGACCTTGGTCAAAGAATCAAAACCATCCAGTGAAAAAAGAACAGCATTTTCAACAAATGGTGCTGGTTTATGTGGCCATTCAGCATGTAGAAGAATGCAAATTTATCTATTCCTATCACCTTGTAAATTCACGTCTAAGTGTATCAAGGACATCCACATAAAACCTGAGTCAAATAGAAGAGAATGTCGGGAGAAAATTCAAACACATGTGGACATAAGAAAATTCCCTGAAAAGAACATCAATTCAATTTTCAGAAAATTGAAAATTTTCTGTAAGGCAAAGAACACTGTCATCAGGACAAAACAGCAACCTACAAATTGGGAAAAGATCTTTACCAACCCTAGATTTCATAGAGGAGTATTAACCAATAAATACAAAGAACTGGAGAAGTTCAACACCAGAGAACCAAATAACTCTATTAAAAATGGGGTACAGAACTAAACAAAGAATTCTCAATTGAATAATCTTGAATGGGTGAAAAACATCTAAAGGAATGTTCAATATCCTTAGTCATCAGAGAAATGCAAATCAAAATGCCCCATTCAGTCTGGCTAAGATCAACAACTCAGGTGACAGCAGATGCTAGCATGGATGTGGAGAAAGAGGAATACTCCTCTCTTGCTGGTGGGATTACAATGTTGTACAACCACTCTGGAAATAAGTCTGGTATTTCATCAGAAAATGAAAATAGTTCTACCTGAGGACCAAGCTATACTACTACTTGGTAGATAGCCAAAAGATGCTCCAACATGTAACAAGGACACATGCTTCACTATGTTCATAGCAGCTTTATTTGTGATAGCTAGAAGCTGGAAACAATCCAAATGTCAGTAAACCAAAAATGGATATAGAAAAGTGGTATATTTACACAATAGAGTACTACTCCACTATTAAAAACAATGACTTCATGAAATTCATTTGCAGTTAAAGAGATGGATCTAGAAAATATCATCCCGAGTGAGGTAATTTAGTCACATAAGCATACATATGGTATGTACTCACTGATAAATTGTATTTACTCACTGATAACTGGATATTAGTTCAAAATCTCAGAATATCCACAATACAACTCACAGATCATGTGAAGCTCAAGAAGAAGAAAGAACAAAGTGTGGATACTTCAGTCCTACTTAGAAAGGGAAACAAAACAATCACAGGAGTTAGAAGGTAGGAGGAAAATTGGCAAGAGTGAGGAGGGACAGGGAAAATGGGGGCCAAAATCAAACATGGGAGAAGATGGGGGGAAAGTACAGATGGTCAGGAAATTGAAAGGAGGTGTGTAATAGTGGGGGATGGAGAACTGGGGATAGCTACTACTATGTTCCATTTGCCATGGAAGAAAAAAGCTCCCAGGTTTTAATGGGGATTATATTAGCTGAAATACTCATCAAAGGGGAGACTGAATCTATACCATATCCAGTGAATAGGCATGGACCTTGGTTGAGGTACGGGGCCATCCACCCAACTCAAAACTTTTAACACAGAAATCTTTCCATCTAGGGGAAATGCAGGGGCAAATCGTGGAAGAGATGAAAGAAAATGCCACCTAGAGACCAACCCACCTAGGGATCCATCCCATTTCCAGACATCAAACCTAGACACTATTGCTGATGCCAAGAAATGATTGCTGACAGGAACCTCATATGGCAGTCCCCTGAGAGGCTCTGCCAGAACCTGAACAATACAGATGTGGATGCTTGTAGTCAATCATCAGATTAAACATGAGGACCCCAATGGTGGACTTAGGGTAAAGACTGAAGGAGCTGAAAGAATTTGCAACCCTATAGAAAGAATAATATAAACTAATTGGAACCTCCAGGATTCTCAGGGACTAAACTACCCACCAAAGAATATATATGGAGGGACCAATTCATGGCTCCAGCTGCATATGTAGAAGAGGATTAATTTATCTAGCATTGATGGGAGGGGAGGCCCTTGGTCCTGTGGAGGCTTGACACTCAAGCCTGTGGAGATGCTGAGGGGATGTCAGAAGTAGGTGGGTAGGTTTGGGAACACTCTCATAGAGGCAAGTGTCGGGGGGATGGGATGGGGGTTTGCTGAGGGCAAACTGGGAAGGGGGTATTTGAAATGTAAATAAATTAATTCATCTATAAAATCCAACCAACTAACCAAACAAAACCCACAAATAGTCATTCACCTCATCTAGTAGGCCTCATCCCAGGGATGCAAAATTGGTTCAATATATTAAATCCATTAATGAAATTCAGTATATAAACAAACTCAAAGGAAAAATACCACATAATCACCTCAGAAGATGCTGAAAAAGCATCTGACAAAACACAACACTGTTCATGTTAAAAGTATTGGAGAGATCATGAATTCAAGGCCCAAACCTAAATACAATAAAAGCAATACACATCAAGTCAACAGCCAACATCAAATTGAATGGCAAGATACTTGAAGCAATCTACTAAAATCAGGGACAAGACAAGGATGTCCACTGCCCCCTTATCTAGTCAATATGGTACTTGAAGTTCTAACAAGAGCAATAAGACAACAAAAGGAAATCAAGGGGCTACAAATTGACAAAGAAGTCAAGGTATCACTATTTGCAGATGATATGATAGTATAAATAAGCAATCACAAAAATTTTTACCAGAGAACTTCTACAGCTGATAAACAACTTCAGCAAAGCGGCTGGATATAAAATTAACTCAAACAAATCAGTAGCTTTTCTTTATACAAGTGATAATTGGGCTGAGAAAAAAATAGCAAAACAAAATCCTTCAGAATACTCACAAATAATACAAAATATCTTGGGGTAACTCTAACCAAACATGTGAAAGATCTGTATGACAAGAA
>JANHMN010000003.1:16729299-16751534 GCA_030674055.1 Rhabdomys pumilio
CCAAAGTGAGGTGTAAAACAATTCTTAAAAAATGAACAATAATGCCATTACCAGCAGCAGCAACAACAGGGTGTGGGTGGCAGCAGAAAGGAGAACACACTGGTGTGTAGCCTCCTCTCACATTGGGAGAGACAAGGGGAGAAGAGAGAGTGCTGGTGCAGAACCCCTTGGGAAGTGCTGGCTTATTCTACTCCCTTGGCTTGGATGTCACATCCCTTGGTTGAAACACAGGGAAGTCCTCCACAACAACAGTACAGCAGCAGGCCCCAATAACACGAGAAAGTCCAGGGTTCCATAAGCTTTAATGACATAGCAGATGGTAGTTGAATCTGAATGTGCACCCCCACTTAAGCCAGGGAATTGTGACTTAAATAGGGATGGAGCTGCCATACTACTGGAGTTGGAGGATGGGCATTAGCAAGAACATAGCTAGCCCATGATTGCCCACAATCTATAAATTGCATACACTTTTTCTCAATAGCCTTTTTCCTATTATGATGAGCCTCTCAATAAGAAACCATTATTTTTCTCAATCAGAAATTTGATTAGGATCATGCTCAAAATATCAAAGACAGGTTTTATCTCTCTGTTAGAAATTTTTAAATTAAATTTGACAAAATTTATGTCTCCCACTAATGTTTGAAAATCAATTAATGTTTTCAATCAATCCTTTCTGATTAGGGGATTTTAGTGGCACAGTAATTTTGGGATACAATTTATTTTCTCAAATAAGACTAAGGTGGATCAGTCTGTACCTTTCCAGGTGCTATTAATATTCCCTGTACTAACAAGTCCTTCTTTAAATGTGAATAAGCTGCTAATAGCAATCTTTCTTGTATATGTGCTAATAAAATATCATCCATGTAATGAATTTGATAGACTTCAGAATGTGCTTGCCTAGCTTTAGTAACAGCTTTGGCCACAAACTTAGGACATAAATTTGGGCTATTTGCCATGCTTTGGTGTAAAAACTTCCAAAGAAACCTATTCATGGGTTATTAAAATTTTGATGAAGGACAGAGTAAAAGAAAATCTCTTACACTCTTTGGAGCAAGAGGTGCAGAATTAATACAGTTCTTCAACTCCAGAATATTCCTAAAGATATCTTTGAGTACAGTAGAATGAATAGGCAACCCTGGCTATAATGCTTACATTTAATACTGTAGTTTCCATATTCCATGAACACACACATGATCACTGTTTCTGAAGGCTTACCAGGAGGACAAAAATATCTGATCATACTTCCCTGTCCTAGACCAAAGTCATTTTCATGGCAGAAGCTTACTTCCTTGATCTAGCTACAATTTAGACTCATGTCTGAAATTACTTCTTTGTTCTAGCCTGATATTTAGATTCCTGCCTGAAATTACTTCTTCGTTCTAACCTAATGTATAGATTCCTATGAAAAATTATTTCTTTGTTCTAGCCTAATGTCAAATTCCTCCTGAAGCCTAGTTTCTTGTCGATGGTCAGTGTCATATTCCTGCCAAGCAGCCCACTTCCTTGTCCTTGGCCAATGCCAAGCATTCTCAAAGACTCTTTGCTATCCCCCTTTTTTATTTCATTAACAAGACTGGGTCTGTCCTAGGTCATTCTGACAAGAATTCCTTCCTTACCCATCATGAAATATACATAATCAAAAGCAATGCACTTCTGCCTTATGTTGGTAATGCTCTGTGCAGAATTTTACCAGTCATACATACACTCCTGCCTCTTCACCCTCATATTCCCCCACAATGGAGCATTCAGACCAAGTGCCTCCTCTCCCATCTATGTCCAACAAGGCCATCCTCACATACATTTATGGATGGAGACATGAGTCTCTCCATGTGTGTTCCCAGGTTGGATGTTTAGACACTGGGAGCACTGGTTGTTTGGTAAGGTTACTCTCCCCATGGGGCCACAAAACCTTTCAGCTCCTTCAGTCCTCTCTCTAACTCCTCCATCGGGAGCTCCATAATCAGTTCAATGCTTGTCTGCCAGCACCCGCTTCTTAATAGATCAGATTTTGACAGAGCCCCTCAGGAGACAGCTATATCAGGCTTCTGTCAGCATGCACTTCCTAGCATCCACAACAATGTCTGTGTTTGGTGACTGCACATGGACTGGATCCCCATGTGGCACAGTCTCCAGACGGCTCCTCCTTCAGGCTCTGTTCCACACTCTGTCTCCACATTTCCTCCCATGGGTATTTTGTTAAACCTTCTAAGAAGGACTGAAGAACCCTCACTTTGGACTTGCTTCTTCTTGATCTACATATGGTCTGTGAGTTGGATCATGGATATTCTGAGATTTGGGGCTAATATCCATTAGTTCATAACATATGTGTTCTTGTGTAATTGGGTTACTTCTCCCGGGATGATATTTTCCAGTTCCACCCATTTACCTAAGAATTTCGTGAATTCATTGTTTTTAATACCTAAGTAGTACTCCACTGTGTAAATGTATCATGTTTTCTGTATCCACTCCTCTGCTAAAGGACATCTAGGTTCTTTTCAGATTCAAAATATTATAAATCAGGCTGCTATGAACATAGGGAAGCATGTGTCCTTGTTATGTGTAAGAGCATCTTTTGGATATATGCCCAGGAGTGGAATATCTGGGTCCTCAGGTAATACAGTGTCCAATTTTCTGAGGAACCACCAGACTGATTTCCAGAGTGGTTGTACCAGCTTACAATTCCACCAGCATTGGAGGAGCGTTCCTCTTTCCAGCCATCCTTGCCAGCATCTGCTTTTGATCATAGCCATTCTGACTGGTGTGAGGTGGAATGTCAAGGATGTTTTGATTTGCATTGATGAGTAAAGATGTTGAATATTTGTTTTGGTGTTTTTTGACCATTCGAGTTTCCTCAGTTGAGAATTCTTGGTTTAGCTCTGTACCCCATTTTTAATAGGGTTACTTGATTGTCAGGAGTATAATTTCTTGAGTTCTTTGTACATATGTAATATTGGCCCTCTGGATGTAGGACTGGTAAAGATCTATTCCCAATTTGTTTGTTGACATTTTGTCTTACTGAAGTGTACTTTACCTCACATAAGGTTTGCAATTTTATGAAGGTCCCATTTGTTAATTTATAATCTTAGAGCATGAGCCTTTGGTGATCTGTTCAGGAAGTTTTCCCTATGCCCATTTGTTCTTTCCATTTTCTCTTCTATTAGTTTCAGTATATATTGTTTTATGTGTAGGTCTTTGATATATTTGGACTTGAGTTTTGTATAAGCAGTAAGAATGGCTTGAAAACAATTTTTCAAGCAAATGGTCATAAGAAACAAGCTGGAGTAGACATTCAAAAATCTCCAGCTGAAGAACACGAAGGGAGGGACTCATGGTTCCACCTATATAGGTAGTTAAAGGAGCCCTTTCCAGGCATCAGTAGAAGTGGACAGCCTTGGTACCTGAAAGTTTGGATTTTCTAATGTTGGGGAATTTCAACTGCAGGGAGGCAGGATTTGGAGTATGGTGGTTGCCCACCCTAAGGGACTGAGGTGGTTAATATTGGGCTGTCTTTCTAGTAAAAAGTAGTGGTTTTGTTGGAAAAGGGAGGATTAGCTAGGATTTATTGTATAGCCATTACCTATTGCTAGAAATATGTATAACTGTTATTAAGATGAAGTTATAATTTCTTAAATGGTACAAAATTTACTTTTATTTCAAATTTAAGGTTTTCAGTAGCACGAGCTTCTTATTGATATCAAAGTGAGATGAACATTGTAACTCTCATAGGCATTATGCCTGTATAACACACTTAGGAATCCAGGGCTTAGACCCAGTTAACATTTTAACTGATTTGAGATGGTTAGCCTGTGAGTTAAGGGCCTATAGGAAATTCATGGCTCTAAGTTTATTGTTAGGGTGTTTTCTCTATTTTATTTAGAAATAGCTGAGAGGAGTTAACAGACAACAGTCCAGATTACCTTACATGGATAGTTGGTTTTGAAAACATCAAAACCCAACAAAATTGACATTACAAACATTTCTGTATTAATGTTCATTTTGATGAGAGACTTGTCTGCTCCTGACAGTTTCCTGTCATGGATCCTAAGAAGAAATTAAGCATCTTTGGAGTTACTACAGTTGTGGTGAGACAGCCACTAGGCAAGAATTGCCTCTTTCCATCTACAGACAAATTACTGTCCAGAAAATTGTGGACACTTGTGGAAGAGTTGACTGATTATATCTGCCAAGACAGAGTAATCAGCCCTTAATAATTCAGCATCACTGTCAGATGATCCTGGACCAGAAGTCTGAAGATCGGATACTCCAACATTTTGTAGTATAGGAACTGTCCAGGTGTTCAGAGGTCTCTATAAATTGGCTAAGTTTTAGAAGCTATGCTTTGTGCTTTCCATAACTTTAGTTAACTCAGTCATTCTGGATTTCTGATGGGGTTGAAAACTTATAGACTCATAGCCAATCCTAGCTATTTACTTTGAGAGAAAAAAATTGAGAGGATGGTTTTCAGCTAACATTCATTCTAAAGCCAAGAAAAAACCAGGTTCAGTACTAAGTCTTTTAGTTAGGAGAGATGGCAGAGGTTCTAGTTAGTCCACAAAATGATTGACTGGGTATTAGGTCTATCTTGCAACTTACTGACATAAATTGGTATAGTTATGCTCTAATTGTATTTGAGAAAAAGTTTTATTTTAACAGGAAAGGTGATATGTAGAAGGGCTAAGGTGGGATGAGTAAGGAGACGAAGAGGAGGATTAAGAAGATGAAAAGGAGAAGGAGAAGGAGAAGAGGACCTAGGTGATGTGTGTGTGTGTGTGTGTGTGTGTGTGTGTGAGAGAGAGAGAGAGAGAGAGAGAGAGAGAGAGAGAGAGAGAGAGAGACAGAGAGGGAGAGATGAGGGGAACATGGAGGCAAATGTTCACATCTCCTCCAGTCAAAGATAGTTGATATATCTAGGTTGGGTATTGGGTTACACTTCTGATTGATATTGAGCATTATCAAATTATAAAGTTTTTGATTAACATTTAAAAAATTGTATAAAACGAAAAGGAGAAGGGGGCATGGGATAGGGATTTTCTAGTGAGGGGAAATGGGGAAATGGGATGGCATCTGAAATGTAAATAAAATATCCAATAAAAATAAGTTACAAAAAGAAATTTTGGGCCATATATATATATATATCAACTGCAAATAAATATATTTTGACCCGCTTGGAAAAAATATTTTGTTGATTTAGAGAAAACTGTAACACCACTTTCCTGACTGACTTTCAAATCTGCTTTTTTTTTCCTATAAAATTCCTGTTCTTAGAACCGATTGGTACCAAATTTAGGCTTCCAAGTTCTTTTTGTGGTCCTGACCAATCAGTCTGAATAAATCATTCAATAAATTTTCATTAATATAATATCTTATTTGTCAGTGAACAGATAATCTCAGGCCTCACCATAATTATGTCCCCTGCCATAAAGAAATTTTTGGTTTCATGGGGTCTCAATTTTTAACTGTTGTTTTTAGTGCCTGTGGTATTGAAATTTTCAGAAAGTTTGTTCCTATTACAATGAGTTCAGGGTTATTGCTTTCATTTTCTTCTATTGAAGTCAGTGTGATGAGTCTTGTATTAAGGCCACTGATCCACTTGAGTTGATTTTTGTGCAAGGTAGTGAACATGAATATATTTTCATTCTTCTGCAGACAGTCATCCAGTTAGACCAGCAACATTTATTGAACATGCTTTTTGTCCAGTGTGTATTTCTGGAAAAACGCCTCTTAATCAAAATATAGGTCTCCATAAATTTGTGGACTTCTATTTATTTCATTCCACTGATCAACAGGTCTGCTTTTATGTTGATGCTATGTTGTGTTTGTATGACTATATATTTGTAGTACCTTTTGAGATTTAGAATAATGATATCTTCAGAATTTTGTATTACCCAAATTGGTTTAGCTAATTTATAAATATAAAGTTGAAACCTGTCTTTTGAAATTGTGTGAAGAATTCTTTTACAAATTTGAAGGAAATTTTGTTGAATACATAGATTGTTTTTGGTAGGAGGGCAATTTCACTATATTGATATTAAGGATCATTGAGCCTTGAAGATCTTTCAACCTTCAGATATCTTCTTCAGTTTCTTTCTTAAACGTTTTAATGTTTATTATTATTATTATCATTATTACTATTATTATTATACAAATTTTCCACTTTCTTGGTTAGCGATATTCTCAAGATATTTTTGAGACTGTTGTGAAAGTATTGTTTACCTGATTTCTTTCTCAATTTCATCATTTATATATATAAGAAAGCTATTGAGAAGGAATTTTAATCCAACAACATGACTGTTATTGCAAGAAATCACATCCAAAGACCTGGATCTGTATGATCCAGCTGGAATATTGGCATGCCCTTAGTACACTTTTTTAATGCCTCTGGCTAGAATGTGACAGGCAGTTAGTATGCAACTTAAATCCCAAACAATGAAGGTAAAGTTAGTTTGTAGAGGAATCAGACATGTTTTTTCAGTGTTCATGAATTTGTTTGTATTCTGCTGTTGCTACACAGCTTTAATCTGTGGTGGTAAGATATTATGACTTGTGTTGTTTCAATTATCTTCTATTTGTTGAGACTTGCTTTATGTTCAAGTGTGCAATCAATTTTGGAAAAAGTTCCATGAGTTGATGAAAAAAGGTACATTCTTTGTGTTTGGATGATCCTCCTTGCATATGCACTATGTTAGCATATATCTTTTTTATTGGGGAACTGAGTCTGTTGATATTGAGAGATATAAAAGGCAGACTACTTTTAGTTCCTGTTGTTTTTGTTGTTAGAGGTAGTATTATGTGTATGTGATTCTCTCCTTTCTGTTGTGAAATGATAAATTTCTTGTTTTTCTTTCATGTATATGGCCCCCTTGTGTTTGAGTTTTCCTTCTATAATCCTCTGTCGGGCTGGATTAGAAGATATATATTGTTTGTATTTAGTTTTGTTGTAGAATATTTTGGTTTCTTCATCTATGATGATTAAGAGGTTTGTCTGGGCTGAAATTTGTGTACTCTTAGGGCCTCCATGAACTTTGTACAGACTCTTCTGGCTCTTAGGATCTCTGTTTAGATGCCTGGTATAATTATGATATGTCTGTCATTATATGTTGTTTGGCATTTTTTTTCATACAACTTTCAATATTCTTTTTTTGGTCCATGCATTTAGTGTTTTGATTATTATGTGATGGGAGGATTTTCCTTTCTGATCCAACATTTGGTGTTCTGTAGGATTCTTGTATATTTATGGCCATCTCTTTCTTTAGGTTGTGGAAGTTTTCTTTAATGATTTTGTCTAAGTCATATTCCTATTATTCATAAGTTTGGTCTTTTTATTGTGTTCTGTGTTTCCTGGATGTTTTGGGTTAGGAGTTTTTAAAGTTTTTGTATTTTTTTTTTTTGACATTTGTGTCACTATCTTCTTAGGTATCTTCTACACATGAGATACTCTCTTCTATCTCTTGTATTCTGTTGTTGATGCTTGTGTCTGTAACTACAGACTTGTTTAGGGGGGGCTTTCCAATTACAGGGTTCCCTCCATTTGTGATTTCTTTACTACTTCTACTTACATACTTATGTGTTAGATAGCTTTATTCAATTTCTTCACCTGCTTGATTGTGTTTTACTGTATTTTTAAAAGGGATTTATTTGCTTCCTCTTTGAGGACTTTGACCTGTTTACCTGTGCTTTCCTTATTTTTTTTCAGTGAGATACTTATATTATCCTTAAAGGACTCTATTATCTTCATAAGATAGAACTTTAGGTCTGCATCCAGGTGGAGTATCCAGGTCTTGGTGTGATAGGAGAACTGGGTTCTGATGGTGCTAAAGTATATTGACTTCTGTTGCTTATGGTCTTGGACTTGCATTTCAATATCTGGATATCTCTAGCATTAACTGGCCTGAGGGTCTCTGTTTAAAATCTGCCCCTGTGTCTCTGGGTTGCTGCAGGTGTCCTGAAATATATTTAACCCTGGCTGCTTCAGATCTCCTGGGAGGCCTTCATATTGTGGAGTCTGTAGAGAGACACACAAGCTAATGATCTGCTCTGTTGCACTATTTGAGGTAGATCTCTTCGGAGGCCTTCAGACTAAGGTGTTTTCAGAGGGGCAGACTCACTGATGATCTGACCCAGCAGTAGGCACAAGCTGGACTTAATAGTGTTCTCTTAAAATTCACATTTAATTTTACCATTAACCCCATATCAAGCCTACTATGTTCATATCAATCTTTGCTACAACCAACCTCCAGGCTTCTGCATCCACCCTCATGTCTCTTAGTGCAATGTCCTTCATTCTATACCATACAGAGTCTTCCCACATTCTCATCCAAGGTCTATCCCTGACCTCCTTATTTATACCTTTTCTGAAAACCCTCATATTTAAAATAGTTCCACAATCAATGCCCTAATCTTTCTGGACTTCTCTGCCTTTTCTTAAAAAATAAGTTCTAGGAATGGACGAGGATCCTTTCTACTCATCCCTCAAACCACAGAAATCTATGTGATATTGAACCATTCCACTTAAAACCATCAGGGCCTACACTTGCTTAAAGGCAAATTCCTTTTGTCACCAAGATTTCTTTCCACCCAAGCCATTTCCAAAACCTAAACTCCAGTGTTCCCCACAGTTTTTCTTTTACCAAACCTGCTTTGTTTATAATAAACTCAAAACATACAAGAGAAGCATGCAATCCCAGATAGCATCACAAAAATAACAATAAGAAAGGTCAAGCCTGTATCTTATCTCTAAAACCTACTAGTCTTGTAAAATTGTTTAATGGTATAGTACAAATTAACCAAATGAACTCCAGGACATTCAATTAAAAAAAAACTATCATAAACATAATCAAAGAAATTAAGGAGCTTTGACAAGACACAAAGCTAAACTTAAGGTGAAAGAATTTATGAAGAATAAAATCCAGAGTGATGCCAACCAATATTAATAAAAAATAAAACATCCAAATAAGTCAGATAGTTGTGGTGCACATCTTTAATTCTAGGACTTAGGAGGCAGAGGAAGGTGAATTTCTGAGTTCAAGGCCACAGCAATTTTCATAACAGCTAGTAACAAACCTAAAAACCCTGTCTCTAAAAAAATAATCAAAAACAAGGTTAATGAAAATGACAAAGGTAGTCCAACACTGGAGATTTCAAGAAAATCAGAAAATAAAAACACTGAAGCAGACTCAACCTGAAATGATAGAATTGTATAGACCAATAAGTCAATAGAAATTCCAAAAGATGTTACAAGTGGAATAAATAAAACAAAATAAAATATATCATGCCTTGAAAATAGGACAGAGGATCTATATGAAATAAAAGAGAGATATAAAACATTTTTAAAAACATATGAAAGAAACAAACAGAAAATGTGGGACACCAAGACAAACAAGTAAAGAAACAAAACATCTTCACATTACAGGCATACATGAAGGAGAATAATATGAAGTCAATTGCATAGAATAAATCTTTGGGGAGACCATAGAAGCAAATGTTACTAAAATAAGGAAAGACATACTTAAACATATACACAAAGCACACACAACACCAAATAGAAGAAAAAAAAAACAGAAAATGTTAACTGACCTACCATTCTTGGTCATATAACTAGTAAACCACTAAATACAACTGAGTATACATATGAAAACACATAACAAATTCCAATAACAGGATGACCACAACTTACATAAAAACTTCAATAATAATTATAAGTATCAATACCCTTAATGGCCCAGCCAAAACCACACTGACCTAATAAATCAAGGAGCAAATTTATCTATTCTCTTTCTATAAGAAAAACATCTTATTTTGAAGATAGATCTTGAAGTAAAAGATTAGACAATGACCTCCATTAAAATGGAACCAAAAAGCAAGCCAGAATTAAGTACTCAGTATTTGACAAGGTATATTCAAACTATAATTAATCAGAAGAGAAAAAAAGAAATACTTCATTCTAACCTAAGGAAGATTTAACCAAGAACACATTAATCACAAATGTACATGCACCAAACTCAGAGGTAGTCAATTTCATTAAAAAAAAAAACTGCTATTTGAATGAAAGACACAGATTATTACAAACAATTCACAAATAATGGGTCACTTCAATACCTACACTTTCTCCAATAGATTATGTCATCTGGACAAGAAATAAACCGAGAAACATAAAACCCCATTGACATCAAACATCAAATGTATTTAAAAGAAACTATGAGTATACATATGAAAACACATAACAAAGTTCAATAACAGGGTGAACAGGATTGAAAGAAAATGCATCCATAGATTCATAGGGAGGACACCCCAACTGAGGCCTTGTTGAGGCCCTGTTGGTGTAGGTGTGGCCTTATAGAGAAAGAAAATCATGGGGAATGGGCTGTGGGGTTTCAAAAGCTCAAGCCAGGACCAGTGATTTAGTCTATTTTCCTGCTGCATTCCATTCCAGATGTAGGAGTCATGGCTACTTCTCCAGCATCTTGTCTGCCTGCATGCCACCATGCTTTCTGCCATGACAATAATGGGATAAATCTCAGCCCCAGTTAAATGTTTTCTTTCATAAGATCTGCCCTAGAAAATATCCTGAGTGAGGTAACCCAATCACAAAAGAACATACATGGTGTGAACTAATTGATAAGTGAATATTAGCCACAAAGCTGGCAATACTCAAGATACAAATCACAGACCACATGAAGCTCATGAAGAAAAAAAATAAACTCTGGTTGCTTCAGTCTGTCTTAGAAGGAGTAACAAAATTGTCAGAAGAGCAAATATGGAAACAAAGTGTGGGACAGAAACTGAAGGAGGGGCCGTTTAGTTACTGTTCCTCCTGGTTATCCATCCCATGTGTAGTCACCAAGGCAGCACTGACGTGGATGCCAGGAAGTACATGCTAACAGAAGCATAATATAGCTGTCTCCTTAGAGGTCTGCCAGATTCTGAAGTATACAGGGGCAGATGCTCACAGCTAACCACTGAAATGATCATGGGGTTCCCAATGGAGGAGTTAGAAGACTGAAGGAGCTGAAGGGCTTTGTGGTCCCATGGGGAGAGCAAAAATACCAACCAACCAGAGCTCCCAGGGTCTAAATCACCAGCCTGAAAGCACATAGAGGGAGACCCGTGGCTCCAGCTATATATGTAGGAGAGGATGGCCTTCTTGGGAATAGGTGAGAGAGGATGTTCTTGGTCCTGTGAAAGCTGGGTGTACCAGTGTGGGGGAATTCGAGGGTTGGAGGTGAGGTTGGGGGGCATATCCTCATAGAAGCAGGAGGAGGGGGATAAGATGGGGGTTTCTGGTTGGCAGGGAATGAGAAAAGGGGATAATATCTGAAATGTAAATAAAATATCCACAAAGACTAGATGAAGCAGGGCTACCAGGAGCTCTAACCTGAGCAGTATCTAAGGTAAGGATTCAGTAGCGCTTACCATAAGCAGGGAGCAACCAGGGCACACAGGGACCCAGGAATTCACTCCTGGCCCTGAGCACTGGTACCTTCCTGGTCTGAGCCTGAGAGCTCAGCAGATCCCAGGAGATAGCTCTGCACCCAATCTCACAGAACCCAGAGGAAGAGGGGCTCTCAGGAGCTTTAACCCGGGCAGTGTCTTGGGTAAGGAGGCAGCAACACTCACAGGAAGTGGAGTGTGGCTGGGGCCCACCGGGACAAAGGGATTCACTCCCGGTCAGGAGTACCAGTTAATTCCCGTTTAGGCATGAGGACAGAGCAGATCCTAGGAGACAGCTCTGCACCCAAGCTCGCAAAATCCAGAGGTGGCAGGGCGCCCAGGAGTTCTAACCTGGTTAGTATCTAAGGTCAGGAGACAGCAATATTCTACCGAAACAGGGAGTAACCAGGACCCACAGGGACCCAGGAATTCACTCCTGGCCCAGAGCACTGGTTCCTTCCTGATTCCACTTGAACCCTGAGCAGAACTTGGACCTCAGCTCTATCCTCAGCAGCAACACCCATCCCAAACAGTTCTGCCACAACCAAGATAATAGGAAAGACAAGGCTCCAGTCAGAGACAGCTCAGGTAGCACCAAGGAGATCCAGATGGCTAAAGGTAAGCACAAGAACACAAGCATCAGCAACCCAGGGTACTTGGGTTTATCAGAACCTAGTTCTCCCACCTTAGAAAGTCCTGAATTACCTATATCACCAGGAAAGCAAGAGTCAGATCTAAAATCACTTCTAATGACAATGGTAGAAAACTTTAAGAAGGACATAAATAACACACTCAAATAAATTGAGGTGAACACAGATAAACAGGTGAAAGCCCTTAAAGAGGAAACACAAAAAACCCTTAAAGAATTACAAGAGAACACAACTAAGCAGGTGAAGGAATTTGACAAAACCATCCAGGACATAAAAATGGAAGTAGAGACAATTAAGAATTTACAAAGGGAGATTATCAGGGATATAGAAAACCTGGGAAAGAAATCAGGAGTCATAGATGCAAGCATCACCAACACAATACAAGAGATAGAATAGAGAATCTTAGGTGCAGAAGATAACATAAAAATATTAACACAACTGTCAAAAAAAACACAAAATGCAAAAAGTTCTAAACACGAAACATCCGGGAAATTCAGGACACAATGAGAAGACAGAACCTAAGAATAATAGGTGTAGAAAAAAGGGAGGATTCACATCTTAAAGGGCCAATAAATATTTTCAACAAAATTATAGAAGAAAACTTCCCTAATGTTAAGAATGAGATGCCCATAAACATACAAGAAGCCTACATAACGCCAAATAGACTAGACCAGAAAAGAAATACCCCCCATCACATAATAATCAAAGCACAAAATGCACATAACAAAGAAAGAATTTTAAAAGCAGTAAGGGAAAAGGCCAAGTAACATATAAAGGTAGACTTATCAGAATTACACAAGACTTTTCACCAGAGACTCTAAAAGCTAGAAGATCCTAGACAGATGTCATACAGACCCTAAGAGAACATAAATGCCAGCCCAGGATACTATACCCAGCAAAACTCTCAATTATCATACATGGAGAAATCAAGATATTTCATGACAAAACCAAATTTACAAAATGTCTTTCTACAAACACAGCACTACAAAGAATAATAACAGGAAAGCACTAATACAAGGAGGGCAATTATACCCCAGAAAAAGCAAGAAAATAAGCCTCTTCCAACAAGCCCAAAAGACAATAACTACACAAACAATGCCTCCACTCTTAACAAAAATAACAGGAAGCAACAATCTCCTTTCCTTAATATCTCTTAACATCAATGGAATCAATTCCCCAACAAAAAGACATAGGCTAATGGGCTGGATACGCAAACAGGACCCAGCATTTTGCTGCATATAGGAAACCCACCTCAGTAACAAAGACAGACACTACCTGAGAGTAAAAGGCTGGAAAACAAGTTCTCAAACAAATGGTCCTAAGAAACAAGCTGGAGTAGCCATTCTAATATTGAATAAAATCAACTTTCAACTTAAAGCAATCAAAAAGGATAAGGAAGGACATTTCATACTCATTAAAGGAAAAGTTAACCAACATGAACTCTCAATACTGAACATCTATGCGCCAAATATAAGAGCACCCACTTTCATAAAGGAAACCTCAGTAAAGCTCAAAGTACACATTTCACCTCACACAATTATTGTGGGAGACTTCAATAACCCACTCTCAGCAATGGATAGATCAACGAAACAGAAACTAAACAGAGATACAGTGAAACTAACAGAAGTTATGAGCCAAATGGACTTAACAGACATTTATAGAACATTTCACCCTAAAACAAAAGAATATACCTTTTTCTCAGCACCTCATGGTACCTTCTCCAAAATAGACAAAATAATTTGTCACAAAACAGACATCAACAGATATAAAAAAAAATCGAAATAATCCCCTGCATCCTATCAGATCACCATGGTCCTAGGCTGGTTTTCAATAATGACAAAGACAAAGGAAAGACCACAGTCATATGGAAATTGAACAATACTCTACTCAATGATAATGTGGTCAGGGAAGAAATAAGGAAAAAATTAAAGACTTTTTAGAATTTAATGAAAATGAAGAGACATCATACCAAAACCTATGGGACACAATAAAAGCGATACTAAGAGAAAAGCTCATAGCTCTAAGTGCTTACAAAAAGAAACCAGAGAGAGCATACACTAGCAGTTTGACAACATACCTAAAAGCTCTAGAATAAAAAGAAGGAAATACACCCAAGAGGAGTAGACAGGAGGAAATAATTAAACTCAGGGCTGAAATCAACCAAATAGAAACAAAAAGAACTATACAAAGAATTAATAAAACCAGGAGCTGGTTCTTTGAGAAAATCAACAAGATAGATAAACCCTTAACCAGACTAATCAGAGGACAGAGAGACAGTATTCAAATTAATAAAATCAGAACTGAAAAGGGGGACATAACAACAGAACGCGAGGAAATCCAAAAAATCATCAGATCCTACTACAAAAGCTTATACTCAAGAAAATTGGATAATCTGGATGAAATGGACAATTTTCTAGACAAGTACCTGTTACCAATGTTAAATCAGGAGCAGATAAACCATCTAAATAGTCCCATAACCTTGAAAGAAATAGAAGCAGTCATTAAAAGTCTACCCACCAAAAAAAGTCCAGGACCAGATGGTTTCAGTGCAGAATTCTATCAGAACTTAAAGGAAGACCTAATACCAATTCTTTTCAAACTATTCCACAAAGTAGAAACAGAATGAAAACTACCCAATTCACTCTATGAAGGCACAATTACACTCATACCTAAACCACACAAAGACCCAACAAAGAAAGAGAACTTCAGACCAATCTCCCTAATGAATATTGACATAAAATACTCAATAAAATTCTCGAGAACAGAATCCAAGAACACATCAAAACAATTATCCATCATGATCAATTAGGCTTTATTCCAGGAATGCAGGGTTGCTTCAATATAAGGCAGTGAATCAATGTAATCCACTATATTAATAAACTCAAAGAAAAAACTACATGATCATCTCACTAGATACTGAGAAAGCATTTGACAAAATTCAGCACCCTTTCATGATAAAAGTTTTGGAAAGATCAGGAATTTAAGGTCCATATCTAAACACTGTGAAAGCAATATACAGAAAACCAGTAGCCAACATCAAACTAAATGAGAGAAACTTGAAGCAATTCCACTAAATTCAGGGACTAGACACGGCTGCCCACTCTCACCCTACCTACTCAATATAGTACTGGAAGTCCTAGCCAGAGCAATTAGGCAACAAAAGGAGGTCAAAGGGATACAAATTTGAAAGGAAGAAGTCAAAATTTCACTATTTGCAGATGATATGATAGTATACTTATGTGACCCCAAAACTTCCACCAGAGAACCCCTAAATCTAATAAACAACTTTAGTAAAGTGTCTGGGTATAAAATTAATTCAAACAAGTCAGTAGCCTTCCTCTACTCAAAAGATAAACTGGCTGAGAAAGAAATTATGCAAGCGACGGCCTTCACTATAGTCACAAATAATATAAAATACCTTGGTGTGAATCTAACCAAGCAAGTAAAAGACTTGTATGACAAAAACTTCAAGCCCCTGAAGAAAGAAATCGAAACAGATCTAGAAGATGGAAAGATCTCCCATGCTCATGGATTGGCAGGATTAATATAGTAAAAATGGACACCTTGCTGAAAGCAATCTACAGATTTAATGCAATCCCCATCAAAATTCCTACTCAATTCTTAAAGAGATAGAAAGAGCAATTCTAAAATGTATTTGAATAACAAAAAACCCAGGATAGGGAAAACTACTCTCAACAATAAAAGAACTTCTGGGGGAATTACCATCCCTGATTTCAAGGTATACTACAAAGCAATAATGTTAAAAACTGCATGGAATTGGAACAGAGATGGGCAGGAAGATCAATGGAATAGAATTGAAGAACCAGAAATGAACCCACACACCTATGGTCACTTGATCTTCGACAAAGGAGCTAAAACCATCCAGTAAAAAAAAGACAGCATTTTCAACAAATGGTGCTGGTCCAACTGGAGGTCATCATGTAGAAGAATGCAAACTGATCCATACTTATCTCCTTATACAAAGCTAAACTCCAAGTGGATCAAGGATCTCGACATAAAACCAGCTACACTGAAACTAATAGAAGAGAAAATAGGGAAAGGCCTCAAACACATTAGCATAGGGGACAAGTTCCTGAACAGAACACCAATGGCTTTCGCTCTAAGATCAAGAATTGACAAATGGGACCTCATAAAACTGCAAAGCTTCTGTAAAGCAAAGGACACTGTCAATAGGACAAAGCAGCAACCAACGAATTGGGAAAAGATCTTTTTCAATCCTACATCTGATAGAGGGCTAATATCCAAGGTATAGGAAAGAACTGAATAAATTAGACTCTAGACTATCAAATATCCCTATTAAAAAATGGGGTACAGAGTTGAACAAAGAATTCTCAACTGAGGAATCTTGAATGGTTGTGAAGCAGCTAAAGAAGTGTTCTGTTCGACATCCCGAGTCATCAGGGAAATGCAAATGAAACAACACTAAGATTTCACCTCACAGCAGTCAGAATGGCTATGATTGAAAACACAGATGACAGCAGATGTGGAGAAAGGAACACTCCTCAATTGTTGGTGGAATTGTAAGCTGGTACAACCACTTATGGAAATCAGTCTTGTGGTACCTCAGAAAATTGAACATAGTATTACCTGAGGATCCAGCTATACCACTCCTGGGCATATACCCAAAAGATGTCTCAACATACAACAGGGACACATGCTCCACTATGTTCATAGCAGCCTTATTTATAATAGCCAGAAGTTGGAAAGAACCCAGATGTCCTTCAACAGAAGAAAGGATACGGAAAATGTGGTATATTTACACAATGGAGTACTACTCAGCTATTAAAAACAATGAGTTCATGAAATTCTTAGGCAAATGGATGGAGCTTGAGAATATCATCCTGAGTGAGATAACCCAATCACAAAAGAACATACATGGCATGCACTCACTGATAAGTAAATATTAGCCCAAAAGCTCACAATACCTAAGACACAATGCATACACACATGTGAGTGCTTTGGTTTTATTTTAGAAGGAGTAGCAAAATACTCAACCAGAGCTCCCAGGGGCTAAAGCTCCAGCCTGAGAACAGAAAGGGAGGAACTCATGGCTCAACTTGTATAGGTAACTAAAAGTGGCTTCCATAGGTAACAGTGGAATTGGAGCGCCATGGTCCCCGAAAGTTTGGATCCCTAGTGTTGGGGAATGTGAGAGCAGGGGGGTGGGATTGGAAAAATGATGGGAGCACACCCTCATAAAAATTGGAAGAGGGGGTACAGTAATGGTTTTGGGGGAGAAAGGAACAGGAGATAACAGTGAAAGGGAGATACATAAAATATCCAATAAAAAAAAAAATAACAGATTATTGGTCTGGCAAAAAAAAAAAAAGAAAGATAATTTACTTATTTCAAACGATATTCAAAAATTTCCAGGAGATGCTTATTGGTTAAGATCTTATTTTAAGCTCTTCACAAAAGAATTTATTTCTCTGTTTAATATTCTTAAGAGAGATGCAAATCTTAATTTCCCCCAACAATTAATTGAGAAAAGAGTAGTAATATTACAAAAAGTAGAAGCTCTCACTAATTGATATATTATATAGATTGATTAATTGTTGGCTGTTTTATAATAGTCCTTTGATAAAAGAGATTATTAATAAAGAATTATATTTCTTTAAATAGTGTCTTTATGACTCTTTGAGAGTGGAAGGAGCATGCCTTGTTTACTCTTAACTTTCTAAAACTGAAAGCTCACAGCAAATCTGCTGCTGATTGCCTCTGGCATTGCTGAGACCAATAAAACTATGCCACAACTATGTGGAAGGACCCTCTTACCCTTAAATGGAATGGCCAGGACCCAGTTCCTATATGGGGCCAAGGATTGATCTGACTGTTTAATACCACAGAAGGAACAACTAAATGGTCACCAAAAATATTAATGAATTAAATAGATACCTCTGCAAAACTAGGCCCAATTATAAATAAGATGAATAACAATTGACATCCAGGGAAGAGAAGTTTCCCTGAGAATTCTTTTCTTTTTTCTCTTCCAAGTAAAAATTAATCACCCATGATGTCTGCTATTAGGAGTTCGAATCCTGATGCTGGCTTCCGGACATATACTACTCAGACCTCCAATGGACCTTTGACAAAAAACATCAAACAACTAGAGATTGACATCACTAATCTGAAGAAATACCTCATTTTGTTGTCTGATGCGATCCCCAAAAATTCCAAAGGACTTTTTTGGACCTGATTTTCTCTATTACAATAGAAAAGACTGTATACAGCTCTAGACTGTGTACAGCCCTTAAAGAAGAATGCTGCTTTTACATAGACAAAACAGGGATGATTAAAGAGAGCATGAAAAAGGCCAGAGAAGGTATTGAGAAAAGACAGAGAGAGAGAAAGAGAGAGAGAGAGAGAGAGAGAGAGAGAAAGGAGAGCTAGTACAAGAATTGGTCTTCAACCTCTCCATGATTGTTATCCCGACTTCCTTCCATCTTGGGATTATTAATTGGGTTATTTTTGCTTATTTCCTTTGGTCCCTGGGCCTTAAATAGGCTGCCTAAGTTTGTGAAAAAACAGACAGATAATCTTATATCAAAATCTATTCAGATACATTATTATATGTTAGCTTTGGAGGACCACGAGACTTTAGATGAGCTTGTTAATCTATCCAGGGTGTTCCTAGGTCCCATCTCCACGCAACCTAAAAAAAGGGGCTTTCGCCCCTAGAGCAAGCCGAGAGGGGCCACCCAGAACCCTGTCTGTCTGGCAATCTGAATTCTTGCTTAGGCTGCGAGGCTAAGCATTGCAAGGGAATATAAATAAAAGTTAAAAAGATGTTTCTGGGTTCCTGAGGGACAAGCCTGACTGCATAGTGGTAGATGTCAAAAGTATCCCCTCTCCAGGAAAAAGACATTGGGATAAGTATGGCCCTTATGCCTCACTGGGCAACAACAGGAGGATTGGAGCCATTACAAGGTCCCCTTTAATTACTAGAGGTCAGAGCTCTATCCCCGCCTTGGCAAGATTAGAATAGCCATAGCACTTCTATACTTGGAGAAGGGAGGAGATGTCAGGGGCAGCCCTGCTTATACACTGAAGGCATAAAATCAGCAATAGGCCTGACATACATGCCTGCTAACACAAAGTCTTGGGTCTCTATGGAAAAACATTGAAACAGAGGGCTATAAACTATTGTAAACAGGCAGCTTTTGTTTGAATCTATCAGTCTGAGTGGCCATAGACCTTGTAAATAGGCAGCCTTTGGCAGATAGTACCAAATTAGATAAGGACAAGTGAATCATAGGCAGAGTCATAGTGACCTGACTCCTGAACCTTCACCCAGCTGATACCATGTTCTGAAAGATATCTGTACTCCACCTGAACACCTATGCTCCTGTGTCATCCCCTTCCCCACATCCTGCAGTTTTGTGTTTATAACCCCTGTGTTAAAAAATAAAAATTATGATTTGATAAAAAAATAATAACACACAGTGTACCCGTGGTTCTGCTGACTTAGCTCCTGACAATCTATTTTCTTGTTTTCAGAAATACTTTGAATTATAAAACGTTATTGTGGTTTGTGTTAGTATGCTGGGTAGAATAATTTTTATTGATCTCATTTTAAACTTCAAAGTTTGTAGTGAGTTAAAATGTCCTTCAACATAATTATATGTCATATTTATTTTCATATTGTAAAATGTTTGTTAATTTCTTGAACATTTTAAAAAATTGTATTCATTTTTGAGAATTTCTCATATGAACACTGTATTTACCTAATTTTCCACTTTCTCTCCTTCCTCCCTCTCTTCCCAACATGCCATACTTTTTAAATACATCTTATTATTTAATTATCATTTGTAGATGTATGTATGCATGTATGTATGTATGTATACATGTACAAGTATATATGTTTATACAAATATTGATAAATAAAGTGTTTTAAATTTTAAAAAAATTCAATAAAAATTAATTTAAAAAACAAAGAAAGATCTGCCCTTGTCATTGTGTCTCATCACAGCACTAAAGTCTTAACTAAGACAGATGCTCACAGAATATTCTACCCAAACAACAGTTATAGACACTTTACTCAGAAACACATGACAATATTTCTATAACAAAGCACAAAACAAACCTTTATAAGTTCAAAAAACTTGAAATTACCTCATGATTTTTTTCACCACACTATAATAAAACTTAAAATTTGCAGGAAAAAAAGATTCTAGTAAACACATAAATTCATGGCTATTAAACAACTGTTTAGAAATGATGAACGAATTAAAGAAGAAATTGAGAAAAACAAGACTCTGAAACTAAATACACATGGAAAAAAGTCACAACAAAACCTTAAGAAACATTGGAAAGCAGTCCAGTGGAAAAAATTGATGGCATTAAGTGCCACATTTTAAAGTCAGAAGTAATGCAAAAGGGTGAATTAGTGATGCTAAAATAAACATTGTGAAAATAAGAACAAGCCAAATTCAAAGTCAGTGAACATCAAAAAATGACAAGAAACAGCAAAAATCAATAAAATAAAAACAAACAAAACAACCTAAAGATAAAACAAATCTAAGAGTTTCTTCTTTGAGAAGATCAAGAAAATTTACAGGACTTTGGCCCACCTAACAAAAAAAAAGAACAAAAAAAAAGGAAGGCTGAGCAAATTAAGAGTGAGAAACTAACAGAAGAAATATTACAACTGACCAAAAATTTTAAATTACTGTAAGGACGTGAAGTCCCTTACCTTGCAGGTGGGACTTCAAGCTGGTAAAACTACTTTGGAAATCAATAAGTCATATACTCAGAATTTGGAAATAGTTCTACAAAGACCCAGCTATAGAACTCTTGGGCATATACTCAAAAGATACTCCAACATATGTTTAAACCACTATGTTTATACCAGTCTTTTTATAATAGCCAGAAGCTCAAAAGAACCCAGACAACCTTCAACAGAGGAATGAATACAGAAAATGGGCTACATTTACATAATGGTGTACTACTCAACTATTAAAAAAAGAGACTGATAAATTTAGCAGGAAAATGGGTGGAACTAAAAATTATTTCCCTGAGTGAGGTGTCCCAGACAAAAAAAATACAAACGTGGTATGTACTCACTGTTAAGTACATCTTAGTCCAAAAGCTCAGAATACCTACAATACAATTTACATACCATATGCAATGTGAAAAGAAGAAAGACCAAAGTGTGGATGTTTCAATCCTCCATCAAAGGAGGAAAAAATAATCAGAAGACATAGAGGGAAATAAGGGCTTGGAAGAAAGAGAAGAGAGCAACAAAAAAGGAAGGGAGAATCAAGTATTGGAAGGTACATGAGAGAAATACAGAGGGTCAGAATATGAAATAGAAGTATGTTACAGTGATGGATGGGGAACTAGGGTTAACCACTAGAAAGTCACAGATGACAGGGAAGAGAAAAGCCTCCTGGACCCAATGGGGAAGACTTTAGCTGAAATATATCACAAAGGGGAGACAGAACTTGTAGAGACCACCTCCAGTAGATAGGCAGGGCCCCCAGCTGAGGGATGGGGCCACCCATACATCTCAAAATTGTTAACACAGAAATGTTGTTTCTGTACAAAAGAAAGACAGGGACAAAAAATGGAACAGAGACTGAATAAAGGCCTACCAGAGACTGCCCCACTTAGGGATCCATCCCATTTGCAGACACCAAACACTGACACTATTTCTGATGCCAAGAAGCACTTGCTGATGGGAGCCTGATATGCCTGTTCCCTGAGAGGTTCTACCAGCACCTGAACAATGCAGATCGAGATACTCAAAGAAAACCATTGGACTGAGACTGTCCAGGGACCCCAATGAAAGAGCTAGGGGAAGGAATGAAGGGGTTGCAACCACAAAGGAAAAGTAGTATCAACTAATAGAACAACGTAGTACTTCTAGAGACTAAACTACCAACCTAAGAGTATACATGTAGGAATTCATGGCTCTAGATACATACATAGCAGAGGATAGCTTTATCTGACATCAGTGGGAGGGGAGGTCCTTGGTCCTGTGGAGGCTCAATGACCCAGGATAGGGGAATGCTAGAGTAGTGAAGCAAGAGTGAGTGAGTGGGTGGAGAAGCACCCTCAAAGAGACAAAGGCAAAGAGGAAGAGAAATGAGATGGGAGGTTTGGGGAAGAGGTACTAAGAATGGGGCTATCATTTGA
>JANHMN010000003.1:16751634-16772364 GCA_030674055.1 Rhabdomys pumilio
TTTCTGAGGCTTATTACATTTATTGACTTGCTTTTATGTTGAATCATCCTTGCATTTTAGGGATAGTGTCTTCTTGGTCATGATGCATTATTTTTGAATTAATGTCTCTATTTTCTGACAGCAAGTATTTCACTTTGTAATGGTTTTGAGAAATGGTTTTGCTGTGTAAACTAGCTATTCTGGAACTTGCTCTGTAGGCCAGGCTACTTCAAACTTGAACCACTTGACTCTGTTTCATGAGTGCTGGGATTAAATGCATGTGCAACCACTGCCCTGATCCTTTGGAATGTTTTAGACTATGTTCATCAAGTATAGTTTACTGTACCTTTTTATTGTTTTTCTTTCTGGTATTAGAGCAATAAATATTTTCGTGAAGATGTTTGGGGAGTGATTCTTCTCTTTTTATATTTTGAATAGCTTAAGAAGTACTAGGTGTAGAATTTCTTGGAATGTCTTCTTGGATTCTGCTATGAATATATGTGGTTCTCAATTCTTAGTTGGAAAGGTTTTTCTTACTGTTTCAATCTCATTTTTAATGGGACTATTTGGGTTGTTGATTATTTTTTCTAATTGTAATGTTTTTTGTTTAGCTAAGCCTAAAAATTCACTTGTTTTATTTAGGTTTACCAGCTTAATGGAGTGCAAGTTTTTGAAAATATTTTCTTATAGTATTTTTATTTGATTTTTTAAACATTTTATTCATTTACATTTCAAATGATAGCCCCATTCTTAGTACCTCTTCCCCAAACCTCCCATCCCATCCCTCTTCCTCTTTGCCTTTGTATCTTTGAGGATGCTCCTCCACCCACTCATCCACTCTTGCTTCACTACTCTAGCATTCCCCTATCCTGGGTCATTGAGCCTCCACAGGACCAAGGACCTCCCCTCCCACTGATGTCAGATAAAGCTATCCTCTGCTATGTATGTATCTAGAGCCATGAATTCCTACATGTATACTCTTTGGTTGGTAGTTTAGTCTCTAGAAGTACTACGTTGTTCTATTAGTTGATACTACTTTTCCTTTGTGGTTGCCACCCCTTCAGTCCTTCCCCTAGCTCTTTCATTGGGGTCCCTGGCCAGTCTCAGTCCAATGGTTTTCTTTGAGTATCTCGATCTGCATTGTTCAGGTGCTGATAGAACCTCTCAGGGAACAGGCATATCAGGCTCCCGTCAGGAAGTGCTTCTTGGCATTAGAAATAGTGTCAGTGTTTGGTGTCTGCAAATGGGATGGATCCCTAGGTGGGGCAGTCTCTGGTAGGCCTTTCTTCCATCTCTGTTCCATTTTTTGGCCCTGTCTTTCCTTTGTACAGAAACAACATTTCTGTGTTAACAATGTTGAGATATATGGGTGGCCCCATCCCTCAGCTGGGGGCCCTGCCTATCTACTGGAGGTGGTCTCTACAAATTCTGTCTCCCCTTTGTGGTGTATTTCAGCTAAAATCATTCCCTTTGGGTCCAGGAGGCTCTTCCCTTCCCTGTCATCTGGGACTTTCTAGTGGTTATTTTTAGTTCACCATCCATCACTGTAACATACTTCTGTTTGATTTTCTGACCCTTTGTATTTCTCTCATGTACCTTCCAATACTTGATTCTCCCTTCCTTTTTTTGCTGCTCTCTTCTCTTTCTTCCAAGCCCCTACTTCCCTCTATGTCTTCAGATTATTTTTTCCTCCTTTTATGGAGGATTGAAACATCCACATTTTGGTCTTTCTTCGTTTCACATTGCATATAGTATGTAAATTGTATTGTAGGTATTCTGAGCTTTTGGACTAACATGTACTTAACAGTGAGTACATACCACGTGTGTTTTTTGTGTCTGGGACACCTCAGTCAGGGAGATAATGTTTAGCTCCACCCATTTTCCTGCTAATTTTATCAGTCTCTTTTTAATAGCTGAGTAGTACACCATTGTGTAAATGTAGTCCATTTTCTCCATACATTCCTCTGTTGAAGGTTGTCTGGGTTCTTTTGAGCTTCTGGCTATTATAAAAAGTCTGGTATAAACATAGTGGTTTAAAAATATGTTGGAGTATCTTTTGAGTATATGCCCAAGAGTTCTATAGCTGGGTCTTCAGGTAGAACTATTTCCAAATTTCTGAGGATATGACTGATTGATTTCCATAGTAGTTTTACCAGCTTGAAGTCCCACCTGCAAGGGAAATGTTCTTCACATTCTTAGAGTATTTTAAAATTTTTGGTCTGTTGTAATATTTCTTCTGTTAGTTTCTGACTCTTTTAATTTGCTCCCCCTTCCTTATTTCTTTTGGTTAGGTGGGCCAACGGCCTGTAAATTTTCTTGATCTTCTCAAAGAAGCAACTCTTAGATTTGTTTTATCTTTAGGTTGTTTTGTTTGTTTTTAATTTATTGCTTTTTGCTGTTTCTTGTCATTTTTTGATGTTCACTGAGTTTGAATTTGATTTGTTCTTATTTTCACAATGTTTTGATTAGCATCACTAATTCACCCTTTTCATTATTTCTGGCTTTAAAATGTGTCACTTAATGCCATCAATTTCTTCCACTGGACTGCTTTCCAATGTTTCTTAAGGTTTTGTTGTGACTTTTTTCCATGTGTATTTTGTTTCAGAGTCTTGTTTTTCTCAATTTCTTCTTTAATTCGTTCATCATTTTTAAACAGTTGTTTAATAGCCATGAATTTATGTGTTTACTAGAGTCTTTTTTTCCTGCCCATTTTAAGTTTTATTATAGTGTTCTGAAACAAAATCATGAGGTAATTTAAATCTTTATGAACTTCTAAAGGTTTGTATTGTGCTCTGTTATAGAAATATTTTCATGTGCTACTGAGTAAAGTGTCTATTTACTGGTTTTTGGGTAGAATATTCTGTGGACATCTGTCTTAGTTAAGGCTTTAGTGCTTTGATGAGACACAATAACCAGGGCAGATCTTTCTTTGTTTTTTAAATTAATTTTTTATTGGATTTTTAAAAATTTAAAACACTTTATTTATTAATATTTGTATAAACATATATACTTATATATGTATACATACATACATACATACATATAAAAGATAATTAAATAATAAGATGTATTTAAAAAGTATGGCAGGTTGGGAAGAGTGGGAGGAAGGAGAGAAAGGGGAAAATTAGGTAAATACAGTGTTCATATATGAAATTCTCAAAAATGATTCCAGTTTTTTAAAATGTTCAAGAAATTAACAAACATTTTACAATATGAAAATAAATATGACCTATAATTATGTTGAAGGACATTTTAACTCACTACAAACTTTGAAGTTTAAAATGAGATCAATAAAAATTATTTTACCCAGCATACTAACACAAACCAAATAACGTTTTATAATTCAAAGTATTTCTGAGAAAAAGAAAATAGATTGCCAGGAGCTAAGTCAGCAGAACCAGGATTACACTGCATGTTATTTATTTATTTTTTAATCAAATCATAATTTTTACTTTTTAACACAGGGGTTATAAACACAAAACTGCAGGATTTTGAGAAGGGGATGACACAGGAGCATAGGTGTTCAGGGGGAGTACAGACATCTTTCAGAACATGGTATCAACTGGGTGAGGGTTCAGGGGTCAGGTCACTATGACTCTGCCTATGACTCACTTGTCCTTATCTAATTTGGTACTATCTGCCAAAGGCTGCCTATTTACAAGGTCTATGGCCACTCAGGCTGATAGATTTAAACAATAGCTGCTTGTTTACAATAGTTTATAGCCCTCTGTTTTAATGGTTTTCCATAGAGACCCAAGACTTTGTGTTAGCAGATATGTACGTCAGGCCTATTGCTGATTTTAGGTCTTCAGTGTATAAGCAGTGCTGTCCCTGACATTTTCTCCTTTCTTCAAGTATAGAAGGGCTATGGCGATTCTAATTTTGCCAAGGAGGGGAAAGAGGCCTGACCTCCAGTAATTAAAGGGGACCTTGTAATGGCTCCAATCCTCCTGTTGTTGTCCAGTGAGACATAAGGGCCATACTCATCTCAATGTCTTTTTCCTGGAGAGGGGATACTTTTGACATCTACCCCTATGCAGTCAGGCTTGTCCCTCTAAAAACCCAGAAACATATTTTTAACTTTTATTTATATTCCCTTGCAGTGCTTAGCCTCGCAGCCTAAGCAAGAATTCAGATTATCAGACAGACGGGGTCTGGGTGGCCCCTCTCTGCTTGATCTAGGGGTGGAAGCCCCCTTTTTTAGGTTGTGTGTAAATGGGACATAGGAACATCCTGGATAGATTAACAAGCTCATCTAAAGTCTCGTGGTCCTCCAAAGCTAACATACAATAATGTATCTGAATAGATTTTGATATAAGATCATCTGTTTGTTGTTTCACAAAGTTAGGCAGCCTATTTAAGGCCCAGGGACCAAAGGAAATAAGCAAAAATAACCCAATTAATAATCCCAAGATGGAAGGAAGTCAGGTTAACAATCATGGAGAAGTTGAAGAGAAATTCTTGTACAAACTCTCATTTTTCTCTTTCTCTCTGTCTTTTCTCAAGACCTTCTCTGGCCTTTTTCATGCTCTCTTTAATCATCCCTGTTTTGTCTATGTAAAAACAGCATTCTTCTTTAAGGGCTGTACACAGCCTAGAGCTGTATACAGTCTTTTCTATTGTAAAAGATAAAATCAGGTGCAATAAAGTCCTTTGGAATTTTGGGGGATCGCATCAGACAGCGAAGTGAGGGATTTCTTCAGATTAATGATGTCAGTCTATAGCTGTTTGATGTCTTCGTCAAAGGCCCATTGAAGGTCTGAGTAGTATAAGTCCGGAGGACAGCATCAGGATTCGAACTCCTAATAGCAGACATCATGGGTGATTAATTTTTACCTGGAAGAGAAAAAAGAAAAGTATTCTCAGGGAAACTTCTCTTCCCTGGATGTGAATTTTTATTCATCTTATTTATAATTGGGCCTAGTTTTGTGGAGGAATCTATTTAATTCATTAATCTTTTTGGTGGCCATTTAGTTGTGCCTTCTGTGGTACTAAACAGTCAGATCAATCCTCTGCCCCATATAGGAACTGGGTCCTGGCCATTCCATTTAAGGGTAAGAGGGTCCTTCCACATAGTTGTGGCATAGTTTTATTGGTCTCAGCGATGCCAGAGGCAATCAGTGGCAGATTTGCTGTGAGCTTTCAGTTTTAGAAAGTTAAGAGTAAACAAGGCATGCTCCTTCCACCCTCAAAGAGTCATAAAGACACTATTTAAAGAAATATAATTCATTATTAATAATCCCTTTTATCAAAGGACTATTATAAAACAGCCAACAATTAATCAATCTATATAATATATCAATTAGTGAGAGCTTCTACTTTTTGTAAAATTACTCCTCTTTTGTCAATTAATTGTTGAGGGAAATTAAGATTTGCATCTCTCTTAAGAATATTAAACAGAGACATAAATTCTTTTGTGAAGAGCTTAAAATAAGATCTTAACCAATAAGCATCTCCTGGAAACTTTTGAAAATCGTTTGAAAGAAGAAAACTATCTTTCTTTTCTTTTTATTTTTTTGCCAGACCAATTATCTGTTATTTCTTTTTTATTGGATATTTTACGTATTTACCTTTCACTATTATCTCCGCTTCCTTTCTCCCACAAAACCCTTTCTCGTACCCCCTCTTCCAATTTTTATGAGGGTGTGCTCCCATCATTCTCCCAATCCCACCTACCGGCTCTCACTTTCCCCAACACTAGGGATTCAAACTTTTGGGGACCATGGCCCTCAAATTCCACTGTTACCTAATGAGGCCACTTTCAGTTACCTATACAAGTGGAGCCATGAGTTCCTCCCTTTCTGCTCTCAGGCTAGAGCTTCAGCCCCTGGGAGCTCTGGTTGAGTATTTTGATACTCCTTCTAAAATAAAACCAAAGCACCCACATGTGTCTACACATTGTGTCTTAGGTATTGTGAGCTTTTGGGCTAATATCCACTTATCAGTGAGTGCATGCCATGTATTTTCTTTTGTGATTGCGTTATCTCACTCAGGATGATATTCTCAAGCTCCATCCATTTGCCTAAGAATTTCATGAACTCATTGTTTTTAATAGCTGAGTAGTACTCCATTGTGTAAATATACCACATTATCTGTACACATTCTTCTGTTGAAGGACATCTGGGTTTTTCTTTTTTCCAATTTGTATCCCTTTGACTTTTTTTGTTGCCTAATTGCTCTGGCTAGGACTTCCAGTACTATATTGAGTAGGTAGGGTGAGAGTGGGCAGCCTTGTCTAGTCCCCAAATTTACTGGAATTGCTTCAAGTTTCTCTCAATTTAGTTTGATGTTGGCTACTGGTTTTCTGTATATTGCTTTCACAGTGTTTAGATATGGACCTTGAATTCCTGATCCAAAACTTTTATCATGAAAGGGTGCTGAATTTTGTCAAATGCTTTCTCCGCATCTAGTGAGATGATCATGTGGTTTTTTCTTTGAGTTTATTAATATAGTGGATTACATTGATGCACTTCCATACATTGAACCAAACCTGCATTTCTGGAATAAAGCCTACTTGATCATGATGGATAATTGTTTTGATGTGTTCTTGGATTCTGCTCACGAGAATTTTATTGAGTATTTTTATGTCAATATTCATTAGGGAGATTGGTCTGAAGTTCTCTTTCTTTGTTGGATCTTTGTGTGGTTTAGGTATGAGCGTGATTGTGGCTTCATAGAATGAACTGGGTAGTGGTCATTCTGTTTCTACTTTGTGGAATAGTTTGCAAAGAATTGGTATTAGGTCTTCCTTGAAGTTCTGATAGAATTCTGCACTGAAACCATCTGGTCCTGGACTTTTTATGGTGGGTAGACTTTTAATGATTGCTTCTATTTCTTTCAAGGTTATGGGACTATTTAGATGGTTTATCTGCTCCTGATTTAACATTGGTAACAGGTACTTGTCTAGAAAATTGTTCATTTCATCCAGATTATCCAATTTTGTTGAGTATAAGCCTTTGTAGTAGGATCTGATGATTTTTTGGATTTCCTCGGGTTCTGTTGTTATGTCCCCCTTTTCAGTTCTGATTTTATTAATTTGAATACTGTCTCTCTGTCCTCTGATTAGTCTGGCTAAGGGTTTATCTATCTTGTTTATTTTCTCAAAGAACCAGCTCCTGGTTTTATTAATTCTTTTTATAGTTTTTTTTTTCCTATTTGGTTGATTTCAGCCCTGAGTTTAATGATTTCCTCCTGTCTACTCCTCTTGGGTGCATTTGCTTCTTTTTGTTCTAGAGCTTTTAGGTATGTTGTCAAACTGATAGTGTATTCCCTCTCTGGTTTCTTTTTGTAAGCACTTAGAGCTATGAGTTTTTCTCTTAATATCGCTTTCATTGTGTCCCATAGGTTTTGGTATGATGTGTCTTCATTTTCATTAAATTCTAAAAAGTCTTTAATTTCTTTCCTTATTTCTTCCCTGACCACATTATCATTGAGTAGAGTATTGTTCAATTTCCATATGAGTGTGGGATTTCCCTTGTCTTTGTCATTATTGAAAACCAGCCTTAGACCATGGTGATCTGATAGGATGCAGGGGATTATTTCAATTTTTTTAAATATCTGTTGATGTCTGTTTTGTGACAAATTATTTGGTCTCTTTTGGAGAAGGAACCATGGGGTGCTGAGAAAAAGGTATATTCTTTTGTTTTAGTGTGAAATGTTCTATAAATGTCTGTTAAGTCCATTTGGTTCATAACTTCTGTTAATTTCATTGTATTTCTGTTTAGTTTCTGTTTCGTTGATCTATCCATTGCTGAGAGTGGGTTATTGAAGTCTCTCACAATAATTGTGTGAGGTAAAATGTGTACTTTGAGCTTTAGTAATGTCTCCTTTATGAAAGTGGGTGCTTTTGTATTTGGCGCATAGATGTTCAGTATTGAGAGTTCCTGTTGCTTAACTTTTCCTTTAATGAGTATGAAATGTCCTTCCTTATCCTTTTTGATAGCTTTAAGTTGAAAGTTGATTTTATTCAATATTAGAATGGCTACTCCAGCTGGTTTCTTAGGACCATTTGCTTGAAAAATTGTTTTCCCTGCCTTTTACTATAAGGTAGTGTCTGTCTTTGTTACTGAGGTGGGTTTCCTATATGCAGCAAGATGCTGGGTCCTGTTTGCGTATCCAGCCCATTAGCCTATGTCTTTTTATTGGGGAATTGATTCCATTGATGTTAAGAGATATTAAGGAAAGGAGATTGTTGCTTCCTGTTATTTTTGTTAAGAGTGGAGGCATTGTTTATGTAGTTATCATCTTTTGGGCTTGTTGGAAGAGGCTTACTTTCTTGCTCTTTCTGGGGTATAATTGCCCTCCTTGTATTAGTGCTTTCCTGCTATTATTCTTTGTAGTGCTGTGTTTGTGGAAAGGTGTTTTGTAAATTTGGTTTTGTCATGAAATATCTTGATTTCTCCATGTATGATAATTGAGAGTTTTGCTGGGTATAGTATCCTGGGCTGACATTTATGTTCTCTTAGGGTCTGTATGACATCTGTCTAGGATCTTCTAGCTTTTAGAGTCTCTGGTGCAAAGTCTTGTGTAATTCTGATAAGTCTGCCTTTATATGTTACTTGGCCTTTTTCCCTTACTGCTTTTAAATTTTTTCCTTTGTTATGTGCATTTTGTGCTTTGATTATTATGTGATGGGAGGTATTTCTTTTCTGGTCTAGTCTATTTGGCATTCTTTAGGCTTCTTGTATGTTTATGGGCATCTCATTCTTTAGATTAGGGAAGTTTTCTTCTATAATTTTGTTGAAAATATTTATTGGCCCTTTAAGATGGGAATCCTCCCTTTTTCTCTACACCTATTATCCTTAGGTTCGGTCTTCTCATTGTGTCCTGAATTTCCCTTATGTTTTGTGTTAAGAACTTATTGCATTTTATGTTTTCTTTGACAGTTGTGTTAATATTTTTTTGTTATCTTCTGCACCTGAGATTCTCTCTTCTATCTCTTGTATTGTGTTGGTGATGCTTGCATCTATGACTCCTGATTTCTTTCCCAGTTTTTCTATATCCCTGGCAATCTCCCTTTGTAAATTCTTAATGGTCTCTACTTCCATTTTTATGTCCTGGATGTTTTTGTCAAATTCCTTCACCTGTTTGGTTGTGTTCTCTTGTAATTCTTTAAGGGTTTTTTGTGTTTCCTCTTTAAGGGCTTTCACCTGTTTATCTGTGTTCTCCTCAATTTCTTTAAGGGTGTTATTTATGTACTTCTTAAAGTTTTCTACCATTGTCATTAGAAGTGATTTTAGATCTGACTCTTGCTTTCCTGGTGATATAGGTAATTCAGGACTTTCTAAGGTGGGAGAACTAGGTTCTGATGAACCCAAGTACCCTGGGTTGCTGATGCTTGTGTTCTTGTGCTTGCCTTTAGCCATCTGAATCTCCTTGGTGCTACCTGAGCTGTCTCTGACTGGAGCCTTGTCTTTCCTATTATCTTGGTTGTGTCAGAACTGTTTGGGATGGGTGTTGCTGCTGGGGATAGAGCTGAGGTCCAAAATCTGCTCAGGGTTCAAGTGGAAACAGGAAGGAACCAGTGCTCTGGGCCAGGAGTGAATTCCTGGGTCCCTTTGGGTCCTGGTTACTCCCTGTTTGGGTAGAATATTGCTGTCTCCTGACCTGAGATACTGCCCAGGTTAGAACTCCTGGGCGCCCTGCCACCTCTGGATTTTGCAAGCTTGGGTACAGAGCTGTCTCCTGGGATCTGCTCTGTGCTCAGGCCTAAATGGGAAGGAACCGGTACGCCTGCCAGGGAGTGAATCCCTTTGTCCCAGTGGGCCCCAGCCACCCTCCACTTTGTATGAGTGTTGCTGCCTCCTTACCCAAGACACTGCCCGGGTTAAAGCTCCTGAGAGCCCTGCTTCCTCTGGGTTCTGTGAGATTGGGTGCAGAGCTATCTCCTGGGATCTGCTGAGCTCTCAGGCTTAGACCAGGAAGGTACCAGTGCTCAGGGCCAGGAGTGAATTCCTGGGTCCCTGTGTGCCCCGGTTGCTCCCTGCTTAGGGCAAGGGCTACTGAATCCTTACCTTAGATACTGCCCAGGTTAGAGCTCCTGGTAGCCCCACTTCATCTAGGTTTTGTGGATATTTTATTTACATTTCAGATATTATCCCCTTTTCTTATTCCCTGCCAACCAGAAGCTCCTATCTTATCCCCCTCCTCCTGCTTTTATGAGGATATGCCCCCCCAAACTCACCTCCAACCCTCGAATTCCCCCACACTGGTATACCCAGCTTTCACAGGAACAAGGACATCCTCTCTCACCTATTCCCAAGAAGGCCATCCTCTCCTACATATATAGCTGGAACCATGGGTCTCTCTCTATGTGCTTTCAGGCTGGTGATTTAGACCCTGGGAGCTCTGGTTGGTTGGTATTTTTGCTCTCCCCATGGGACCACAAAGCCCTTCAGCTCCTTCAGTCTTCTAACTCCTTCATTGGGAACCCCATGATCATTTCAGTGGTTAGCTGTGAGCATCTGCCCCTGTATACATCAGAATCTGGCAGACCTCTAAGGAGACAGCTATATTATGCTTCTGTTAGCGTGTACTTCCTGGCATCCACATCAGTGTCTGCCTTGGTGACTGCACATGGGATGGATACCCAGGAGGAACAGTAACTAGACGGCCCCTCCTTCAGTTTCTGTCCCACACTTTGTTTCCATATTTGCTCCTCTGACAATTTTGTTACTCCTTCTAAGACAGACTGAAGCAACCATAGTTTATTTTTTCTTCTTCATGAGCTTCATGTTGTCTGTGATTTGTATCTTGGTTATTGCCAGCTTTGGGGCTAATATTCACTTATCAATTAGTTCACACCATGTATGTTCTTTTGTGATTGGGTTACCTCACTCAGGGTGATATTTTCTAGGGCAGATCTTATGAAAGAAAACATTTAACTGGGGCTGAGATTTATCCCATTATCCTCATGGCAGAAAGAATGGTAGCATGCAGGCAGACAAGATGCTGGAGAAGTAGCCATGACTCCTACATCTGGAATGGCATGCAGCAGGAAAATAGACTAAATCATTGTCCTGGCTTGAGCTTTTGAAACCCCATAGCCCATTCCCCATGATTTTCTTTCTCTATAAGGCCACACCTACACCAACAAGGCCTCAACAAGGCCTCAGTTGGGGTGTCCTCCCTATGAATCTATGGATGCATTTTCTTTCAAACCTGTTCACTCTGTTATTGAACTTTGTTTTGGGTTTTCATATGTATACTCATAGTTTCTTTTAAATACATTTGATGTATGATGTCAATGGGGTTTTATGTTTCTCTGTTTATTTCTTGTCCAGATGACATAATCTATTGGAGAAAGTATAGGTATTGAAGTGACCCATTATTTGTGAATTGTTTGTAATAATCTGTGTCTTTCATTCAAATAGCAGGTTTTTTTTTAATGAAATTGACTACCTCTGAGTTTGATGCATGTACATTTGTGATTAATGTGTTCTTGGTTAAATCTTCCTTAATTTAGAATGAAGTATTTCTTTTTTTCCTCTTCTGATTAATTATAGTTTGAATATACCTTGTCAAATACTGAGTAGTTAATTCTGGCTTGCTTTCTGGTTCCATTTTAATGGAGGTCATTGTCTAATCTTTTACTTCAAGATCTATCTTCAAAATATGATGTTTTTCTTATAGAAAGAGAATAGATAAATTTGCTCCTTGATTTATTAGTTCAGTTTGGTTTTGGCTGGGCCATTATGGGTATTAATACTTATAATTATTATTGAAGTTTTTATGTAAGTTGTGGTCATCCTGTTATTGGAATTTGTTATGTGTTTTCATATGTATACTCAGTTGTATTTAGTGCTTTACTAGTTATATGACCAAGCATGGTCAGTCAGTTAACATTTTCTGTTTTTTTTTTTTTCTATTTGGTGTTGTGTGTGCTTTGTGTATATGTTTAAGTATGTCTTTCCTTATTTTAGTAACATTTGCTTCTATGGTCTCCCCAAAGATTTATTCTGTGCAATTGACTTCATATTCATCTCCTTCATGTATGCCTGTAATGTGAAGATGTTTTGTTTGTTTATTTGTTTGTCTTGGTGTCCCATATTTTCTGTTTGTTTCTTTCATGTGTTTTTTTTTAAATGTTTTATATCTCTCTTTTATTTCATATAGATCCTCTGTCCTATTTTCAAGGCATGATATATTTTATTTTCTTTTATTTATTCCACTTGTAACATCTTTTGGAATTTCTATTGACTTATTGGTCTATACAATTCTATCATTTCAGGTTGAGTCTGCTTCAGTGTTTTTATTTTCTGATTTTCTTGAAATCTCCAGTGTTGGACTACCTTTGTCATTTTCATTAACCTTGTTTTTGATTATTTTTTTTAGAGACAGGGTTTTTATGTTTGTCCCTAGCTGTTATGAAAATTGCTGTGTAGATTAGTGTGGCCTTTAACTCAGAAATTCACCTGCCTCTGCCTCCTAAGTCCTAGGATTAAAGATGTGCACCACAACTATCTGACTTTTTTGGATGTTTTATTTTTATCAATATTGGTTGGCATCACTCTGGATTTTATTCTTCATAAATTCTTTCACCTTAAGTTTAGTAACATGTTTCTTTGTGTCTTGTCAAAGCTCCTTAATTTCTTTGATTATGTTTATGATAGTGTTTTTATTGAATGTTTTGGAGTTCATTTGGTTAATTTGTACTATACCATGAAACAATTTTACAAGACTAGTAGGTTTTAGAGAGAATATACAGGCTTGACCTTTCTTATTGGTATTGTTGTGATGCTATCTTGGATTGCATGCTTCTCTTGTATGTTTTGAGTTTATTATAAACAAAGCAGGTTTGGTAAAAGAAAAATTATGGGGAACAGTTGAGTTTAGGTGTTGGAAATGGCTTGGGTGGAAAGAAATCTTGGTGACAAAAGGGATTTGGCCTTTAAGCAAGAGTAGGTCCAGATGGTTTTAAGTGGAATGGTTCAATATCACATAGATTCCTGCGGTTTGAGGGATGAGTAGAAAGGATCCTCGTCTATTCCTAGAACTTCTTTTGAAGAAAAGGCAGAGAAGTCCAGAAAGATTAGGGCATTGATTGTGGAACTAGTTTAAATATGGGGGTTTTCAGAAAAGTTATAAATAAGGAGGTCAGGGATAGACCTTGGATGAGAATGTGAGAAGACTCTGTATGTTATAGAGTGATGCACATTGCACTAAGAGACCTGATGGTGGATGCAGAAGCCTGGAGGTTGGTTGTAGCAAAGGTTGATGTGAACATAGTAGGCTTGATATGGGGTTAATAGTAAAATTAAATGTGAATTTTAAGAGAAAACTATTAAGTCCAGCTTGTGCCTATGACTGGGACAGATCATCAGTGAGTCTGCCCCTCTGAAAACACCTTAGTCTGAAGGCCTCCGAGGAGATCTACCTCAAATAGTGCAGCAGAGCAGATCATTAGCTTGTGTGTCTCTCTACAGACTCCAAAATATGAAGGCATCCCAGGAGATCTGAAGCAGCCAGGGTTAAATATATTTCAAGACACCTGCAGCAACCCAGAGACACAGGGGCAGATTTTAAACAGAGATCCTCAGGCCAGTTAATGCTAGAGATAGCCAGATATTGAGATGAAAGTCCAAGACCATAAGCAACAGAAGTCAATATACTTTAGCACCATCAGAATCCAGTTCTCCTACCACACCAAGACCTGGATACTCCAACACATCTGAAAACCTGGATGCAGACCTAAAGTCCTATCTTATGAAGATAATAGAGTCTTTTAAGGATAATGTAACTATATCACTGAAAAAAAATCAGGGAAGCACAGGTAAACAGGTCAAAGTCCTCAAAAAGGAAGCAAATAAATCCCTTTTAAAAATACAGTAAAACACAATCAAGCAGGTGAAGAAATTGAATAAAGCTATCTAAGACCTAAATATGTAAGTAGAAGTAGTAAAGAAATCACAAATGGAGGGAACCCTGTAATTGGAAAGCCCCCCTAAACAAGGTCTGGAGTTACAGACACAAGCATCAACAACAGAATACAAGAGATAGAAGAGAGTATCTCAGGTGTAGAAGATACTTTAGAAGATAGTGACACAACTGTCAAAGAAAATACAAAAACATTAAAACTCCTAACACAAAACATCCAGGAAATACAGGACACAATGAAAAGACCAAACTTAAGAATAATAAGAAAGAGGAGAGTGAAGATTCCCCTCTTGAAGAACCGGAAAATGACTTAGACAAAACCATTAAAGAAAACTTCCTCAACCTAAAGAAAGAGATGGCAATAAATATACAAGAATCCTACAGAACACCAAATATTGGATCAGAAAGGAAAATCCTCTCATCACATAATAATCAAAACACTAAATGCATGGACCAAAAAAGAATATTGAAAGTTGTATGAAAAAAAAAAACGCCAAGCAACATATAATGACAGATGTGTCATAATTATACCAGGCATCTCAACAGCGAACCTAAAAGCCAGAAGAGCCTGTACAAAATTCATGCGGCCCTAAGCAAGCACAAATTTCAGCCCAGGCAAATCTCTTAATCATCATAGATGAAGAAACCAAAATATTCCACAACAAAACTAAATACAAACAATATATCTTGTAATCCAGCCCTACAGAGGATTATAGAAGGAAAACTCAAACTCAAGGAGGGCATATACATGAAAGAAAAACAAGAAATTTATCATTTCACAACAAAAAGGAGAGAATCACATACACATAATACTACCTCCAACAACAAAAACAACAGGAACTAAAAATAGTCTGCCTTTTATATCTCTCAATATCAACAGACTCAGTTCCCCAATAAAAAGATATAAGCTAACAGACTGGATATGCAAGGAGGATCACCCAAACACAAAGAATGTATCTTTTTTCATCAACTCATGGAACTTTTTCCAAAATTGATTGCACACTTGAACAGAAAGCAAGTCTCAACAAATAGAAGATAATTGAAACAACACAATTCATAATATCTTACCACCACAGATTAAAGCTGGGTAGCAACAGCAGAATACAAACAAATTCATGAACACTGCAAAAACATGTCTGATTCCTCTACAAACTTACTTTACCTTCATTGTTTGGGATTTAAGTTGCATACTAAGTGCCTGTCATATTCTAGCCAGAGGCATTAAAGAAGTGTACTAAGGGCATGCCAATATTCCAGCTGGATCATACAGACCCAGGTCTTTGGATGTGATTTCTTGCCATAGCTGTCATGTTGTTGGATTAAAATTCCTTCTCAATAGCTTTCTTATATATAAATGATGAAATTGAGAAAGAAATCAGGTAAACAGTGCTTTCACAACAGTCTCAAAAATATCTTGAGAGTATCGCTAACCAAGAAAGTGGAAAATTTGTGTAATAATAATAGTAATAATGATAATAATAATAATAATGATAATAATAATAATGATAATAATAATAATAATAAACATTAAGATATTTAAGAAAGAAACTGAAGAAAGTATCAGAAGTTTTAAAGATCTTCAATGCTCAATGATCCTTAATATCAATATAGTGTAATTGCCATCCTACCAAAAACAATCTATGTATTCAACAAAATTTCCTTCAAATTTGTAAAAGAATTCTTCACACAATTTCAAAAGACATGTTTCAACTTTATATTTATAAATTAGCTAAACCAATTTGGGTAATACAAAATTCTGAAGGTATCATTATTCTAAATCTCAAAAGGTACTACAAATATATAGTCATAAAAACACCATAGTATCAACATAAAAGCAGACCTGTTGATCAGTGGAATGAAATAAATAGAAGTCCACAAATTTATGGAGACCTGTATTTTGATTAAGAGGCTTTTTGTTCAGAAATATACACTGGACAAAAAGCATGTTCAATAAATGGTGCTGGTCTAAATGAATGATTGTCTGAAGAAGAATGAAAATATATTCATGCTCACTACCTTGCACAAAAATCAACTCAAGTGGATCAGTGGCCTTAATACAAGACTCATTACACTGACTTTAATAGAAGAAAATGAAAGCAATAACACTGAACTCATTGTAATAGGAAAAAACTTTCTGAAAAGTCCAATAGCATAGGCACTAGAAACAACAGTTAAAAATTGGGACCCCATGAAACCAAAAACTTCTTTATGGCAGGGTACATAATTATGGTGGGGCCTGAGATTAGCTGTTCACTGACAAATAAGATATCATATTAATGAAAATTTATTGAATGATTTATTCAGACTGATTGATCAGGACCACAAAAAGAACTTGGAAGCCTAAATTTGGTACCAGTCGGTTCTAAGAACAGGAATTTTATGTGAAAAAAAAAAAAAAACAGATTTAAAAGTCAGTCAGGAAAGCGGTGTTACTTTTTTCTCTAAATCAACAAAATATTTTTTCCAAGCTGGTCAAAATATATTTATTTGCAGTTGATGTATGTATGTATGTATGTATGTATGTATGTATGGCCCGAAATTTCTTTTTGTAACTTATTTTTATTGGATATTTTATTTACTTTTCAGATGCCATCCCCTATCCCCATTTCCCTTCCCTAGAAAATCCCTATCCCATGCCCCCTTCTCCTTTTTGCTTTTATGCAATTTTTAAATGTTAATCAAAGACTTTATAATTTGGTAATGCTCAATATCAATCTGAAGTCTAACCCAATACCCAACCTAGATATATCAACTATTTGTGACTGGCGGAGATGTGAACATTTGCCTCCATGTTCCCCTCCTCTCTCTCTCTCTCTCTCTCTCTCTCTCTCTCTCTCTCTCTATCTATCTCTGTCACACACACACACACACACACACACACACCACCTAGCTCCTCCTCTCCTTCTCCTTCTCCTTCTCCTCTTCTTACTCCTCCTCTTCCTCTCCTTACTCCTCCCACTTTTCCCCTTCTACATATCACCTTTCATGTTAAAATAAAACTTTTCTATCAAAATAAATTAGAGCATAACTATACCAATTTGTGTCAGTAAGTTGAAAGATAGACCTAATACCCAGTCAATCATTTTGTGGACTAACTAGAACCTCTGCCATCTCTCCTAACTTAAAGACTTAGTACTGAACCTGGCTTTTTCTTGACAGTAATTTGTCTGTAGATAGAAAGAGGCAATTCTTGCGTAGTGACTGTCTCACCACAACTGGTATAACTCCAAAGATGCTTAATTTCTTCTTAGAATCCAAGACAGGAAGCTGTCAGGAGTAGACAAGTCTTTCATCAAAATGAACATTAATACAGAAATGTTTGTAATGTCAGTTTTGTGGGCTTTTGATGTTTTCAAGACCAACTATCCATGTAAGGTAATCTGGACTGTTGTCTGTTAACTCCTCTCAGCTATTTCTAAATAAAATAGAGAAAACACCCTAACAATAAACTTAGAGCCATGAATTTGCCCTAAACTCACAGGCTAACCATCTCAAACCAGTTAAAAAGTTAAAGAAGGACTGGGTCTAATCTCTGGATTCCTAAGTGTGTTATACAGGCATAATGCCTATGAGAGTTACAATGTTCATCTCACTTTGATATCAATAAGAAGCTCATACTAATAAAAACCTTAAATTTGAAATCAATGTAAGTTTTGTACCATTTAAGAAATTATAACTTCATCATAATAACAAGTATACATATTTCTAGCAATAGGTTATGGTTATGCAATAAATCCTAGCTAATCCTCCCTTTTCCAACAAAAACACTACTTTTTCCTAGAAAGACAGCCCAATATTAACTACCTCAGTCCCCCAGCCCAGAGAATAGGTGCACCGACTCTTCATTAACTTCTTCAAGCTGATTATGGGCATTGAGATATTAGAAGATGGACCATGGGAAGAGTAAATTGATAAGCCTCTGATGCTGTGTCTTCACTATATCGAGCTGGAATTCCAAGACAGCAGAGGTTTGAGTAGGTCTGCTCAGCTTGCTTGATGAGTGGATACACCAAGGCTGTGTATTCTCCAATATACAATTCTCAAAACAAATTTTATTATCAAGATAATTTACTTTTGAATTCTGGATTCTAGTCTTCTGGTGGCCTGCCTCTGTCATGTCTAATTCAAATAATTCCGGAAGTTTATGAGGGTGTGCTCTCACCATCTTCCCATTTACTCCTCTCTGCTCTCAAAATCCCCAACATGAGAACTTTCAAACTTTCAGGCACCAAAGTCTTCCACTTACACTGATGCTTAACCCCTAACCACATCCCCACTCCTCCAATTACTATGAGGGTGGGCTCCCGCCATACTCCAAATCCTGCCTCCCTGCAGTTGAAATTCCCCAACATTAGAAAATCCAAACTTTCAGGTACGAAGGCTGTCCACTTCCACCGATGCCTGGAAAGGGCACCTTTAACTACCTATATAGGTGGAACCATGAGTCCCTCCCTTCATGTTCTTCAGCTGGAGATTTTTGAATGGCTATTCCAGCTTGTTTCTTAGGACCATTTGCTTAAAAAATTGTTTTCAAGCCATTCTTACTGCTTGTACAAAACTCAAGTCCAAATAGATCAAAGACCTACACATAAAACCATATACACTAATAGAAGAGAAAATTGAAAGAACAAATGGGCACAGGGAAAACTTCCTGAACAGAACACCAAAGCCTTATGCTCTAAGATCATGAATTGACGAATGGGACCTTCATAAAATTGCAAACCTTATGTAAGGTAAAGTACACTTCAATAGGACAAAATGTCACCCAACAAATTGGGAATAGATCTTTACCAATCCTACATCCAGAGGGCCAATATTACATATGTACAAAGAACTCAAGAAATTATACTCCAGACAATCAAGTAACCCTATTAAAAATGGGGTACAGAGCTAAACCAAGAATTCTCAACTGAGGAAACTCGAATGGTCAAAAAACACCAAAAGAAATGTTCAACATCTTTACTCATCAATGCAAATCAAAACATCCTTGACATTCCACCTCACACCAGTCAGAATGGCTAAGATCAAAAGCAGATGCTGGCAAGGATGGCTAGAAAGAGGAACGCTCCTCCAATGTTGGTGGAATTGTAAGCTGGTACAACCCCTCTGGAAATCAGTCTGGTGGTTCCTCAGATAATTGGTCACTGTATTACCTGAGGACCCAGATATTCCACTCCTGGGCATATATCCAAAAGATGCTCTAACATATAACAAGGACACATGCTTCCCTATGTTCATAGCAGCCTGATTTATAATATTTTGAATCTGAAAAGAACCGAGATATCCTTTAGCAGAGGAGTGGATACAGAAAACATGATACATTTACACAGTGGAGTACTACTTAGGTATTAAAAACAATGAATTCATAAAATTCTTAGGCAAATGGGTGGAACTGAAAAATATCATCCTGGGAGAAGTAACCCAATTACAAAAAAACACATATGGTATGAACTCACTGATAAATGGATATTAGCCCCAAATCTCAGAATATCCAAGATCCAACTCACAGACCATATGAAGATCAAGAAGAAGGAAGTCCAAAGTGAGGGTTCTTCAGTCCTTCTTAGAAGGTTTAACAAAATACCCATGGGAGGAAATGTGGAGACAGAGTGTGGAACAGAGCCTGAAGGAGCAGCCGTCTGGAGACTGTGCCACATGGGGATCCAGTCTGTGTGCAGTCACCAAACACAGACATTGTTGTGGATGCTAGGAAGTGCATGCTGACAGAAGCCTGATATAGCTGTCTCCTGAGAGGCTCTGTCAACGTCTGACATATAAAGAAGCGGGTGCTGGCAGACAACCATTGAACTGATTATGGAGTTCCCAATGGAGGAGTTAGAGAGAGGACTGAAGGAGCTGAAAGGTTTTGTGTCCCCATGGGGAGAGTAACCTTACCTAACAACCAGTGCTCCCAGGGTCTAAACATCCAACCTGGGAACACACATGGAGAGACTCATGTCTCCATCCATAAGTGTATGTGAGGATGGCCTTGTTGGGCATAGATGGGAGAGGAGGCACTTGGTCATATGAAGGCTGGATGCTCCAGTGTGGGGGAATATGAGGGTGAAGAGGCAGAAGTGTATGTGTGAGTGGGGCCACAGTCTCGTAGAACCAGGAGGAGGAGAGATGGGAAAGAGTGTTTCTGGGTGGGAGTGACAAAAGTGGATAACATCTGAAATGTAAACAAATAGGTTATCCAACTTTAAAAAAAGTAATGCTGAAAAATCAAGCTTTTAATTTGTGTACTGATAACTAATATAGTTTTTATGCAGGCTGTTTCACATCAGATTAAAACAGATAATGGAACTGGCTATTGCAGTCAAGCATTTGAGACTTTTTGTCAACAATGTAACATTCCTCAAGGAACTTTCTTCTGAGTATCTATGGAACCATAAATCTAGGCATACTTATGCCTTCATGAAAAGGAAGGATTCACTTACTGGCACATGGCAAGATCCTGATTAGACGTTTAATATGGGGAAGAAGGTATGTTTGTGTTTTTTCTGTGGGATGCTGAAGATGCATGGTGGCTGCCAGAGTGACTGGTGAGACATGCTGATGGTGAAACAAAGTATGATGCTGACCTGTGAGCTTGCTGAGTGGCATGACAATGGTGACTGGGAAGCTGTATTGGACATATGTTCCTGACACAACTTTGCTTTCCTATATCCCAGATGGGACAAGCTGCCTTGCCTCAAGATTTTAAATCTTGTGGTACAGAGAATCAAAAAGAGAAGTTATAATGACTCCTGTATTTTTTTTAAATGTGACTAGTTATTTGAACTCAATCATGGATTGGGCTAGAAAGCAATTCAATATTGGAAATAACAATCTTCATTTGGAAGGCTGGTTCTGGACATTTTCAGAGACATATTT
>JANHMN010000003.1:16775917-16786471 GCA_030674055.1 Rhabdomys pumilio
AAAACAACTAAACAATACTAAGCAAATAATTTTAGTAATAATTAAGTGTTAGCGGTCATGTTTTCTAATCAAAAATTACAATTTGTTTGGTTTATTTTTTACATAATTATTTTATTGATTCTTTCAGAATTTCACATAATGCAGCCTGATTATAATGGTTCCCAGTTTTTCCACATCTGCCTCCTTATTACAACACCCTCCTAAAAAGATTAAAATGAAAAAGTCCACTTTCTGTGTTTTCTAAACTGACTGGAGCATGGCAAACCTCTCAGTTCCTGCCCTATAAATAGAACTTAGATGTTTCTTCCCAAAGTCCCTTCAGAAGTTCTCAGTTGTTGATAGCTAACGTCAGATTCATTACAATATATTTTAAGAGTTTTTTTTTCCTTCCTGCTTAAGCTGCTTGTCTTTCTTGCATTATGGGGGAAGGTAGGGATGTGGATGGCAGCAATAGAAGTTGTTATCTAAATCTTTACTGTACCTCATTCACATTTATGAATTTACAATCATTTAAATCACTGCAAATGCAGTTTCCTAGCATTTTTAGTGCATCGGGAGCAAAGATACAGGTTCTACCTGGGTTATAGTGTTAGTAGAGACAAAAACCTGGGTCCTAAATGCACCAGGGCCACAGACACAGATGGGGACCTCAGAATCAGCACAGCCCATTTACATCAATATGCTTTCATGCTGCAGTCCACATCATGAAAAATCCCAAGACTTTAGTCATAACATGTGTCATATAAGTTGACCCAGACACTGATGCAGTAGGACCACAGACACAGCCATCAGGAGCAGCATGGATCCTAACATCTCCCTTGTCTCTTGTGGCTGTGAAGTTAGCTCGTATCAGTATGGCTCCATGTGACTGTAGAACCCATTGACCACAGCATGACTTAAGGTAACAACCCAGCCTTAGGGCAGTCACATGGCTTTTGGTGGTATCACAGGTCATGGGCATCAATACAGATCAAATTTGCTGCAGGACCTCAGGCCTAGACATGCACATTTTGGTAGCAGCAACCACATATATCTGTAGAGACACTGGTAAGAACATAAGCTATCAGCAAAGACTCTTGGTGCTATAGGACTATAGACCAAAATATGGTCCTTGGTAGTAATAATGATTAACCAGACCATGGCTAAAGATAACAGCACAGGTATTCACATGAATTTGGCTATTGGGGTAATGATTTGTTTATTAAAAATTGACATTTTGATCACTTCTTTCTGTGGAGGTTTGATGCCCCAAAGAAGGGAGATGATAGAGGGCTAAGGCTGGAGTGGGGGGATGGATGGAGGAATACTCTCTTAGAGGGGAGGGGGATGGAGAGCAAGGTTAATGGGCAGTAGGCTGGGATGGGGTATAATATTTGAAATGTAAAACAAAATGAATAACAACAAAAATGGGCATCTATTTTTTGCCATTCCTGGGAGTTAAAAAAATAACTCCCTTATGTACATTAACAGAGTACATCTGTAAAAATGGGGGAGGCAGGAAGCAATGTAATGAGATAGAACTAAAGAAACATAATTAGATTACTACTTCATTGATCATTGATAGATGTACCTAAAATAAGAGGGGGAAGTGGAGGCAGATGTTCATGTGTCTCCATCAGTCAAAGATAGTTAACATATCTAGGTTGGGTATTGGGTTACACTTCTGATTGAACATTACTATACTTATAAAGCTTTTGATTAACATTTAATGTAAAGAAAATATCCAATAAAAATAATAAAAAAAGAAAAAAACACACAAACTAAGGATAAAATAAGGATAGAACTATATTTTCTACAAAAAAAACATGCAGAAAATGCTCTTAATGCAGTCTAGCATCATGTATGAAATTAAAAATGTTAAAGAAAAATATGACAGTCTAGAAGAACACATGTTTCAAAAATGGAGATTTCTATGTCAAACCTATGGATGACATTGTACCACATGAACAAAAGGATCAAAGAATTTCCATTAAAATCAGAAATTAGACCACATTCTTGTACTGACACATGTATTTCACTTAAATACTTTGAATTGTGAATCAGGAGTATCTCTTTTACACTGACTCGACTCAAACCCGGGTTGAAATGGTTGCTCTGTCTTAGATGAAATGAGCAGAATATGGACAAGGAAATGCATATTCTGGAATCATTGTAAAAAATAGTGTTTAAAATCTTAGTAAGCTTGAAAATGAATAATTAAAATAAATACAATAAAAGAAGGAAAATATTGTGCCCTGATATATAAAGGAAGTCAAGATATACTAATACTACAAAGAAAGAATTTTTTATCAAAAAAAAAAAGAAAGAAAGAAAGAAAGAAAGAAAGAAAGAAAGAAAGAAAGAGTTTTGGTTAACCGTTTTTCTGGAGAACATGAGATGAGGCTGTGGATAATAGACTCTGTGATGGCATCAGGATCTAACAAAAACAAAGGATGCAAACTCAAATTCAGCATGCAGATATCAGAAAAGTTCCAATGCTCCATATACCCATTCTAAGATTCATTGTAAAGCCAAGATTTTCTTTATGTCAGAAATACTTGAATTAACTTTAAGCAATTTAAAACTGCCTCAGGTTTTCCCACCTATTGCAGGATCTGTAATGTCTTTTCACCTCAGGAAACACTCCATCTTCCTTGTCACTATATATCAATTCAGGACCTACTAACAACAAATGCAATAGAGCTGGTCATAGGCTGCTGTTTATCTGTTTCCACTTAGATTGATAAAGTTTTCTGTCCTAAGGTTGTTGAGGTTATTTCGGTTATCTGATATTTGAGGCCTTATTTCCCCTCTTTTGGATGTCCTTTGCTTTTAATTTGCTACTATGTCACTGATGTTAAACAGTAAGTATAAGCAAAGTGAAAAGAAAAAAGTCGATTTGACTCATGGGTTACACTCAAGTAGAGAAAAGGCATGCACCTAGATAATGCAACTAAAACATAGTCACTCAAGGAACTGTGCTTACTGGTTTGTTGTGCATAATTTCTAATAACTACAGACAACACTGCTCTCAATAGGCTTGGCATTCCTACATCAATTAACAATTTAATATATGCCTCACATATTTGATGACAGGTGAGTCTGATGGGGAAAATTTCTCAATTAGAATTCTCTGTGCTTTTACAGTGTATTATGCGATTAGGTGACAAGAATTAACTAGAGTAACCACCTTGAAACCTCTGTAGTTCTTTCACACAGGATGCTAGCAGCTTTTCTTCTTGAATTTCAAGGTGTTAAGAAACAATCCAATTTTTCCTATTTTTCTATATATTGATATCTCTCATTATTCAATGTACTAAGTAAAGTCTTCTAACTTGGTTGTTGTATATAAAATTAGTTTATTAATATCACATGCTAATATAATATAATTATGTAAGAGGTAAGTAAAACTCCTGTTTACAGCATATGTCTACTTTTCATTAGATGCTGACTTCTCTGTGCAGTGCTGATTGTGGTCCTGGATTTAGAAAATTCAGGAAGGATGGAATGGCAGCATGCTGTTTTCATTGCAAACCCTGCCCGGAAAATAAAATTTCTAATGAAACAAGTGAGTATTTCTTACTGGAATAAATTCTCTACATGGATTATCCCTTGCTCTTATATTGGAATGCTGAAGTGGTCTAAAATGTAACTTTAAAAATAAAATATGTCTCAGACCTTAGTTGGTCACTGTAGGAATACAATAATTTACAATGTTTTACTAAGAAAAAAGGTAAAAATTTTCCTATATTTTTGACTCCTTGAAAATTTATAGTAGATGGCATACTTTTAAATAGATAGTTTTAATAAGAAAACTTCAGCACTAGTGTACTCTAGACATGATCTTTCCTAGTATTTAATGCTCTATAAAAATATATGTAGATCATGAATGTTTAAAGCATTTGTTTTTTGCCTTGATGAATGTGCTCTTACCTATGTCTATGCTTACCTTGCATATACAGAAGCATATGGAAGACAAAATAAGGCATGTGGGTATGGGTAAACAAATCTAAGTCCTCTGTAAGATGAATGAAGAGGGCAAACAATAACTTGTAAAATTATCACATATTTGAGTGAATATTTCCTTCCCTTATAGAATATTTTGCATAATAAAAACATTATTTTTATTGGACATTTTATTTATTTATATTTCATATTTCACCCCCTTTCCCCATTTACTCTCCCTAGAAACTCCCTATCTTATCCTGCCTTCTCCTTTTTGTTTTTATACCATTTTAATTACATGCAAGTATTAAGGTCAGTTCTAGGTTGAGATCCTACACAGAGCCTTACCAACCTAAGTCAGAAATGCATAGCTTTTGGTAATACATATTCTATGACAGGGAAGGAAGGCATTCTTGTCAGAATGACCTAAGACAAGCTCAATCTTGTTTATGAAATAAAAAAATAGGGAGAGAGGTGGAGAGCTTTTTAGGGGTGCTTACCAAAAGTCTGACTTGGGTTAAGAACACGGAAATGGGTGGCTTGACAAATATGACATTGACCAAAGACAAGGAAGAAGGCTTCAGGCAGGAATCTGATATTAGGTTAGAACAAATAAGTAATTTCAGGCAGGAATCTAAATTTTAGGCTAGAACAAGTAAGTAGACTTCAGACATGAAAATGACTTTGGGCTCAGATATTTTGATCATCCTGAAAAACATTCTTTTTTCTTTTTTTTTTTTAAAGTTCAATCATATTTGAAATTTAGAAAACTGAGGATCACTCTTAACACATTTTATGAAAATATGAGGAGCCATCTATTCACTAGTATTATATATAGTGTCCAGTTAAATTTTTCTATAATAGGACACATAAAAAATAATAGTCAAATAACTATTTAATCAGGATGAACTAAATACAAATTGCAGGCATGATGTTTTTCTCGTTCTTTTTATGTCAACCTATATACTTGAAGGAACATCCTAGAAGGACATTTACTGCTAGTAAGACAGCTTAGCAGTTCAATCCTTTCCTACTAAGTATGATGGTATAGGTTTTTCCCCCAGAACCCATCAAATAGTAGGAGGTAACCAAATCCTGCCTGTTGGTTTGTGATATTCATGCAGTTCTACATTAAACATACACATAAGTAATTCAACAAGGGTGTTTGGAGAAACATGATATTGGCACTGTGAATCAATCTAAATTATTCTTCAAAAACAATACATTTTGATCACAATCAAGCTAAATTCCTAAGTCCATGAACAAATAAAATAACAGATGTCCACAAATGCATTGTTCCATGGAAAAGACTTCTAATCTTGAATGTACATTATCCCTTATTGCAATTATTAAATGATTCTGTTAGTGCAAAGGCAATCAGATTTCCTACACACACATTGGTGGGAATTACAGAATTTTTTACCTTCAGTGATATGGTTACTGCATTCTTAATGAAAAGTTATAGGAATGTGATGTTACTACAGTCATAAGAGGACAAAACTTGGAAAGATTTTTAAAATTAATTTTGTAGTTATAAACATCAATAATCTATTTGTATAAATTTCAGGTCAAACTTTTATCTCCAAGCTACCCCTATAGAAACTAAATCATTCTTAAGTTAATGATACTTTCTGTTATTTTACATGTAAACAGACACATAAATACACACACCCATGATAAATGATCACAACAATATAATAAAATAGACAAAAATATTTGTTGCTTTTATTTCCATAATAATAAACACCATTAAAATTGAAATTATCTAATGTATCAGTGATATACAATGCATTCTCAACAACCAAACTCAAATATTGCAACACATCTTCTATACTTTTAAATGAAATATTCTGTCAATAAAATTGCTGAAGCTTCACTAACAATACCTTAATTTCTCCATTAGATGTGGAGTTGTGTTTCCAGTGTCCAGATGATCAATATGCTAACGCAGAGCAGAATCACTGCATTCCGAAAGCTGTTGTATTTCTTAGCTTTGAAGACTCCTTGGGAATATCACTTTCCTTAATCTCCTTGTGCTTCTCTGCATTCACAGTTGTGGTTCTTGTAATCATTGTAAGGCACCGCAGTACTCCTATTGTTAAGGCCAATAACCGAACTCTCACCTATATCTTGCTTATCTCACTCATCTTTTGTTTCCTTTGCCCCTTGCTCTTCATTGGCCACCCAAACTCAGTCACCTGCATCCTGCAGCAAGTCACATTTGCAGTTGTATTCACTGTTTCTGTTTCTACTGTGTTGGCTAAAACAATTACTGTTGTTCTGGCATTCAAAGTCAGAGTATCACAAAGAATGATTAAGTACATTCTTGTTTCACGGGTATCTAACTACATCATTCCTATCTGTACTCTAATTCAAGTTCTTGTTTGTGCAGTTTGCCTAGGAGCTTCTCCTCCATCTGTTGATATTGATGCAAGATCAGAGCATGGTCACATCATTGTTGTTTGCAACAAGGGTTCAGTCATTGCCTTTTACTGTGTACTGGGATACTTGGCTAGCCTGGCCTTTGGGAGCTTCACTCTGGCTTTCTTTTCCAGAAACCTTCCTAGTGCCTTCAATGAAGCCAGATCTATAACATTCAGCATGCTGGTATTCTTCAGTGTCTGGGTCACTTTCATCCCTGTTTACCATAGCAACAAAGGCAAGGTCATGGTGGCTGTAGAGATCTTCTGCACTTTGGCCTCCAGTGCAGGGATGCTGGGATGCATCTTTGTCCCCAAATGTTACACAATATTGTTTAGACCAGACCAAAATTCTTTTGAAATGATCAGGGTAAAATCATCTTCCTGTGGTCATATTTCATAAATTATGAAAAATGTATATAGTTGGTTCATAATCTTCAAATATTGAATTGTGCTGCCACACCTATTTGGTTTTGGAATAACTCTCACTAATTGCTCTAATAATATTGCCTAGCAATTCCATGTCCACTGATATTCCATTGTCTCCTTTAATATTGCACAATGTTCTAAAACTCTCATTCTCTTTGCCAGAATGAGATAATAGAATCCTGATCCATTCTAAGAGTTTGAAGATTACTTATAGGAGCATAGAGGAGAGGGGAATATTTTTATCAACAGGTTGTTAGAGTATTTTCAATGATTAATTTATGTCTCTTCAGGTATAATCATGGTCTGCTCTTGTAGAGCAACTGATTTCATACTCAGCCTCACCAACTGTTGTTACTGAACACCTGTAACAATAGCTACAAAGAATTAGATGCTCTGTTCTAAGCTCCATATTCTCCTAAAGCTATTTATGCACATAATCAAACACACACACACACACACACACACACACACACACACACACACACACCTAAAATTACATAAAATTTAAAACATATAGAAGAAATGTTACAAAAATGTTCCACTGGAAATTTGATTTTCAATGTTCTCTTAAGGTGTCAGAATTAAAGGAACCTACCGAGAAAGGATCAGATATGCGTAGAGATGACTAGGTTTATTTTCAGACACTTTATAGAACTCTCAATTTTAAGAATACCATTAAAGACACACTTGTGAAACTGTCAAGGAAAGCACAGCGTATTGAAATAATCTCATCTATGTGTGGATTTAGATGACTCTTTGCAAAAGATCAGCTTTGACACAGAGTAACCTGAGGCAAGTCGCAGGTGACAGTAAGTGCTGAGAACAGCTGACATGGATTGGTTCAGAAACTCACAGGGGCTTCTGGCTATGACATCCTGTGTTTAGAGAAGAAAAAGGGGGGAAATTAAACATTCACAGACACAAGCACACACACATACACATGTACATGAACATTAGCATGCACACATAATGGTTGAAGCAAAGATGAGTTCTAGCAACTTAACACATACTATATACATTTAGACACACACACAGAGAATGAAAGACAGACAAACACACACATTCTCACACAGTTGATGGACGGAGCCAAGTTTTTACAATCAGGTTAAAAGCATTTCACATAAACACATATGTACACATATACACAGATGCACATGTACATGTATACACATACTAGTGGGTGGATGGAACAAATTTTCAACAGGCAGGCTCCAAGTATTTTGCATATGCATATATGCACATATATGCACATATATACATGTACACATACTAGTGGGTGAATGTAACAAGGTTCTAACAGATAGGTTTCAACTATTTCTCACACAATATACATATGTATATACACACAATTGGAGGAAGGAGCAAGTTCCAAAACACATCCAGACATCTTTACATATCTTTACATATGTGCATCTTTACGTCCTTACATATGTGCAGATACGATGAATGGAACAAACTTCCAACACACTCTTACACATACTTTACACACAAACACACACATATACACACATATTTATGTACACATATATACATATTCACATACATACATATATACATAGAATTTGGATGATATGAAGTTAAAACATACTCTAACACAAAGTTTTCACATATACATACATACACATAGTTGATGAGTGGAAAATATAATGTTGCAACCACTTTATTCTTTCTCTTTTAACTTCCCTAACCTAAAAAAAAAAAAAAAAAAGAGAGATGCCCCTGAACACACAAGAAGACCACAGAACTTTAAATAGCCTGGACCAGAAAAGAAATTTCTCCTGTAACATAATAATCAAAATACCAAATACACAAAACAGAGAAAGATTACTAAAAACAGCAATGGAAAAAGGTCAAGTAACATATAAAGGAAGACCTATCAGAATTACACCAGACTTATCAACAGTACTCTAAAAGCCAGAAATTTCCAGGCAGATGTCACATAGACCCAAAGAGAACACAAATGCCATTCCAGCCTACTATTCCCAGTTAAATTCTCAATTACCATAGGTGGAGAAACCAAGATATTCCACGACAAAATCAAATTGAGTATTGTTCCTTCTGTTTCTATTCTGTGGATTAGTTTGAAGACAATTGGTATTAGGGTCTGAATTCTGCACTAAAACCATCTGGTCCCAGACTTTTTTTGGGGTGGGGGAGACTTAATAACTGCTTCTATTTCTTTAGGGGTTATGGGACTGTTTAGATGGTTTATCAGCTCCTGATTTAATTTTAGTACCTGGTATCTGCCTAGAAAATTGTCCATTTTATCCAGATTTTCCAATTTTGTTGACTGTAGGCCTTTGTAGTAGTATCTGATGATTTTTTTTAAATTTCCTCAGTTTCTGTTGTTATGTCTCCCTTTTCAGTTCTGATTTTATTAATTTGAATACTGCCTCTGTGCCCTTTGGTTAGTCTGGCGAAGGATTTATCTATCTTGTTGATTTTCTCAAAGAACCAGCTCCTGGTTTTGTTGATATTTTGTATATTTCTTTCTGTTTCTATTTTGTTGATTTCAGCCCTGAGTTTGATTATTTTCTGCCATCTACTCCTCTTGGGTATATTGGCTTCTTTTTGTTCTAATCCTTTCAGGTGTGCTGTCAAGTTGTTAGCGTATGCTCTCTCCAGTTTCTTTTGTAGGCACTTAGAGCTATGAGTTTTCCTCTTAGTATGGATTTCATGGAGTCCCACAAGTTGTGGTATAGGGTGTCCTCATTCTCATTAAATTCTAAAAAGTCCTTAATTTCTTTCTTTATTTCTTCCTTGAACAAGTCATCACTGAGTAGAGCGTTGTTCAGTTTCCACGTGTATGTATGTATGTATGGGCTTTCCATTGTTTTTGTCATTATTAAAGACCAGTCTTAGTCCATGGTGGTCTGATAGGTTACAAGGGATTATTTCAATTTTTTTGTATCTATTGAGGCCTGTTTTGTTTTGGAGAAGGTACTGTGTGGTGCTGAGAAAAAGGTATATTCTTTTGTTTTAGGATGAAATGTTCTATAGATATCAGTTAAATCCATTTGGCTCATAACTTCTGTTAGTTTCGTTGTGTCTCTGTTTAGTTTCTGTTTCCCTGTTCTGTCCATTGCTGAGATTGGGATCTTGAAATCCCCCACTATTATTGTGTGAGGTGCAATGTATGCTTTGAGCTTTAGTAAAGTTTCTTTTATGTATGTGGGTGCCCTTCTATTTGGGGCATAGATGTTCAGAATTGAGAATAAAGGTTAGTTTAAATGGAGATATTTAATTTACCTTCTGTTCTTCCATACACAAATTGCCATATTTATCCCCATTCTTATATCACACCTACATGCATTTTCTATCTTCAATCCTGGGAAAATAAACAAACAGATCTAAGTAGAACACTCAGCTCTCCATCCTTTGAGCATCTCCAGATACCTACCCTATAACCCATTCCTGAGTTTCAAGTTCTAGTACTTATAATGAGATTTTCACTGGAAACCCTAGGTTCTTCACCTATAATGACAACATAAAATATTTTATCCAACAACACACATCTATTGAATTATCTTAAAATCTAGAAAAGAAACAGAAACCAAAAAAAAAAAAAAAAGAAACACAAGCAAAAAAACAAAGAGAAAAATATCACAAAGAACTCCAATCTTTGTATTCATATACCAGCACACCAGTGGGGAAAAAACACAATAAAATACTACCAAAATAATAGGTCACAAATTGAGCACAGCAACCCAAATACAGAAGTCCTTGAATATTTTCATATAGATAAAGCACAAGAACACAACTTCAAACTAGAATTTATAAA
>JANHMN010000003.1:16786571-16804212 GCA_030674055.1 Rhabdomys pumilio
TGCTCTTACCTATGTCTATGCTTACCTTGCATATACTGAAGCATATGGAAGACAAAATAAGGCATGTGGGTATGGGTAAACAAATCCAAGTCCTCTGTAAGATGAATGAAGAGGGCAAACAATAACTTGTAAAATTATCACATATTTGAGTGATTATTTCCTCCCCTTATAGAATATTTTGCATAATAAAAACATTCTTTTTATTGGACATTTTATTTATTTATATTTCATATGTCACCCTCTTTCCCCATTTCTTCTCCCTAGAAACTCCCTATCTTATCCTGCCTTCTCCTTTTTTCTTTTATACCTTTTTAATTACATGCAAATATTAAGATCAGTTCTAGGTTGAGATCCTACACAGAGCCTTACCAACCTAAGTCAGAAATGCATAGCTTTTGATAATACATATTCTATGACAGGGAAGGAAAGCATTCTTGTCAGAATGACCTAAGACAAGCTCAATCTTGTTTATGAAATAAAAAAATAGGGGGAGAGGTGGAGAGCTTTTTAGGGCTGCTTGCCAAAAATCTGACATGGGTTAAGGACACGGAAATGGGTGGCTTGGCAAATATGACATTGACCAAAGACAAGGAAGAAGGCTTCAGGCAGGAATCTGATATTAGGTTAGAACAAATAAGTAATTTCAGGCAGGAATCTAAATTTTAGGCTAGAACAAGTAAGTAGACTTCAGACATGAAAATGACTTTGGGCTCAGATATTTTGGTCATCCTGAAAAACATTCTTTTTTCTTTTCTTTTTAAAGTTCAATCATATTTGAAATTTAGAAAACTGAGGATCACTCTTAACACATTTTATGAAAATATGAGGAGCCCTCTATTCACTAGTATTATATATAGTGTCCAGTTAAAATTTTTCTATAATAGGACACATAAAACATAATAGTCAAATAATTATTTAATCAGGATGAACTAAATACAAATTGCAGGCATGATGTTTTTCTGGTTCTTTTTATGTCAACCTATATACTTGAAGGAACATCCTAAAAGGACATTTACTGCTAATAAGACAGCTTAGCAGTTAAATCCTTTCCTACTAAGTATGATGGTATAGGTTTTCCCCCCAGAACCCATCAAATAGTAGGAGGTAACCAACTCCTGCCTGTTGGTTTGTGATATTCATGCAGTTCTACATTAAACATATGCATAAGTAATTCAACAAGGGTGTTTGGAGAAACATGACATTGTCACTGTGAATCAATCTCAAGTATTCTCCAAAAACAATACATTTTGATCACAATCAAGCTAAATTCCTAAGTCCATGAACAAATAAAATAACAAATGTCCACAAATGCATTGTTCCATCTAAAAGACTTCTAATCTTGAATGTACATTATCCCTTATTGCAATTACTAAATGATTCTGTTAGTGCAAGGGCAATCAGATTTCCTACACACACATTGGTGGGAATTACAGAATTTTTTACCTTCAGTGATATGGTTACTGCATTCTTAATGAAAAGTTATAGGAATGTGATGTTACTACAGTCATGAGAGGACAAAACTTGGAAAGATTTTTAAAATTAATTTTGCAGTTACAAACATCAATACTTTATTTGTATAAATTTCAGGTCTAACTTTTATCTCCAACCTACCCTTATACAAACTAAGTCATTCTCTAGTTAATGATACCTTCTATTATTTTACATGTAAAAAGACACATAAATATACACACCCATGATAAATGATCACAACAATATAATAAAATAGACAAAAATATTTGTTGCTTTTATTTCCATAATAATAAACACCATTAAATTTGAAATTATCTAATGTATCAGTGATATACAATGCATTCTCAACAACCAAACTCAAATATTGCAACACATCTTCTATACTTTTAAATGAAATATTCTGTCAATAAAATTGCTGAAGCTTCACTAACAATACATTAATTTCTCCATTAGATGTGGAGTTGTGTGTCCAGTGTCCAGATGATCAATATGCTAACGCACAGCAGAATCACTGCATTCCGAAAGCTGTTGTATTTCTTAGCTTTGAAGACTCCTTGGGAATATCACTTTCCTTAATCTCCTTGTGCTTCTCTGCAGTCACAATTGTGGTTCTTGGGATCATTGTAAGGCACCGCAGTACTCCTATTGTTAAGGCCAATAACCGAACTCTGACCTATATCTTGCTTATCTCACTCATCTTTTGTTTCCTTTGCCCCTTGCTCTTCATTGGCCATCCAAACTCAGTCACCTGCATCCTACAGCAAGTCACATTTGCAGTTGTATTCACTGTTTCTGTTTCTACTGTGTTGGCTAAAACAATTACTGTTGTTCTGGCATTCAAAGTCAGAGCATCACAAAGAATGATTAAGTACATTCTTGTTTCACGGGTATCTAACTACATCATTCCTATCTGTACTCTAATTCAGGTTCTTGTTTGTGCAGTTTGCCTAGGAGCTTCTCCTCCATCTGTTGATATTGATGCAAGATCAGAGCATGGTCACATCATTGTTGTTTGCAACAAGGGTTCAGTCATTGCCTTTTACTGTGTACTGGGATACTTGGCTAGCCTGGCCTTTGGGAGCTTCACTCTGGCTTTCTTTTCCAGAAACCTTCCTAGTGCCTTCAATGAAGCCAGATCTATAACATTTAGCATGCTGGTATTCTTCAGTGTCTGGGTCACTTTCATCCCTGTTTACCATAGCAACAAAGGCAAGGTCATGGTGGCTGTAGAGATCTTCTGCACTTTGGCCTCCAGTGCAGGGATGCTGGGATGCATCTTTGTCCCCAAATGTTACACAATATTGTTTAGACCAGACCAAAATTCTTTTGAAATGATCAGGGTAAAATCATCTTCCTGTGGTCACATTTCATAAATTATAAAAAATGTATAGTTGGTTCATAATCTTCAAATATTGAATTGTGCTGCCACACCTACTTGGTTTTGGAATAACTCTCACTATTTCCTCTAATAATATTGCCTAGCAATTCCATGTCTACTGATATTCCATTGTCTCCTTTAATATTGCACAATGTTCTAAAACAGTCATTCTCTTTGCCAGAAGGAGATAATAGAATCCTGATCCATTCTAAGAGTTTGAAGATTACTTATAGGAGCATAGAGGAGAGGGGAATATTTTTATCAACAGGTTGTTAGAATATTTTCAATGATTAATTTATGTCTCTTCAGGTATAATCATGATCTGCTCTTGTAGAGCAACTGATTTCATACTCAGCCTCACCAACTGTTGTTACTGAACACCTGTAACAATAGCTACAAAGAATTAGATGCTCTGTTCTAAGCTCCATATTCACCTAAAGCTATTTATGCACATAATGACACACACACACACACACACACCTAAAATTACATAAAATTTAAAACATATAGAAGAAATGTTACAAAAATGTTACACTGGAAATTTGATTTTCAATGTTCTCTTAAGATGTCAGAATTAAAGGAACCTACTGAGAAAGGATCAGATATGCGTAGAGATGACTAGGTTTATTTTCAGACACTTAATAGAAGAACTCTCAATTTTAAGAATATCATTAAAGACACACTTGTGAAACTGTCAAGGAAAGCACAGCGTATTGAAATAATCTCATCTATGTGTGGATTTAGATGACTCTTTGCAAAAGATCAGCTTTGACACAGAGTAACCTGAGGCAAGTCGCAGGTGACAGTAAGTGCTGAGAACAGCTGACATGGATTGGTTCAGAAACTCACAGGGGTTCTGGCTATGACATCCTGTGTTTAGAGAAGAAAAAAGGGGGGGAATTAAACATTCACAGACACAAGGACACACACATACACATGTACATGAACATTAGCATGCACACATAATGGTTGAAGCAAAGATGAGTTCTAGCAACTTAACACATACTACATACATGTAGACACACACAGAGAGAATGAAAGACAGACAAACACACACATTCTCACACAGTTGATGGATGAAGCCAAGCTTTTACAATCAGGTTAAAAGCATTTCACATAAACACATATGTACACATATACACAGATGCACATGTACATGTATACACATACTAGTGGGTGGATGGAACAAATTTTCAACAGGCAGGCTCCAAGTATTTTGCATATGCATATATATATATATATATATATATATATATATATATACACATATATGCACAGATGCACATATATACATGTACACATACTAGTGGGTGAATGTAACAAGGTTCTAACAGACAGGTTTCAACTATTTCTCACACAATATACATATGTATATACACACAATTGATGGAAGGAGCAAGTTCCAAAACACATCTAGATGTCTTTACATATCTTTACATATGTGCATCTTTACGTCCTTACATATGTGCAGATATGATGAATGGAACAAACTTCCAACACACTCTTACACATACTTTACACACATACACACACATATACACACATATTTATGTACACATATATACATATTCACATACATACATATATACATAGAAGTTGGATGGTATGAAGTTCTAACATACTCTAACACAAAGTTTTCACATATACATACATACACATAGTTGATGAGTGGAAAATATAATGTTGCAACCACTTTATTCTTTCTCTTTAAACTTCCCTAACCTAAAAAAAAAAAAAAAAGAGAGAGATGCCCCTGAACACACAAGAAGACCACAGAACTTTAAATAGCCTGGACCAGAAAAGAAATTTCTCCTGTAACATAATAATCAAAATACCAAATACACAAAACAGAGAAAGATTACTAAAAACAGCAATGGAAAAAGGTCAAGTAACATATAAAGGAAGACCTATCAGAATTACACCAGACTTATTAACAGTACTCTAAAAGCCAGAAATTCCCAGGCAGATGTCACATAGACCCAAAGAGAACACAAATGCCACTCCAGCCTACTATTCCCAGTTAAATTCTCAATTACCATAGGTGGCGAAACCAAGATATTCCACGACAAAATCAAATTGAGTATTGTTCCTTCTGTTTCTATTCTGTGGATTAGTTTGAAGAGAATTGGTATTAGGGTCTGAATTCTGCACTAAAACCATCTGGTCCCAGACTTTTTTTTTTGGGAGACTTAATAACTGTTTCTATTTCTTTAGGGGTTATGGGACTGTTTAGATGGTTTATCATCTCCTGATTTAATTTTAGTACCTGGTATCTGCCTAGAAAATTGTCCATTTTATCCAGATTTTCCAATTTTGTTGAGTATAGGCCTTTGTAGTGGGATCTGATGATTTTTTTTTAAATTTCCTCAGTTTCTGTTGTTATGTCTCCCTTTTCAGTTCTGATTTTATTAATTTGAATACTGTCTCTGTGCCCTTTGGTTAGTCCGGCGAAGGATTTATCTATCTTGTTGATTTTCTCAAAGAACCAGCTCCTGGTTTTGTTGATATTTTGTATATTTCTTTCTGTTTCTATTTTGTTGATTTCAGCCCTGAGTTTGATTATTTCCTGCCATCTACTCCTCTTGGGTATATTGGCTTCTTTTTGTTCTAATCCTTTCAGGTGTGCTGTCAAGTTGTTAGCGTATGCTCTCTCCAGTTTCTTTTGTAGGCACTTAGAGCTATGAGTTTTCCTCTTAGTACGGGTTTCATGGAGTCCCACAAGTTGTGGTATAGGGTGTCGTCATTCTCATTAAATTCTAAAAAGTCTTTAATTTCTTTCTTTATTTCTTCCTTGAACAAGTCATCACTGAGTAGAGCGTTGTTCAGTTTCCACGTGTATGTGGGCTTTCCATTGTTTTTGTCATTATTAAAGACCAGTCTTAGTCCATGGTGGTCTGATAGGTTACAAGGGATTATTTCAATTTTTTTATATCTATTGAGGCCTGTTTTGTTTTGGAGAAGGTACTGTGTGGTGCTGAGAAAAAGGTATATTCTTTTGTTTTAGGATGAAATGTTCTTTAGATATCAGTTAAATCCATTTGGCTCATAACTTCTGTTAGTTTCGTTGTGTCTCTGTTTAGTTTCTGTTTCCCTGTTCTGTCCGTTGCTGAGATTGGGGTCTTGAAATCCCCCACGATTATTGTGTGAGATGCAATGTATGCTTTGAGCTTTAGTAAAGTTTCTTTTATGTATGTGGGTGCCCTTCTATTTGGGGCATAGATGTTCAGAATTGAGAATAAAAGTTAATTTAAATGGAGATATTTAATTTACCTTCTGTTCTTCCATACACAAATTGCCATTTTTATCCCCATTCTTATATCACACCTACATGCATTTTCTATCTTCAATCCTGGGAAAATAAACAAGCAGATCTAAGTAGAACACTCAGCTCTCCATCCTTTGAGCATCTCCAGATACCTACCCTATAACCCAATCCTGAGTTTCAAGTTCTTGTACTTATAACGAGATTTTCACTGGAAACCCTAGTTTCTTCACCTATAATGACAACATAAAATATTCTATCCAACAACACACATCTATTGAGGTATCTTAAAATCCAGAAAAGAAACAGAAACAAAAAAAAAAAAACAAGCAAAAAAACAAAGAGAAAAATATCGCAAAGAACTCCAATCTTTGTATTCATATACCAGCACACCAGTGGGGAAAAAACACAATAAAATACTACCAAAATAATAGGTCACAAATTGAGCACAGCAACCCAAACACAGAAGTCCTTGAATATTTTCATATAGATAAAGCACAAGAACACAACTTCAACCTAGAATTTATAAACATTACATATTATCTTAATCTTTAAATATCTTAATCATTAAAGAAATCCTGGAAATATCAAACAATCCTGAGAAGAATGTGAATAAAATTTTTTTATAAAAATAAAATACAAATGAAAAAGAAACAATAGATAATGTCAGATTATTTAAAATGATAAAGTTAGGAATTCAAACAGCAAATAGAAAGTCAGACATCACCATTAGAATAGGCAATTCAACTCAATACTCCAAGTATCTCAAAAGAATAGTACTCAACTACATATAAAAAATAAAACAACAACAACAAAAACAAAACCCAGAATTTTTAATGAAATATGCAACAGGAAAAGAAATTCTGAATATCTCATGATTCTGGACTTCACATGGTACTACAAAGCAGTAATAAATACATCATAATATTTGCATAAATAAACCAGCTGATCAATGCAATCAAACAGCTGATCAATGCAATCAAACTGAAGACTAGCATATTCATCTACACAACTATTCATGCTTGATCTTTTGATAACATAGCCAGATATACACACTTGAGTATAGAGAGCTTCTTCAAATAATTGTACTTTAACATTTGTTGTCTGTATGTAGAATTATGAAATGTAGATCCATACTGATCACACTGCATAAAAACTCAAGCTACATTTCTGACAATTCTCTACATAAAACAAGATACCCTGAATCTGATGATGGAGAAAATGAGGAATGACACTGAACTTACTGGAACATATGAATACTTTCTGAATAGAATAACATCTGTGCAGGCATTTAATAAGAACAGTTAATAAATGAGGCCTCAGAAAACAGAAAGTCTTCTTTAAGGGAAAACACTGTATTACTCAAAAAAACAAAAACAAAACAAAACAAAACAAAAAAACCAAGCAGTCTGCAGAACAGAAAAGTATTTTTAGCAACTCCATATCTGATAAAGGGTTTATTTTCAAAAAATGCATGAAGCACTCCAAAGACTAGCTATCAAATAAAAACAAATAATCCAATTTACAAAATGAGGTATAAATCTAAACAGGTAAATACAAAAAGTAAAATCTCACATGGTTGAGAAACATGTAAAGAAATATTGTTTTGGCCGGGCGGTGGTGGCGCACGCCTTTAATCCCAGCACTTGGGAGGCAGAGGCAGGCGGATTTCTGAGTTCGAGGCTAGCCTGGTCTACAGAGTGAGTTCCAGGACAGCCAAGGCTATACAGAGAAACCCTGTCTCGAAAAACCAAAATAAAAAAAAAAGAAATATTGTTTTGCCTCATCTTATTACATGCTCTTTTGCACTGTTTATAGTCTTTTGGATGCCTGAAGTTTTCCAAAAAGTAAAGCAGGCATACTGGATCTGTGGGAAAATGTATGGTGTACTGCAGATAGAAGCAATTGAGACAGGGGAAAGTGTGGTTTGCAATGTATAATATGAGAAAGGAATCTTTGTTCAATGAAATAGAAACGATCAGCATCCTCAGACATCAGAGAAATGAAAAGCAAAACTACTTCTTGTAGCTGCCAGATTTACTCAAATCAAGAACAAAAGAATTAGGTCACATTGGAGAGGACATGAAATCAGAGGAACTTGCATCCATTGATAGGGGGAGTGGAAAAGTGTACAGATACTATGAAAATCATTGTGGATGTTTCTAAAAACTTGATGGCATTCAGTCAACCTCAGATACTGCTAAACAACACATATTCGCAAATAATGCTTCATCTTACTTCTAAAAAATTTGCTCAGCCCTATTCACTGCTGATTATATCATCATATCTCAAAATTTGAAACAACATAGAAGCTCTTCAACAGAAGAATTTACTAAGAAAATGTGGTATTTACAAAGTGAACCATTATAGACTTAGAAATGAACCATGCTGAGTGGGTATGTATTCACTTGACTACAGATCTTGGCCATTAAACAAATGAGACACAAGATGCAATCAGTGAAACATGAGAAGTGAGATATAGTAAAATATACTAACTTACAGTGGATTTCAGTGGGAGGGGTAAATAAAGTATATTTTAGGGGTAGAATGGGAGAAGGGAATAGACAAAAAATGGAGGAAAATTTCATGGTGGGGAAGGGAAGAAGGCTTGAGAATAAATGTGGAAAATCCCTAAAGGTTTGAGGGCAATTTTATAGAAATTGCTTAATAAGGAGGAAGACAGGTATGCAATGAGCCATCTCTTGTCAGCAACCTAAGCTTCTGAAATTGAATTTGGCTTATATGTAATGGAACTGTTTTTTGAACAGTTCCCGTGAAATTTCTTCAACAATCTAAGCTGTTTCTAATAAAATAGATTGCTCTCCACAAACTGAGAGAAAATCCCCATTGGTGAGGATGTCACACAATTACAGTATTGAACATGGAGAAGTACAGCTGGTTCCTACATAGAACAATTACCACAAAATTCTAGTGCCTTTGATACAGGATATAATATGCAGACTAGCAAAAGTAAAATATATTATTCAAACCAGTCATAAAACCTGATATCTACAATACTATCCTGAGTGCAAAATATGCTTACTCAATGATCCAATGATCCATCCATGGAACCAGAAGAGATTAGCAATTAGTGGAATGATGAGAAGTAAACACAGCAGGATAAATCATTATCAGTTGGGAATCTTCACTCTGCAGATATCACACTTTTTCCTGTTCCTAGCTTGCAGCTGTCTAACTCAGAGCAGCTGACACAGTATGCAGAGAACCACTTGCTTTGCTCAGCCCTGAGACATGAAAATGACCACAAGGCTCATACCAGGGATGTTCACTTAGATTTTGTTAGTATCATGGGAAAAGCGTAGTCACACAGATACCTATTTATGCAGAAGCTTGGACTCAGGCATGGCTCTTGGGAGCACCAAGAACCAGGCCATTACTTGTCTCAGGGAGCAGGACAGGCTACTCACAGCAGGCTATTCCTCCCTACACTCCCAACTCCAGGTCTATATTTCTTCATAGTGAGCAAACGTTTCTGGTTTTATCTCTCAGTTTCAATCGCATACTTACTCATTGTAGGGTCTACAGCCCACATTTGCTGCATGGAGATAGAAAAACTTCTGGGTCTCTTCTGACTCTATGGAACAGCTGAACCATGACATCTTCTTCTGAAAGGTAGGAATACTAAATTTTTGTCAAACCAACAATTAAAAAGCAATGAATTCCTAGGCAATGTTAAAGGATCATATAAGAATGTAATTCATACAGAGCAGATCCTGCGAGGCAGCTCTGCACCCAGCCTCACAAAACCCAGAGGAGGCAGGGCTCCCAGGAGCTCTAACCTGGACAGTATCTCAGGTAAGGAGACCTCAATACTCAACTCAAACAGGGAGTAACTGGGACCCACAGAGGCCCAGGAAGTCACTGCTGGCCTGGAGATCCTTCCTGTCTCTGCCTGAGCACTGAGCAGATCTTGGGCCTCAGCTCTAACCCCAACAGCAGCACTCATCCCAAACAGTTCTGACACAACCAAGATAATAGGAAAGACAAGGCTCCAGTCAGAGACAGCTCAGGTAGCACCAAGGAGATCCAGATGGCTAAAGGCAAGCACAAGAACACAAGCATCAGCAACCCAGGGTACTTGGGTTTATCAGAACCTAGTTCTCCCACCTTAGAAAGTCCTGAATTACCTATATCACCAGGAAAGCAAGAGTCAGATCTAAAATCACTTCTAATGACGATTGTAGAAAACTTTAAAAAGGACATAAATAACACCCTCAAATAAATTAAGGAGAATCCAGATAAACAGATGAAAACCCTTAAAGAGGAAACACAAAAAACCCTTAAAGAATTACAAGAGAACACAACCAAAAGGTGAAGAAATTTGACAAAACCATCCAGGACATAAAAATGGAAGTAGAGACAATTAAGAATTTACAAAGGGAGATTACCAGGGATATAGAAAACCTGGGAAAGAAATCAGGAGTCATAGATGCAAGCATCACCAACAGATAGAGATAGAAGAGATAGAAGAAAGAATCTCAGGTGCAGAAGATAACATAAAAATTATTAACACAACTGTCAAAGAAAACACAAAATGCAAAAAGTTCTTAACACAAAACATCCGGAAAATTTAGGACACAATGAGAAGACCAAACCTAAGGATAATAGGTGTAGAAAAAAGGGAGGATTCCCAACTTAAAGGGCCAATAAATCTTTTCAACAAAATTATAGAAGAAAACTTCCTTAATCTAAAGAATGAGATGCCCATAAACATACAAGAAGCCTACAGAATGCCAAATAGACTAGACCAGAAAAGAAATGTCTCCCATCACATAATAATCAAAGCACAAAATGCACATAACAAAGAAAGAATTTTAAAAGCAGTAAGGGAAAAAGGCCAAGTAACATATAAAGGCAGACTTATCAGAATTACACCAGACTTTTCACCAGAGACTCTAAAAGCTAGATCTTGGACAGATGTCATACAGACCCTAAGGGAACATAAATGCCAGATCAGGAAACTATACGCAGCAAAACTCTCAATTATTATACATGGAGAAACCAAGATATTTCACAACAAAACCAAATTACAAAATATCTTTCAACAAACCCAGCACTACAAATAATAATAGCAGGAAAGCACTAATACAAGGAGGGCAATTATACCCCAGAAAGAGCAAGAAAGTAAGCCTCTTCCAACAAACCCAAAAGACGATAACCACACAAACAATGCCTCCACTCTTAACAAAAATAACAGGAAGCAACAATCTCCTTTCCTTAATATCTCTTAACATCAATGGACTTGATTCCCCAATAAAAAGACATAGGCTAACAGGCTGGATATGCAAACAGGACCCAGCATTTTGCTGCATACAGGAAACCCACCTCAGTAACAAAGACAGACACTACCTTAGAGTAAAAGGCTGGAAAACAATTTTTCAAGCAAATGGTCCTAAGAAACAAGCTGGAGTAGCAATTCTAATATCGAATAAAATCAACTTTCAACTTAAAGATATCAAAAAAGGATAAGGAAGGACATTTCATTCTCATTAAAGGAAAAGTCAACCAACATGAACTCTCAATACTGAACATCTATGCGCCAAATACAAAAGCACCCACTTTCATAAAGGAAACCTTACTAAAGGTCAAAGTACACATTGCACCTCACACAATTATTGTGGGAGACTTCAATACCCCACTCTCAGCAGTGGATAGGTCAATGAAACAGAAACTAAACAGAGATACCGTCAAACTAACAGAAGTTATGAACCAAATGGACTTAACAGACTTTTATAGAACATGTCATCCCAAAAACAAAAGAATATACCTTTTTCTCAGCACCTCATGGTACCTTCTCCAAAATAGACCATATAATTTGTCACAAAACAGACCTCAACAGATATAAAAAAAATCGAAATAATCCCCTGCATCCTATCAGATCACCATGGTCTAAGTCTGGTTTTCAATAATGACAAAGACAAGGGAAAGCCCACACTCATATGGAAATTGAACAATACTCTACTCAATGATAATGTGGTCAGGGAAGAAATAAGGAAAAAATTTAAAGACTTTTTAGAATTTAATGAAAATGAAGACACATCATACCAAAAACTATGGGACACAATAAAAGAGATACTAAGAGAAAAACTCATAGCTCTAAGTGCTTACAAAAAGAAATCAGAGAGGGCATACACTAGCAGTTTGACAACATTCCTAAAAGCTCTAGAACAAAAAGAAGCAAATGCACCCAAGAGGAGTAGATGGGAGGAAATAATTAAGCTCAGGGCTGAAATCAACCAAATAGAAAGAAAAAGAACTATAGAAAGAATTAATAAAACCAGCAACTGGTTCTTTGGGAAAATCAACAAGATAGATAAACCCTTAACCAGACTAATCAGAGGACAGAGAGACAGTATTCAAATTAATAAAATCAGAACTGAAAAGGGGGACATAACAACAGAACCCGAGGAAATCCAAAAAATCATCAGATCCTACTACAAAGGCTTATACTCAACAAAATTGGATAATCTGGATGAAATCGACAATTTTCTAGACAAGTACCAGTTACCAATGTTAAATCAGGAGCAGATAAACCATCTAAATAGTCCCATAACCTTGATAGAAATAGAAGCAGTTATTAAAAGTCTACCCACCAAAAAAAGGCCTAGACCAGATGGTTTCAGTGCAGAATTATATTAGAACTTCAAGGAAGACCTAATACCAATTCTTTGCAAACTATTCCACAAAGTAGAAACAGAAGGAACACTACCCAATTCATTCTGTGAAGCCACAATCACGATCATACCTAAACCACATAAAGACCCAACAAAGAAAGAGAACTTCAGACCACTCTCCCTAATGAATATCGACGTAAAAATACTCAATAAAATTCTCGCGAGCAGAATCCAAGAACACATCAAAACAATTATCCATCATGATCAAGTAGGCTTTATTCCAGGAATGCAGGGTTGGTTCAATATAGGGAAGTGCATCAATGTAATCCACTATATTAATAAACTCAAAGAAAAAACCACATGATCATCTCACTAGATGCTGAGAGAGCATTTGACAAAATTCAGCACCCTTTCATGATAAAAGTTTTGGAAAGATCAGGAATTCAAGGTCCATATCTAAACATTGTGAAAGCAATATACAGAAAACCAGTAGCCAACATCAAACTAAATGGAGAGAAACTTGAAGCAATTCCACTATATTCAAGGACTAGACAAGGCTGCCCACTCTCACCCTACCCATTCCATGGTCCCCGAAAGTTTGGATCTCTAGTGTTGGGGAATGTGAGAGCAGGGAGGTGGGATTGGGAGAATGATGGGAGCACACCCTCATAAAAATTGGAAGAGGGGATATGAGAAAGGGTTTTGGGGGAGAAAGGAAGAGGAGATAACAGTGAAAGGTAAATACGTAAAATATCCAATACAAAAAAATAACAGATAATTGGTCTGGCAAAAAAAAAAAAAGAAATGAAAGATAGTTTACTTATTTCAAATGATTTTCAAAAGTTTCTAGGAGATGCTTGTTGGTTAAGATCTTATTTTAAGCTCTTCACAAAAGAATTTATGTCTCTGTTTAATATTCTTAAGAGAGATGCAAATCCTAATCTCCCTCAACAATTAATTGACAAAAGAGGAGTAATTTTATAAAAAGTAGAAGCTCTCACTAATTGATATATTATATAGATTGATTAATTATTGGCTGTTTTATAATAGTCCTTTGATAAAAGAGATTATTAATAATGAATTATATTTCTTTAAGTAGTGTCTTTTTGACTCTTTGAGGTTGGAAGGAGCATGCCTTGTTTACTCTTAACTTTCTAAAACTGAAAGCTCACAGCAAATCTGCTGCTGATTGCCTCTGGCATTGCTGAGACCAATAAAACTATGCCAAAACTATGTGGAAGGACCCTTTTACCCTTAAATGGAATGGCCAGGACCCAGTTCCTATGTGGGGCTGAGGATTGATATGACTGTTTAATACCACAGAAGGCACAACTAAATGGCCACCAAAAAGATTAATGAATTACATAGATAACTCCACAAAACTAGGCCCAATTATAAATAAGATGAATAACAATTGACATCCAGGGAAGAGAAGTTTCCCTGAGAATTCTTTTCTTTATTCTCTTCCTGGTAAAAATTAAACAACCGTGATGTCTGCTGTTAGGAGTTCTAATCCTGATGCTGGACTCCAGACTTACACTACTCAGACCTTCAATGAGCCTTTGAGAAACACATCAAACAGCTGTAGATTGACATCACTAATCTGAAGAAATCCCTCATTTCGCTGTCTGATGCGATCCCCAAAAATTCCAAAGGAATTTCATTGGACCTGATTTTCTCTCTTACAGTAGAAAAGACTGTATACAGCTCTAGACTGTGTACAGCCCTTAAAGAAGAATGCTGCTTTTACATAGACAAAACAGAGATGATTAAAGAGAGCATGAAAAAGGCCAGAGAAGGTCTTGAGAAAAGACAGAGGGAGAAAGAGAAAAATGAGAGCTTGTAAAAGAATTTCTCTTCAACTTCTCCATGATTGTTAACCTGACTTCCTTCCATCTTGGAATTATTAATTGGGTTATTTTTGCTTATTTCCTTTGGTTCCTGGGCCTTAAATAGGCTGACTAACTGTGTGAGACAACAGACAGATAATCTTATGTCAAAATCTATTAAGATACATTATTATATGTTAGCTTTGAAGTACCACGAGACTTTAGATGAGCTTGTTACTCTATCCAGGGTGTTCTTAAGTCCCATCTCCACCCAACCTAAAAAAACGGGGCTTCCACCCCTAGATCAAACAGAGAGGGGCCACCCAGAACCCCATCTGTCTGGCAATCTGAATTCTTGCTGAGGCTGCGAGGCTAAGCACTGCAAGGGAATATAAATAAAAGTTAAAAATATGTTTCTGGGTTCCCTGAGGGACAAGCCTGACTGCATAGAGGTAGATGTCAAAAATATCCCCTCTCCAGGAAAAAGACATTGGGATGAGTATGGCCCTTACGCCTCACTGGACAACAACAGGAGGATTGGAGCCATTACAAGGTCCCTTTTAATTACTGGAGGTCAGAGCTCTATCCCCACCTTGGCAAGATTAGAATCGCCATAGCTCTTCTATACTTGGAGAAGGGAGAAGATGTCAGGGGCACCCCTGCTTATATACTGAAGGCCTAAAATCAGCAATAGGCCTGACATACATGCCTGCTAACACAAAGTCTTGGGTCTCTATGGAAAAACATTGAAACAGAGGGCTATAAACTATTGTAAACAGGCAGCTTTTGTTTAAATCTATCAGCCTGAGTGGCCATAGACCTTGTAAATAGGCAGCCTTTGGCAGATAGTACCAAATTAGATAAGGACAAGTGAATCATAGGCAGAGTCATAGTGACCTGACCCCTGAATCTTCACCCAGCTGATACCATGTTCTGAAAAATATCTGTACTCCCCCTGAACACCTATGCTCCTGTGTCATCTCCTTCCCCACATCCTGCATTTTTGTGTTTATAACCCCTGTGTTAAAAAGTAAAAATTATGATTTGATAAAAAAAAAAAATAACACACAGTGTACCCCTGGTTCTGCTGACTTAGCTCCTGACAATCTATTTTCTTGTTTTCAGAAATACTTTGAATTATAAAATGTTATTGTGGTTTGTGTTAGTATGCTGGGTAAAATAATTTTTATTGATCTCATTTTAAACTTCAAAGTTTATAGTGACTTAAAATGTCCTTCAACATAATTATAGGTCATATTTATTTTCATATTGTAAAATGTTTGTTAATCTGTTGAACATTTTAAAAAACTGGAATCCTTTTTTAGAATTTCATATATGAACACTCTATTTACCTAATTTCTTTTTTCTCTCCTTCCTCCCACTCTTCCCAACCTGCCATACTTTTTAAATACATCTTATTATTTAATTATCATTTATAGATGTATGTATGTATGTATACTTGTATAAGTATATATGTTTCCACAAATATTGATAAATAAAGTGTTTTAAATTTTTAAAAAGTCCAATAAAAAATTAGTTTAAAGAAGAAAGAAAGATCTGCCCTGGTTATTGTGTCTCATCACAGCACTAAAGCCTTGACTAAGACAGATGCCCACAGAATATTCTACCCAAACACCAGTAAATAGACACTTTACTCAGTAGCACATGAAAATATTTCTCTAACAGAGTATAAAACAAACCTTTACAAGTTCAAAAAGATTGAAATTACCTCATGATTTTGTTTCAGCACACTATAATAAAACTTAAAATGGGCAAGAAAAAAAGATTCTAGTAAATACATAAATTCATGGCTATTAAACAACTGTTTAGAAATGATGAATGAATTAAAGAAGAAATTGAGAAAAACAAGACTCTGAAACTAAATACACATGGGAAAAAGTGACAACAAAACCTTAAGAAACATTGGAAAGCAGTCCAGTGGAAGTAATAGATGGCATTAAGTGCCACATTTTAAAGTCAGAAATAATGCAAAAGTGTGAATTAGTGATGCCAATCAAAACATTGTGAAAATAAGAACAAGCTAAATTCAAACTCATTGAACATCAAAAAATGACAAGAAACAGCAAAAATCAATAAAATAGAAACAAACAAAAACAACCTAAAGATGAAGCAAATCTAAGAGTTGCTTCTTTGAGAAGATAAAGAAAATTTACAGGCCTTTGGCCCACCTAACCAAAAGAAATAAGGAAGGGGAAGCAAATTAAAAGAGTCAGAAACTAACAGAAGAAAGATTACAACCAACCAAAAATTTTAAAATACTGTAAGGGTGTGAAGAACACTTTCCTTGCAGGTGGGACTTCAAGCTGGTAAAACTACTTCGGAAATCAATCAGTCATATCCTCAGAAATTTGGAAATAGTTCTACCTGAAGATCCAGCTATAGAACTCTTGGGCATATACTCAAAAGATACTCAAACATATATTTAAACCACTATGTTTATACCAGTCTTTTTATAATAGCCAGAAGCTCAAAAGAACCCAGACAACCTTCAATGGAGGAATGAATACAGAAAATGGGCTACATTTACACAATGGTGTACTACTGAGATATTAAAAAAAAAAAAAAAAGACCGATAAAATTAGCAGGAAAATGGGTGGAACTAGAAATTATTTCCCTGAGTGAGGTGTCCCAGACCAAAAAAAAAAAAAAAAAAAAAAAAAAAAAAAAAAAAAAAAACCATGTGGTATGTACTCACTGTTAAGTACATGTTAGTCCAAAAGCTCAGAATACCTACAATACAATTTACATACCATATGCAACGTGAAAAGAAGAAAGACCAAAATGTGGATGTTTCAATCCTCCATAAAAGAAGGAAAAAATAATCAGAAGACATAGAGGGAAGTAGGGGCTTGGAAGAAAGAGAGGAGAGCAACAAAAAAAAGGAAGAGGGAATCAATTTCAAGTATTGGAAGGCACAGAAGAGAAATACAGAGGGCCAGAAAAATCAAATAGAAGTATGTTACAGTAATGGATGGTGAACTAGGGGTAACCACTAGAAAGTCACAGATGACAGGGAAGAGAAAAGCCTCCTAGACCCAAAGGGGAT
>JANHMN010000003.1:16811626-16830899 GCA_030674055.1 Rhabdomys pumilio
AAGGAAGGAAGGAAGGAAGGAAGGAAGGAAGGAAGGAAGGAAGGAAGAAGGGAGAGAAGAAGGAAGGAAGGAAGGAAGGAAGGAAGGAAGGAAGGAAGGAAGGAAGGAAGAACTATAGGGACAAAAATGGAGATGAGACTAAGATACTGAAGAAAATGTGGTCCAGTGACTGGCCCAACTTGGGATCCATCTCATGGGTGGGTGTGCCCTTCCCCCCAGTCTTGAGCAGGCCTGAAAGACCTTATTTACCACAATAGACCAAATAATAGGACCTAGGTGGAGTTACCCACCTTGACTGCACATACAGCCTGCTACAGGAACTTAGAATAATAACTGCCCACTGAGATTTCCTTTAAATATCTATTGTGACAAAGTATGGGTTCCCCCACCCATCTCTGGCTGAAGCAAGAAGGAGTTTGGTTGGGGGCGGTGCTTTAAATTGAGAGCTGAACATTAAACTTCTAGCCTTGATCAGAGAACTTTGTCTTGGCTTCATCTTTTCTCGCCCTCCTATCCTTTCTTCATTCCCAGCCCCCCTTTCAGGTGAACCCAGTTGATCTGTGGCTGCAGGCAGCTAAAGGCAGGGAGGGGCAACAAGGCCTTATACTATTACTGATGTTATGGTATACTTAAAGTCATGAGCCTGGCACGGTTATCTTCTGATATTCCCAAAAAACAGTTGTCTGAGACAGAAACAGATACACCTAACCAATGAACTAAAGTCAAGACCATTGTAGTTGAATTTCAAAAAGGCAGGAAGAAGCTGAGAAAAAGGAGTAGGAGAGCTAACCCATAGGAAGACCAGCAGTCTCAACTTACCTGGACTCTCAAGATCTCTCATACACTGAGTTACCAACCAAGCAGCATGCATCAGTTGATATGAGGCCTCCAACACATATACAGTAGAGGATTGGGAAGTCTGGCCTCAGTGAGAAAAGAAGCACCTAACCCTTCAGAGACTTGAGGCCCCAGGGAGTGGGGAGGCCTGGTATAGGGTGTTTGGGAAGATCCTGTTGGAGTCAGCGGGAGGAAGAATGGGATGAGGAACTGTGGGAGGGCAGACTGGGAGGGGTAGTGATTGGACTGTAAAAAAATAAAAGTAATATGAAAAAAACAGGAACACATATTAAAAGGAATATGTCTTAAGAGAATTGTGTTAAATAATACATATATAATATTAATATTAAAAAAGCAAAAAAAGTTAAATAAGTAAATAAATAAACTCTTAGCTTTGTGTTTGACAGTAGTAAAAGTGAACTCCTGAGTCTTGTTCACAGGACAAGAATCCATCACCTTTGGGATCAGACAGCACATTTCTCATTACTTAATTGATGTCTCTTCGTTTTTGCTGTACTAATTGTTTACAATAAATTTTATTCTTTTTTTACATTTAAAATAATTTCACTACACTTTCTTAGATGACTTTGGAGCACCTTGTAAGTGACTGTGCATGGAGGTCAAAAGACAAATTCTAAGAGATAGTAACACCTACTTACTACATATATCCAGGGAATTTACTCATTTATTTATTTAGTGCCTAGGGACTTGAGTTTTGAGCCATCTCACTGGCCATACATGCCCTTTAAAGACATTCATTACATTATATAGGGATACAGGCAAAAAAAAAAAAAAAAAAAAACAAGTGCAGATGCAGGTGAGAGGCAACTAATAACCCTGTAGTTAGATTTACATGCACTGTGAGACACCTGATGAGGGGGATTGGAACTCAGGTACTCTTGATGAGAAGAATATTCTATGCATAACTAAGTCAACTTTCTAGGTTTTAAGCAAATTAATCAATAATAGAACTTCATAAATGCATCGTTCTAGATGAAATGTCTGATAATCAGGCAAACACATCATTACTCTCTACAGTTTTCCAATGATTAAGTGCAAATGTGGTCATATTTTATACTGTTGCCATCGTAGAAATTACAAGTCACAAATGGGCTACTATCACTTAACAAAAGCCATCTGGGTTACCACTCTGGCTTAAGGATTTCTGGCTTACCTCTCTCATACTTTCTATCATTATCTATTTCATCTGTGAGTACATTCCCAAAGTCTGAGTTTCATAGATGGAATCAAGAAGGGCTTTTTAATGCCAAGAATATACAGAGACTTCTGCCTTCAGTGATAGTGCTTCTCATGAGCCATAATCTGGAGTTCTGTGTCCTTACTACCAGATGACTATACAACTGAAGGGGTTTTTTTCTTTACATTTTTTGACATTTCAGACATTAATATCATATTAATATAATTTTACCTCTCAAACACTCTAGCTTCCCACATGTGATGTCAATCACTCACAAATTCATGAGTATTTTTGTTACTTTTATAAGTACACATACATATGAATAAATATGTACACATACATATTACCTACTGATTCAGTTTAATGTTGCTTCTATGTCATTGTGTTTCGGCTGGCAAATTCTAACTTCTGCACATCTTGTCCATAGAAGGGAGACTCTCCATTTGTCATAGGAAAAGAATTCATAAAACAGTCAGTGATCTCAAGAGGCACTGAATGTAGGGATTGGTGATTAGAAAATACAATCAGCCACACAGTTAATGACTTCAGTTAACAAATGAACCTTTTCTGAATTCAACAATCTATGTCATATCACAGTAGCACCCAAAATGATGTAAGAAATCTGTACTTTCTGAAAACATTGTAAATGAATCATCAATCCACTTAAATAGACAAAGAAATAATTTCTTGGTTTTGTTTTCCTTAAATATGGTGATTATTATAAAATGCAATGATTGCTGTGCAGCAATGTCCTTCAGTTACATTATCAGAATCAAAATGCAGCTATTTCAAGGCCTCTCCAATGTACTTGAAATACCCTGTCAATATAAATGCTGAAGCCACAGTAACAAAACTTTCCTTTTGACATCAGGTGTGGAACAGTGTGTGATGTGTCCAGATGACCAGTATGCCAACACAGAGCAGAGCAAATGCATGCAAAACTCTGTGATAATTCTGACCTATGAAGATCCTTTGGGGATGGCTCTTGTCTTAGCAACCTTCTGTTTCTCCTCATTCACAGCAGTGGTTCTTTGGGTCTTTGTAAAGCACCATGACACCCCTATTGTGAAAGCCAATAACAGAGTATTAACCTACCTATTACTCATTTCACTCTTGTTCTGTTTTCTGTGCTTCTTGCTCTTCCTTGGCCATCCAAACAGAGTCACATGCAACCTTCAGCAAATTACATTTGGAAATATATTCACTGTGGCTGTTTACATAGTTGTAGCCAAAACAATCACTGCAGTATTGGCTTTCAAAGTCACAGCCTCTGGAAAACGGACATGGTACTTCCTCGTATCCAGGGCACACAAACTACATTATTCCTATATGTTCCCTATTCCAATGTATTGTGTGTGCAATCAGGCTAGGAGCTTCTTCTCCATTTATTGATAAAGATGCTCACTCAGAACATGGACACATCATCATCATTTAAAACAAAGGCTCAGCTATTGCTTTCCATTGCACCCTGGGATACTTGGGAGCACTGGCCCTAGGGAGCTACTTTATGGCTTTCTTGTCCAGAAATCTACCTGACACATTCAGTGAAGCCAAGTTTCTGGCTTTCAGCATGCTGGTGTTTTACAGTGTCTGGCTCACCTTCCTCCCTGTCTATCATAGTACCAAGGTCATGGTTGCTGTTGAGATATTCTCCATATTGACATCTAGTGCAGGGATGCTTGGATGCATCTTTTTACCCAAGATTTACATAATTTTGTTAAGACCAGACAGAAATTCAATTCAAAAGGTCAGGGAGAAATCATATTTCAGAACTCATGTTTTGTGAATTCAAACTGACAAATGTAAATTTGGCATCAAATATTAGGTTATAGTGCATCTATTTTTAGAATGTCTCTCACTGTTTTCTCTAGTGATACTGTCTAGAAGTATTATGTCTACCACTGTTGTATACATTGTCCATAGAATCTTGCACTCACTCATCCACTTATTTAGCTTCCTCCGAAACAACTAAAATTTTAAAATCATTATGATAATTTTATTCATCAATTAGCTTTCATTGAAAATTCTCACTTGGATGCTTTCAATAGTTGCATTAAGATGAAATCAGAAAAAAATAAGTTGCTATGAAATGGTGTTGCATGTCTCTAATCCAAGAACTTGGAAGGTGGAGAGAGGCTGATCTACAGAGTGAGTTTCAGGAAATCCAGGGCTACACATAGAAAGCATGTGTCAAAAAAAAACAAATGAAAAGATAAAATCTAAATATGTTTTCTGCTTTCTAATAGGAGCATGGACGCAATAGAACATTGACTCTAATTCAGCTGCATCACTAGCTATTTGGCAATAGTTCAGTATGGAAATGTTCTTTTTTGCACCAAAATAAAAAATGTTCAAGATAAACTCCAAGTTATTGATTTAATACCTGGGTGAATTAATGACTTTCATAACAATTGAGTGGTAAGAGAAAAATCCAAGAAGATTATTAAGAGGGTTGACTATTGTTTGCAGTTCAAAGTAATACCATGCTCCTCCTTTCAGGAAAAAGATAAAAGAATCCCATTATTCTAGAACATTTCAGAGTATAACTCCGAAGAGAGAGAATTTTTTAAGATTGATTGATTGATTGATTGATTGATTGATTGATTGATTTATGTATATGAGTACACTGTTGCTCTCTTCAGACTCACCAAAAGAGGGCACTGAATCCCCATTATAGATGGTTATGAGCCACCATGTGGTTACTGGGAATTGAACTCAGGACCTCTGAAAAAGCAGTCAGTGCTTTTAACCAATAAGCCATCTATTCATCCAAGAGGAATGTTTTGATCAATAGATCTGTATGTATTTTTGTCTGTGTGCATCTTCTTTTGTGTATTTGTCAGCATATGTATCTCTGTGTGCCTATGTGTGTATAGTGTGTTTCTGTATCTGTGTCTGCATATGTGGATATCTGTGTTTCTGTTTGTGTGTATGTATATGTGTGTGTGTGTGTCTCCTTTAGATATAAGCACCAATTTTTCTGAGTGTCAATGTCTTTGTGTATGTATGTGAGTTTGTATTTTTTTATGTATCCAAATGTATGTTTGCACATGTGTGTATGTGCCTGGGTTTTGTTTTGTGTGTTTCTGTGTCTCTTTGGTGCATATGTGTATCTTTCTATATGTGTCTGTGTGTTTGTACTTGTTTGGGGATATTTATGTGTATGTGTGTGTAAATAGTATGTGGTTGTGTTATGTCTGTATATGTGTATAGATGTAAGTTTTTCTACAGGGCTTCCAAACCCCCTGATGACATCTCTGGTCCCTCTGCCCTCATGAACTGAATCAGCCAACAATTCACAAGAGTGGGAAGATCCATAGATGTGACATTTTTATTAATGCTTTAAGTATTTAAGATATTTATACAGCACATTTTGTCTTGTCAGAACCTGTTTGTAGTTTTTAAAATGCCAGTGAATTTAGAGTACTGGATGAAGGCTCTATGAAGTTATCAGCTAACTACACCAGATTTGAAGAGTTTTGTAAGTATTTTCTTTAGCAATGGGTCACTGTCATAAGTTTGTTGAAGGCAACCTATAATCTTGTCAGTGCTTAACTTCTTCACACATTTCCATGGGTTCCATTTAGATACCAATTTAATTAGACATCATCCAATCTAAGTACTGGAAGCTTTAATTAATGGTATGCACTGGTCAGTTGTGGCTTTCTCTCTCCCATAATGTAGTGATTCCATTAAATCTCTTTAATAGATGTATATAATTTAAGAATCTTCTTTTGTAATAGACCGACACAGTATTCCTTAGTGGACTTTAGCTTTGGTTGTTTCTCCACAATCCCACCCTTTACACTTCTCCCCTCCCTACTTCCCACTTTATCCTCAAAATGTTTTAATTTGCATATCCATTGTGACTAAAGATGGAGAACTTACCTAAGTCTTTTTGCTCAGCCATTTTTGTTTCATCTTCTTAGAAGATTTAGTTCTGTGTCATTTTAGAAACTGTGGTAACTTATTTCCTGATATTCCAGTTTCCATTCTTTATAAATTTGAAGCACTAATCTTTTATGTCCAATGTCCAAACAGTATTTGGAAAGTAGGTATATCTTTTCCATTAGCTGTTGATGAGACATATTTTGAGGCTAAGTTGGTTATAGCTGTAGAATCCAATTATGCATTTTTCTACTCCACTGAAATATTTGTATGGTATAGAGTTAGCTCCAACATATAACAAGGACATATGCTCCACTATGATCATAGCAGCCTTATTATAATAGCCAGAAGCTGGAAAGAATCCAAATGTCCTTCAACAGAGGAATAGATACAGAAAACATGGTACATTTACACAATGGAGTACTACTCAGCTATTAAAAACAACAAATTCATGAAATTCTTACACAAATGGATGAAACTAGAAAATATCATCCTAAGTGAGTTCACAAAAGAACACACATGGTATGCACTCACTGATAAGTGGATGTTAGCCCAACAGTTCAGAATACCCAAAATACAATTCACAGACCACATGAAACTCAAGAAGAAAGAAGAGCAAAGTGTAGGTGCTTTTGGTCCTTCTTAGAAAGGGGAACAAATATGCACAGAAACAAATATAAAGACAAAGTATGGAGCAGAGACTGAAGGAAAGGCCATCCAAAGACTGTCCAACATGGGGATCCATCCCATATAAAGTCACCAAACCCAGACATTATTGTGGATGCTAAGAAGTGAATACTGACAGGAGCCTGATATAGGTGTCTCCTGAGAGGCTCTGCCAGAACCTGACAAATCCAGAGGTGGATGCTAGCAGTCAATCATTGTACTGAACAAGGGTCCCCAATGGAGAAGTTAAAGAAAGGACTGAAGTAGCTGAAGGGGTTTGCAACCCCATAGGATGAACAACAATATCAACCAACCAGATGCCTCCAGAGCTCCAAATGACTAAACCACCAACCTAGGAGTACACATGGAGGAACCCATGGCTCCAGATACATATGTAACAGAGAATGGTCTTGTCAGGTATCAATGGGAAGAGGGGTCCTTGGTCCTGTGAAGGCTTGATGACCCAGTGTATGGGAATTAGAGGGCAAAGAGGCAGGACAGAATGGGTGGGTGTGGGAACACCCTCATAGAAGCAGGGGGAGGGAGGATGGAATAGCGGGATTCCTGGGGGAGGGGAGCAACCAGGAAAGGGAATGACATTTGAAACTTAAATAAAGAAAATATCCAATAAAAAAGAGAAAAATGCAATATGGAGAAGGATCAATTCTAAATATCTATGCTCCGATTGCAAGGGTACCCATATTCATGAAAGAAGCTTTACTAAAGCTCAAAATCCATTGAACTTTACACAGTAATAATGAAAAACATCAACACCCCACTCTCATCAATGCATAGGTCATTGAAACAAAAACTGAACGGAGACATAATGAAACTAGCAGAAGTTATAAACAAAATATATCTAATAGATGTCTAAAGAACATTTCACCCCAAAACAAGAGAATATACCTCCTCAGCACCTCATGGAATCTTCTCCAAAACTAACCATATAACCAGACAGAAGAGAAGCCTCGACAGATGCAAGAATATTGAAATAATCTCATGCATTCTATCAAATGCATGGCTGAAATCCAATAACCAAAAAACAACAGAAAGCCTACATATTCATGGAAACTGAATAACTCTCTGCTCAATGATAACTTGTTTAGGGTAGAAAAGAAGAAAGAAATCAAAGACTTTATAGAGTTCAATTAAAATGAAGACACAACATAACCAGACTTATGGTACACAGGAAAGAGCTAATACTAGCACCCATTCCTCAAAATATTCCACAAAGTAGAAACAGAAGGAATACTACCAAATTTATTCTATGAAGCTACAGTTACTCTGATATCTAAAGCAGTCAAAGACCCAACAAAGAAAAATAACTTAAAGCAAATTTTGATTATTAATATTGACACAAGATACTCAATAAAATTCTCACAAACTGAATCAAAAAACACATCAAAACCATCATTCACCATGATCAAGTAGCATTCATCCCAGGAATGCAGAGATGGTTTAATATATGAATGTCCATCAACGTAACACACTATATCAACAAACTCAATGAAAAAACTTACATGATCATCTCATTAGATACTAAAAATGCATTTGACAAAATACAACACCCCTTCATGTCAAAGGCTTGGAGAGATTAGGAATTAATGGCATATACCTAAACATAATAAAAAATATATATAGCAAACCAACAGCCAACATCAAATTAAAAGGAGAGAAAATAGAAGCAATCCCATTAAAATCAGGAACAAGACAAGGCTGTCCACTCTTTCCATATCTATTCAATATAGTACTTGAAGTTCTAGCTAGAGCAATTAGACAACAAATGGAGACTAAGGGGATAAAAATTGGAAAGGAAGAAGTCAAGATATCACTATTTAAAACTGATATGATAGTATACATGGGCAACCCCCAAAATTCTACCACAGAACTACTACAGCTCATAAAAAACTTCAGGAAAGTGGTTAGATATAAAATTAGCTCAACAAATCAGTAGCCTTACTTTATACAAATGTTAAACAGACTTAGAAAAAAATTAGGGAAACAGCACCCTCATGGTAGCCACAAATAGTATAAAATATCTTGTTGTAAGTATTACCAAGCAAGTGAAAGATTTCTATGAACAAAACTTCAAATCCCTGAAAAAAAAGAAATCAAAGAAGACCTCAGAAGATGGAAAGATCTCCCATGCTCATGGATTGGTAGGATTAATATAGTAAAAACAGCCATCTTACCAGATGCAGTCTACAGATATAATGCAATCACTATCAAAATTCCAACACAATTCTTCACAGAGAAAGAGCAATTCTCAGGTTCATCTTCAATAACAATAAACCAACAAACAACCTCTGGATAGCCAATACAATTCTCAACAATAAAAGATCTTCTTGAGGCATCACTTCTCTTGACTTCAAGCTGTACTACAAAGCAGTAGAGATATAAAACCACAGGTGTTGGTACAGAGACAGGCAGGTTAATCAGTGAAATAGAATCAAAGAGCCAGAAATAAACCCACAAACCTACAATCACTTGATCTGTGACAAGAACGCCATAAAATATGCAGTGGAAAAAGAAAGCATCTTCAGTAAATGGTACTTGTCTAACTGGAAGTCTGTATGTAGAAGAATGAAAATAGGTCTATATCTATCACCTTGCACAAAACTCATGTTCAAGTGGATCAAGGACCTAATCATAAAACCAGATACACTGAATCAAATAAAAGAGGAAGTGGAAAAGAGCCTTGAAAACAGAGGAAATTTTTTTGAACAGATCAACAATGAATGCCTTGGGCTCTAAGATCAAGAACTGATGAATGGGACCTCCCTCATGAAACTGAAAAACTTCACTCTGTAAGGCAAAATAGGAAGGGAAAGGTAAAACTCTGTTATTGGCATGTGACTAACTTTCCTCAGTTACTGGCCTCTGTGGGCAGTGCTGATTGTGGTCACAGACTCAGGAAATTCTGACATGTGGAGCCAGAGTGTTTGATTAAGCTGTTTTCTAAAAATAAATTTTTATTAAATTATTTTATTTATTTACATCCTAAAAGTAGGCCCTCTTTCCTGTTCCTCGCTTTCAAATTCCTCACACCAATCCCCAGCCTCTGCCTCTGAGATGGTGCTCTCCTACCCACTAATTCACCCCCACCAGCATCCCTTTTCCCTGGGTCATCAAGTTTCCACAGGGCATCCTCTCCCATTGAGGCCATACAAGGCAGTCCTCTGCTACACATTTGCCTATGTATGCTCCTTGGTTTTTGGATCTGTCCCTGGGAGCTCTGAAGGGTTCCATGTTAGTTGACACTGCTGTTCTTCCTATGGGTTTACAATTCCCCTCAACTCCTTCAATAGTTCCCCTAACTCTTCCATATGAGTCCCCGACCTCAATCCAATGGTTGGCTGTATGTGTCTGCATTTATCTCAGAAGCTGAGAAAGCCTCAAGAAGACAGCCATGAAAGGCTCCTTAATGCAAAGACAATATAGCATCAGTAATAGTGTCAGGGTTAGATGTGTTCACATGGGATGGATCTCAAGTTGGGCTGGTCACTAATCTCAAATGGCTGAGAAGCACTTAAAGAAATATTGAGCAGACTTAGTCATGAGGAAAATGCAAAGCAAAATGACCCTGAAATTCCACTTTATACCAATCAGAATGACTTAGATCAAAAACTCAAGCAACACATCAAGCAATGTGGGCTGTGATATGGAGAAAGGGGAAAACTCCATTGCTGGTGGGATTGCAAACTAGTACAAACACTCTGTAAGTCAATCTTGTCATTCCTCAGATAATTGGAAATAGTTCTACCTGAACCCAACTATATTACTCCTGGGAATATTCCCAAAAGACCCTCTACCATACCACAAGGACACAGGCTACACTATCTTCATACCAGCTTTATGCTAGAAATAACCCAGATATCCCTCAAGAAGAATAGATACAAAAAATGTGGTACATTTATACAATGGAATATTATATAGATATTAAAAATGAGGACTTCATTAATTTTGCAGGCAGATGGTTGGAACTAGAAAATATCATCCTGAGTGTGGTAACTCAGACCCAGAAGGCCATGCATAGAATGTAACCACTAAGTGGATAGTAGCCAAAGAGTTCAGAATACCCATGATAAACTCACAGACTGTAGAAAGCTTAACAAGAAGGAAGGCTCATAAATAAAATACCCAATTAAAAAAGGCTCAAGTTTGAATACCTCAGCCCATCTTAGTAGGGGAAACAAAATACTCATGAGAGGCAAAAGGAACTAAAGAAAATACAGGGATGAAAATGGAGCAGAGACTAAAAACAAAATTTCTAATAAGATAAGTGAGAGAGTTTGTTGCTGTGATAAACCCTCCATATTCATCATTCTCTTCTCCTACAATGGAAGGCTGATGGGGTCTAAAAAAATAGCTACACAATCAAAATATATCACTTTCCTAAGTAGGTCCTTATAGAAATATGACCATTAACAATCTCACTCTAAGTAATACTTCACACATTAACATACATCGTTTACTGATTGAAGGAGGAGTCATCTGGAGACCATTCCACCTGGGTATCCATCCCATGTGCAGTCACCAAAGGTAGCCACTGATGTGGATGTCAGGAAGTACATGCTGACAGGAGCCTGATATAGCTGTTTCCTTAGAGGTCTGGAAGAGTCTGACATATACAGAGGTGGATGCTCATAGCTAACCATTGAACTGATCAAGGGGTTCCCAATGGAAGAGTTAGAGAGAAGAATGAAGGAGCTGAAAGGGTTTTGCAGCCCCATGAGAAGAGCAACAATACCAACCAAACAGAGATCCCAGGGTCTAAACTACCAGCCTGGGAGCACATAGGGATGGACCCATAGCTCCAGCTGTACATGTAGGGGAGGATGGTCTTGTCAGGCATAGGTGGGAGAGGAGATCCTTGGTCCCACGAAGGCTGAATGCCATGTGTGGGGGAATTCGAGGGTGGGGAGGTGGGAGTGGGAGATACATGGGGGCACACCCTCGTAGAAGCAGGAGGAGGGGGGATGGGATAGGGGGTTCCTGGGGGGAGGGTATGGAGTAAGGGGATAACATCTGAAATGTAAGTAAAATATCTAATAAAAAACACACAGAGAAAAAAAAAGAAAGAGAATTCATGGCAGATGCATTTTCTCAAATAAAGAGTATTGGTAACTGAACAACAATTTAAGAGAATTCTACACATTTTTTTATTATTTTCATTTTTTATGGTCCTGTTCCAAATTTTAAAAAATCAGAAATGCAAATGGAGACATAAACAACAGAACTGGGAAAATTCAAAAACTCATCAGATTCTACCACAAAAGCCTACACTTAACAAAACAAGAAAATCTAGATGAAATGGATGATTTTCTAGACAGATACCATGTACCAAAGTTAAATCGACAACAGGTAAACTATCTAAACTGTCCTATATCCCCTAAGGAAATTGAAGAAGCCATTAAAAATTTCTACACATTTTTCTAGTGATTAATCTCATCTAAAATCAGATGTATATTTGAGTCCAGTCATGAATCTTTAATAATATTTATTTATTCTTTTTACATGTATATGTGTATGTGACCCTACATAATTTTAAGGGTACCATGTACATGCAGGAGCCAGTGGAGTACAAAACATGGTAACTAGACTATGGTATGTGATTTCTGAAAACCAAATCAAAGTCCTCTGTAAGACTAATGAAGTAGACAAAGAATTACTTGTAAAATTATCAAAAACTGCTAAGGATGACACTGAAGACTTTCTGCATCATCTGGACACCACTATTTCAAAGATTAATGTGATTTGAAATCTAGAAAGGTGTGGATAATTGTTGACTTTATAATGTAGAAAACATGAGAAGTCCTATATTTAGTATATTTATATATAGCACCAGGTTTTTGTGTCATAGTTTGCTTTTACTTAAAGCTGCTAGCCAGAATTATTCAAATTTTGTTGTAATTTGCACAGTATTTATTACTCAAAATGTTACTTATTTAGTGTTGGCTACATACAAATCACAGACAGATTTTCACTTCTTTAGCTTGTAATAATAATGGCATTTATGGCATTTATTATTCATTTGGCATTTATTATTCAGCAGTTAAATCTCTTGACACTAAAGCTAATGAACTGAGTTCATGCCCAGGACCCATGTAGTAAGATTAGGTAACCTACTCCTAAAGACTGTCTTCTAACCTTCATCCATTTCCACATATAACATACTCAAAGTTAGTAAAACATCACAAAAATTATTTTAATTAAAAAAATAAGATTAAGCCCTATTTAGAATATTAAAAAATTAACAAAAATAATATCTTAATTATAGATATGTGAAGTGGAAACTTAAGGGTTCCTTGGAAAGTCAGTTGTGTTGGAAGGTGTTTTGCTAGGGCAAACACGTGAAGAAACATTTCCCTGAAGCAGACACAGGTGAAAAACTAAGGCAGACTTGTGAAGGAACATATGAAGTAACAACTGAAACAGACACAACTGAAAGGATGTTCTGCTAAAACTAGTATATGAAAGGACACGTGATGAAGGATTCTTTGCTAATGACATACATGTATCAGTCTGCCTTACACTGCACGGTTGAGGTCCGTTTGTCAGAACTCCAAAGAAAGAAATGCACCAAAAGAACTTCTGGTGGTATACTGCAGCTTCTTGCCACTTCCTTGGACTGAGGTCAATTGGCAGAGTGATGTCAGCTATGACAGATTCACATGCTGAGGCAAGACACGTGCTGAGATAAGACACATGCTGAAGCAAGTCACACAGTAAGGCAAGACCTGTGGAGGATATATGATGTTTAGAAGGAATATGAACAGAACTCCAAAGGCAGAACTAGGCTTACTTATAGAGTTAGCTGTGCAATACACTTGTTCCCCCCACATTTTGATTGATCTTGACTTCACTGAGAGTGGCAACATTGAGAATTTCTCCTGGTGTTCCTGCTGGTGCCTCCTGCTAACTCATGTCAATTCAGCTGAGGTCTGTCTATTCCTGCTAGATTGTGCCACCACTGCTGCTGTTCCAACTCTACTGAACTGGACTGCTGGTATATCCATGAAGTGTTTGTGAGTGGATTGAGCTGCTGCTGCTGGCCTGTTAACTGAAGTGCTAATTTCCTGACAACTTAGATGGGAGTTGCTCTAAAGAATCATTTCTAAACAGATTTACTTCCCCTGTATGCTTTCTGTTCCACTATCTCTGGCTGGTGTTAGGCTGCAAGGAAGGTTAAAGCATTTAAGAACCATCATTAAAGATGGGTTTTGCAATTGCTGTGACACAAGAAGTTAAGACAGCTACTTTTGTTAATGTTTTAGCAAAAAAAAAGTTACTAATGTGATGAATATACAAGAGGATTTAGATAGGTATTTGGAAGAATGGATTGATGTTCTTATCCTATTCAAATTACTGGAGGAAGGTTCAGAATTTACAGGTAAGGAGCCATCTTGACTGTCATGCCAAATACCACTGGATCCATGTTAGTTCAAAAATTTACAGTGGTAGTCATTATAATTAGGAAGAAGTTTAATGACATTTGCAGTGTATTTGGCATAATTCTAACACCTCTCTGGATATTTTAACAATACATAGGGAGCTTATGACTTTCAAGAATGCTGCTCTGCTGAGCACTGATGTGGTAGATCCTGCAGATAAAACTACTCATGGCCTGAGGTCAGTATTTCTATTTTGGTCAAGCTTCAAAAATAGCACATATAGCTTGATCATGCTAGCCCTTTTTATCCTGGGAATATTTTATTCTTTCCCGTTGTGTTAAAGCTTTTCTTTAACAACATTGACATATTGGCAGCCAAAGTACATGGCTTGAACCTGAAAATGGACCCCTAGACAGAATTATTAAACTAACAAGCTGGAAAGCCAAGGACAGGTAAGATTCTGCACAGAGTCTTACCAACCTAAGACATAAGTGCATTGCTTTTGATAATGCATGTTCCATGATGAGTAAGGAAGGCATTCTTGTCAGAATGGCCTAAGACAAGCTCAGTCTTGTTAATGAAATAAAAAACGGGGAGAGGCAGAGAATCTTTGGGGTTTCTTGGCTAGAATCTGGGCCAAGGACAAGGAAATGGGTTGTTTGGTAGGAATGTGACATAGGACAAGGACAAGGAAATCGGCTTCAGGCAGGAATCTGACATTAGGTTAAAACAAAGAAGTAATTTCAGGTAGGAATCTAAATCTTAGGCTAAAACAAAAAAAGAAATCCCAGGCAGGAATCTAAATATTAGGCTAGAACAAAGAAGTAATTTCAGACAAGAATCTAAATTTTAGGCTAGAACAAGGAAGTATGCATCAGACATGAAAATGACCTTGGAACAGGGAAGTAGGCTCAGATACTTTGGTCTTTCTGATAAGCCCTTAGAAACAGTGATAACGAGAGTGTTCACATAATTGAGTTTAATGCCTTACTTTTTCTTTGACTATTTGTGTTTATTGTCTTGCTTGTTCTTTGACTATTTGCATCTATTATATTGCTAGACCCTCAACCTAGAACTGACCTTAATACACGCATGTAATTAAAATGGTATAGATGCATAAAGGACGAGGGGAGATGGGAATACGGGGGTTCTAAGGAGAGGAAATTGGGAAAGGGGATGATATCTGTATTGTAAATAAGTAAAATATCCAATAAAAAATATAGGTTTTGAAAAAATAAAAGTGATATGTATGTGCAGTAGGTGATTATGCATACACAAGTGCAGATACAAGTGAGAGGCATCCAGTCACTTAACATGGGTTGGAGAAACAGAACTCAGGTGTTCTGCAAGGAGAGTACATTCTCTTCAAAGCTGGGCCAACTACCCGGCCCCATAAAAATTAACTAATAATAGCTTTCCATAAATGTATTGTTCTAGATTAAAATAAATAATACCCTGGAAACACACTATCACTCTCTGAAATTATGCAAATATTCGGTGCAATTGCAGTCATATTTCCTAAATTCATTGTGTTATTCTTTGTGAGGCCAGAGAGAAAGAAAAAAAGAGATAAAGTTTGGAACACATATGACATGCACACTGAATGAAGCAGAAATGGCTACACTAAAACTTTGTTATTGCTTTCAGGTTTTTATAGCTTTTTAGACAAAAAGTTCTCTACATCAAAAAAAAAATTACCTCAGAGATAAAATGTTACATAAAAGGGAAGTTACACAGTTTCTCATTTTTTAAGCTCATAAATTCAAAGCAGGTGAGCAGGCAGCGTGTGGTGGATCCAGCCGCCCGCCCCTGCGGGTTGTCACCACAGGGAGCCGACCTGTGGTGGCTGGTTAGGCTGAGCCCTATGGTGGGAGAGAGAAAGGGAGGGAGTCACCAGACACTGCGGGGGAGGGGAGCGGCGGTGGCACTAGCAGCGTGGAGCAGCGCTGCCCCGTCTGCTGCTGTGTGGCTGCGTGGCTGCGTGCTCCTGACCCGGCCTTCCGAGCCTGCGGGCCACGTTGGCGGAGGAGTCCATGGTGCAGAACTTAGAGGCGGACTGACGGAGACCAGGCCTCCTGCGCTGTCACGGCCGCCTGAAGAACGCCTGGACCACCGCCTGAGGTCTTGATCAACAAGTGTCTTGCCTCAGCACTAGAGCTGGACTTAGCAAAACTCCACTGAGTTTGTCTCAGCTGACAGCATTCTGCCAATTGGCCTGAGTCTCCCAGTGTACCACCAGAAGCTTTTTGGTGCCTTTCTCTCTGTAGAGTCCTGACAAATGGAGCTCAACTACACAATGAAACTCCTTCACAAGGAGAGATGAAAACCCAATAACTTCCAAAATTATAAATACTTTTATTACCTTTATATGTACACACAAACACACGCGCACACACACACACACACACACACACACACACACACACACACACTACTTACTCATTACGTTTAGCATTGCTCTGCATGTCAGGAAAAGTGAAATCATACTAGAAAACATATTCCATGTCTTCTACCACTAGAAGACAGTCTACATTTCTCACAGGGACACCATCCATAAAACATAGAGTAAGACCTAGGATGGCAGTGAATCCATGTGACTTGAAACTTTAAAATACACTCAGAATATTGTGAATAATAATGTTAGCATCTATTATTCTGTCAGTCTTGGTCATTTGATCATAGCATCAAAACTGTACAAAACAATCTCTGATTTCTGACAACATAATAAATGCTATCATCAAAATAAAGTAAAATAGATAAGAAATTATTGCTTCATTTCATTCCCTATAATGATAATGAACATTATGAAACTGAATAATTGATGTGCAAAAAAATATTCTTCAGTTATATCAATTATATTCATATATATCATAAGTGTGTGTATGCATGATATATATATTCTCAGGAGATGGGAAATGTATATATATATTATTTTTTATATTTATATATAAATAATTTATTATATTATATATATTATATACACATAATATATAATATAATGTATATTATATATATGTATACCATCTCCTAGGAGGTCTGCCTTTACCAGGGACACAGGTGAGATGCTATCCCTATTCCCAATACTAATGCCAGCTGGAACCCACTCACAGGGTCCAGCAAATGTGGGATCTATCCCACTCTGCACTCTGCCTGAGTCCCATTGCCTTTCAAGGCTGCACTTCCGCCTGTGTAAGATTGGCATACCAGCCCCCAGACTCCACAGTCTGCCTGTCTCCCAGGAGGTCCACCCTAACCAGGGACACAGAAGGCCTGCTCTAACCAGAGACAGCACTGCCTGTCCCCAAGAGCCCTACCCAGGTTACAGAGCCCTACCTGTCTCAGAGAAGGCCTTTTCCAATCCAAGACACCCAGGCCAGTTAACACTAGAGATAACCAAATGGCAAAGGGCAAACACAAGAACAAAAACAGGAGAAGCCATTATAATCTGGCACCATAAGAAACCAGTTCTACCACAGCAAGTCCAGGATATGCTAACTCACCTGAAGAACAAGATTTTGACATAAATTCCCATCTCATAAAGAAGACAGATGCCTGTAAAGAAGATATAAATAAATCCCTTAAAGAAATACAGAAAAACATAAGCAAACAAGTAGAAGCCCTTAAAAAGGAAACAAGTAAATCCCTTAAAGAAATACAGAAAAATTGAATCAAAAAGGTAAAGGAATTGAGCAAATGAGTCCAAGATCTAAAATGGAAATGGAAACAGTAAGAACATCACACACGTAGGCAACCCTGGAGATGGGAATTCTAGAAAACAGAACGGGAACAACAGATGCAACACCGACAAAATGCAGGAGATGTCTTCTCAGGCATAGAAGATAGCATAGAAGACGCTGATACACTGACCAAAGAAAATGCAAAGTGTAAAATGTTCCTAACCCAAAACATTTAGGAAATTTGGGACACGATGAGAAGACCAAACCCACGAATACTGCTAATAGAAGAGGGTGAAGAATGCCAGTTCAAAGGACAAGAAAATATCTTCAAGAAAATCCTTCAAGAAAACTCACCCAGCCTAAAGAAAAAAGATGGTCATAAACATACAGGAAGACTAAAGAACACCTAATAGATGGGACCACAAAAGAAAATCCTCCAACCCCATGATAATCAAAACACTAAATGTTCAGAACAAAGAATGAATATTTAAAGCTGTACGGGTGGGGGGGGGCTAATTAACATACAAAGTCAGATCTATCAAAATTACACCAGACGTCTCAACAGCGATGCTAAAACCCAGAAGATCCTGGACAGATGTCATGCAGACACTAAGAGACCACAGAGCTCAGCCAAGGCTACTATACCCATCAAAATTCTTAATCACTGTAGATGGAGAAAACAAGATATTCCATGAGAAAACCAAATTTAAACAATATATTTCTACTAATCCAGCCCTACAGAAGACACTAGAAGGAAAACTGACAAAAGGAGGTTAACTACAGCCATGAAAATATAAGAAATTAATCATCTCACAGCAAAACCAAATGAAGAGAATCAGAAACATACACAGTAATACTTCCAACAACAAAAATAACAGGAACACAAAATCGTTGGTCATTAATGTCTCTCAACATCATTGAACTCACTTCAATAAAAAGACAAAGGATCATGGAGTGGAAGCATAAACAGTGTCCATTCTTCTGCTGCATAGAAGAAGCACAACACTGCAACAAAGATAGACACTACCTGAGAGTAAGGAGATGGAAAAGGATTTTCCAAGCAAACAGACCCAAGACAGATTCACCATTCTAATATCTAATAAAATAATCATTCAACCAAAAGTTATCAAAAAAGATTTTATAATATCTTTACAGGATATTTCATACTTATAAAAGGAAAATTCTACCAATATGATTTCTCAATTCTGAGTGTCTCTGCCACAAATGCAAGGGCAACCACAATGAAACTAATAGATGCTATGAACAAAAGGTATTCAAGAGATATCTACAGAAACTGTCACCCAAAAACCAAAAGAGTATACCTTCTTCTCAGCACCTCATGGAACCTTCTTCAAATTTGGGAATATAATTGGGCACAAAACAAGCCTTAACAAATAAAAAAATTATTGAAATAACACCTTGAATTCTGTCAGATCATCAAGGATTAAGGTTGGACTTCAACAACAGAAAACTCACATACTCATGGAAACTGAACAATTTTCTACTCAAGGAGAGTTGGGGGGTAGGGAGAGAGAGACAGACAGACAGACACACACACACACACACAGAGAGAGAGAGAGAGAGAGAGAGAGAGAGAGAGAGAGAGAGAGAGA
>JANHMN010000003.1:16830909-16870951 GCA_030674055.1 Rhabdomys pumilio
AGAGAGAGAGAGAGAGAGAGAGAGAGAGAGAGAGAGAGAGAGAGAGACTAGAATTCAATGGAAAAGAAGGCACAAGAGACCAAAATTTATAAGACATAATGAAAGCAATGTAAAGAGAAAAAAAAACAAAGCATTAAGTGCCTTCATAAATAAATTGGAGAAATATCATATTAGCAACTTAACAGCATGCCTGAAAGCTCTCAAATAGAAACAAGCAAGCACACTCAAGAGGAGTAGAGGACAGGAACTTGTCAAATCCAGGGCTGAAATGAACCAATTATAAACAAAAAGAATACAAAGAATAAAGAAAACCAGGAGCTGGTTCTTTAAGAAAATCAACAATATAGATAAATGCTTAGCCAAACTAACTAAAAGGCACAAAAACAGTATCCAAATTAACAAAATCAAAAATAAAAAGGGAGTCATAACAAGAGAAATTGTAGGAATTCAAAAATCATTAGTTCTTACTTCAAAAACCTGTAATCAACAAACCTGGAATATCTAAACGAAATGAATGATTTTTCTAGACAGATACCACTTACTAAAGGTAAGACAAAATCAGATAAACTATCTCAACAGATTCATAACCCCTAAAGAAATAAAAGCAGTTAAAACACCCCAACAAAAAAGCCCAGGGACAGATGGTTTTATTGCAGAATTCTACCACAGATTCAAAGAAGAGCTAATACCGATATTCCTCCAACTATTACACAAAATAGAAACAGAAGAAACTCTACCTAACTTATTCTATGAAACCACAGTTACACTGATACCTAAACCACACAAAGAAAATCAAACCAATTTTGCTTGTGAATATTGATTCAAAAATAATCAACAAAGTTATTGGTAACAAAATCCAAAAACATATCAAAAACAGCATTCAACACAATCAAGAAGGCTTCATTCCAGGGATGCAGGAATGGTTCAATATAGGAAAACCCACCAATGTAATTCACTGTACAAATAAACTGAAAGACAAAAATCACATGATCATCTAATTAGATACTGAAAAAGCCCTTGACAAAAGTCAACACCTCTTCATGTTAAAAAGCTTGAAGAGAGCAGGGATTCAAGGTACACACATAAACATAGTAAAAGTAATATATAGCAAGTCAATAGCCAATATCAAATTAAAAGGAGATAAATTTGAAGCAACCTCACTAAAATCAGAGACAAGACACGGATGCCCTCTCTCTCTTCCTATCTATTCAATATAGTACTTGAAGTTCTAGCTAGAGCAATAAGACAATTAAAGAAGATCAAGGGGATAAAATTGGAAAGAAAGAAGTCAAAGTATCACTATTTGTGAATGATATGACCTCAACATAAAACTGGATACAATTAATTTCATAGAAGAGAAAGGGGAAAATAGCTTTTAAGGCATTGGTACAGGAGACAATTTTCTGAACACAACATCAATGGCTCAGTCTCTAAGATTAACAACTGATAAATGGAACCTCATGAAACTGAAAGGCTTCAGCAATACTTTCCATAGGACACTGTCAATAGGACAAAACGGCATTCTGCAGATTGGGAAAAGATCTTGACTACCCCTATATCGCACACAGGACTAACATACAAAAATATAAAAAACTCAAGAATTTAGATACCAATAGCACATATAACCCATATACCCAATTTAAAAATGGGGTACAGTGCTAACTAGAGAATTCTCCAGCAAACCAAAAGGCTCAACTGAAAAATAGGGCAGAGAACTAAACAGAGAATTCTCAACAAAGGACTCTAGAATGTCCAAGAAACACTTAAAGAAATGTTCAACATCCTTAGTCATCAGAGAAATGCAAATCAAAATAGATCAAAATAGCCCTGAGAATCCACCTTAGTCATCCTGAGTGAGGTAACCCAGATCTCAAAAGGCATGCATTGTATGTGCAGACTACGTGTATATTAGCCAAGATGACTGTGAGGAGTTGAAACCTGAAGAGGCCACCTCCTGTAGCCAGGTAGGACCCCAAGTTGAGGGATAAGGACACCAACCCACCTACAAAACTTTCAACACAAAATTTGTCCTGTCTAAAAAACATTCCGTAACTAAAAGTGGAAGAGAGACTGAAGCAATAGCCAACCAATAGCTGGCCCAACTTAAGACCCATTCCATGGGCAAGCACCAATCTCTGAAACTATTAATTATACTCTGTTATTCTTACAAACAGGAGCCTAGAATAGCTGTCCTTTGAGATGTTCTACCTAGCAGCTGATTGAAACAGATGCAGACACCCACTGCCAAACATTGAACAGAGTTGGACCAGTTATTCATTGGGGGAAGGTTTGAAGGCCCTGGAAAAAGATAGGAATCCCACAGGAAGATCAACAGTGTCAACTAACCTGGACCCCTGAGAGCTCTCAGAGACTGAGCCAGTAACCAAAGAGCACACACAAGATGGGTAGAGACCCCTGGCACATATATAGCAGTGGGCTGCTTTGTCTGGACTCAGTGGGAGAAGATGCGCCTGATCCTACAGAGAGTTGTTGCACCAGGGTAGGATGATACCTAAGGGGGGTCACACCTTCTTAGAGGCAAATTTGGGAGATCTGGGAGAGGGGACTAGGAAGGTGGGCAGAGTTTAGGATGTTAATTAATTAGTTAATTGATTAAAAACAGTAGTAGAATGCAGACGAAAATGAGAAACATCCAAAAAGCTCATGTGAAAACAATATGTTAATAATAAAGACATCGTGCATGCAAAGTATAAGAATATTAGGACTGATTATGTGTTAGGCATTTTTATATATAATAAATAATATACAATAAGTATATATAATATGTAATGCATATATATATATATATATATTGGTGTAAATGGATAACAAAGAATTGATACCTTAGTCAGGGCTACTACTGCTGTGATTAAACTCAATGACCAAATTGCAACTTGGAAAGGAAAGTGTTAATTTGGCTTATCATCATCATTGTTCCTCACTGAAGAAGTTAAGACAAGAACTCAAGCAGGTCAGGAACTTGGAAGCAGGAGCTAATAAAGAGGCCATGGAAATGTGCTGCTTACTGGCTTGCCCCTCGTGGCTTGTTCTTTTTTCATTCTTATAGAACCCAGGACCATAAGTCATAGTATGCACCCATCCACAATGTAAGAAAGTGCTATAGAGCTCAATCTTAAGCAGGCATTTTCTCAGTTGCAGGTCCTCACTTTTCAACCAACCTAAGTTGTGTCAAGTTGACATGAAACCTGCCAGTACAATTATAACACATAACTCCATTTTTGCGTTTATGTTTATGCAAGGAGGCTGCATGTGGTGTTTGATGCCTGGAACCCTAATACTCTGCAAGAAATGGAAGCATGAGTTTCAAGATCCATTGTCAGATACACTGTGAGTAAAGCCTGGACTACCCCAGTTCTTTTCTCCAAAAACAGAAGTGAATCTATATTTGTAGAAAGAAACACACAAAAATGACTTGATGAAGGCTTTATACCGTTTGTGAAGCCAAAACATTATGAATATGTAAGCCATTTCTTACAAATGGTCTTTTGAATTTTTGTACTAGAATTTACATAATATGAAATTTTTCCTTTGTCCTGATGCTCCATTCATCCTTAATAAATGGAGGACCAAGTATTGCCTTATGTGAAAATTCAAGAAAACACAATCGTATTTTTCTAGGTTAAGAGTAAAGTTCTTACACGCAGTTCACGAGGTAGTAAGATTTTGAGGCTAATTCATCTCCAACTTGATGAAAAGGAATTTGGGCTGAAAGCCCAAATTAATTCTCCACAGACAGAAGTATGCCTTCAATCACTGTCTCAATTGACTGAGTCTGAGGGGCACAGAAGGACCCTCTGTTTCATGTAGTACAAAGAGTTGTTCTTCACTTGGATTCTAGGTATTCTCCTGGGTTTGTTTTCAACCAGACTTCATCATTTGAGTTTCTCCCCCTTTGTTTAGTTTTACTGTGAATCATGCTAAGTCAGTTTGGCCAGTATAGATATAGACTCTAAAGTTGACAACGCCCTCATCATGAGCTGACATCTGATTTCACAGACCAGCTATAAACACAAACCTTGTTAACTCAGTGCCACCAGCGCCTCCTATTCCTTTTGTGTCTTAGTCATTTTCTATATCGTACCTTTCACCCACATGCCAGCCCCTTCAGTATGAGCTAGTTCATTCCGAGTTGTACACATTCATTATTCTGGGGAAACTACCCTGAAGTGTTTTCTATGTCTGTAATAAAACTTCTCTTCAACAATCTTTATTACCCCCTAGGGGGAAAATGATCATGACTGAGAATTTCCCAATCACTCACTAAGAGTTTAAGATCAGAAGGTCAAACACAATGGAAATAATACACAAATGTATTTACCAAATTTTCCTAAGGGAACAAAAGAGAGATGGGTATGGTGTAAATGTCAAAGAATAAAAGACACGAAAACTCCAGAGATACACATCTTCAGTCAGGTCAAATTGACTCAGTTTACAAACCTCCCATTCCTACTGTGTAATATTAGCAGCTACAACAGGCATCACCAGTTGCCTTCTATGAAATGTTGACATTCATGACAGGCAGCACCTGTCCATTTCTGTGAAATGGTGGCAAATAGTAAAGCATCAGCACCATCACCATTTTTACATTATTGTGACATTATTTTAGTATTGCTGCCCATTTGAAAGGCCACTCCTCTGCCACCAATTCCTTTCTTTCCAGATGGTTCTAGTCTTCTGGGAAAACCTGGGACATTTTCTTCTTCATGGCTCTGCATTTCTGGTCCTCAGTGCAAGTGATAAACACAGGTTGAAAAAAATCAGGTCTGAGGACATCTAAGCCTCAAATGAAATGATGCCACTCACATCCTCATACATTAAGACTTCTGGGAGGAAGACATGTTGGACATATTTGGTCCCAGACCGCTAACAACAAACTATTTGTATGGCCTCCATTAGGAGTGTTATTGATGGTGAGGATCAGAAGATCCACAGTTAAATGTGAAGCTAACGTTGTTGAAGAACCCATGACTGTCAGAATTCATGTGTGTATCCTGTATACAAAGTCTAGGACAGGGATAGGCAACTTCATTTTTAAAGTATCCATAGAGAATGTGCAGTGGTACCAATGCTACACCAACCACAGATACAGATACTCAATCATGGCTTGTGCTTCTCATGGAGTGTAGAAGCAACAACCAGGCAAAAATCCAGAAATTCCGTGATTTATCCTGAATCCATTAGCATTCAACCCATTGTTAACCATGAAAAACTACTGAGTTATAAAACATGTCTTTCTTCCCTGTCTTTCATTTCCTACAGATCAATACCCTTGGTGGTTCATTCATCTACATCATTGATTTCCTCATCTTTAGAGCCAGTATTGGCTGGGAAGCAGCCCTGTGTTTAATACTTAGAACACAGTGGTAGCTGGAAATAGCCTTTGCTTAATATGTGTGTTCTTACTCTATTTCACAATAGATTTTCTTCGTTCTTGTGCACGCATTCACAGCTGTGGTCATGTTCGTGTATTCAGTGGCTATTCAGTTAACCTCTGAAAATGCTGCACGACCGATGACTAACATCTCTGTGGCAGTCTTTCTTACAAACAGTGCTTGTAAAACTAAATAGCTGAGCCAGGAACGATAGCATGCACCTTTAGTTGCAACACTCAGGAAGCAGATGCGCATGGACAGATATCTGTGAGTTGGAGATAATCCTGGTCTACACAGGGAGTTCCGGGACAGCCAGGCTGCACAGTGAGAGCCTGTCTCAAAGAGGGAGTGGAAGACAAAGAAAGGCTCAGAGGTTAAGAACATTTGCTTCTTTTGAAGAACACCCAAACTTGATTTTCGACAATAGCATCTCACAACCATCCATATCTCCAATTCCAAGGGATCAGACTCCCTCTTGTGTCTTCTGTGGCCGCCAGGCACTGACATGGTCCACATACAAACATAACATGCAAGCAAAACATCTATACACGTAAAAAAAATAAATCTAAAAATAACACCAGATAGCTGTACTTATAAAGATTAAATTAGATGCTTATCAATTCCAAAGCCACCAGAGACCTTTACTGAAGTGCTGACAACAGACCCGCTAAAGGGAAGTGCAGGTGGCTGGAAAGATGGCTCAGGATTTGAGAGCACTTGTTGCTCTTGCAAAAGAACTAGATTCAGCTCACAGCACCCACATAGTAGCCTACAATCATCTATAAATTCAATCCCAAGGGAACTTGTGCTCGCTGACTTCTGAACTTCATGGGCATCAAGTATGCGTGTGATCCACGTAAAATATGCTGGCAACATATTCATAAAGAATAAGTAAGGCATTGTGTTTGGAACTGTGGAAGAGTGGGTGTGAATTAGAATGTCTCAAAAGTGTATATTAGTATCTAATGTAAGTATAATATAAGGGAAAACTTTCTCAGAAAGACTCCAGTTGTTCAGGAAATGAGGACAACAACTGTCCATTAAGACGTCGTGAAATCAAAAGGCTCCTGCATACAAAAAAAAAATAACAAAAGCAATTTAGTAAATAGGCACCCCACAGGATGAAAGAAAAACTTTGCACTCTGTGTACATCTGACAGAGAACTAATGTCTAGAATATATAAAGAAGACTAAACAACAACAACAAAAACAGACAATCCAGTCACCAAGTAGGCTAACGAAACAACAGTTCTCAGAAGATGTAATGCAAATGACCAGTACACATGGTGAACAAGTCCAAGTTCACTAATTTTCGGAAAACTGCAAATCATTTAAGTTCCATCATATCCCAGTCAGACTGACAAATTTGAAAAATTGTAACGAGTTCTAGGATCTGTGAATGTGTATCTCCCCAAACCTCAGAATGTCTTTGGATGCAGAGGTGATGAGGTGGTCCCAGGAGGGTGGGTTGTGAGATTCGAGAAGGGCATTGTGTTTTGAATTGTGGAGGAGTGGGTGTGAATTAGAATGTCTCAAGAGTGTATATTAGAAGAGATGCTTTCGGTCTAATTTCACACAGGCATGTGTGAGGATCAAATTCCAGCCTTGGTCTACAAGTGGGTTCATAGCGGAGACTCTTGAGCGTGTTTCAGTGAGTGACATTGGGAAGAATAAAACATGATGTGACAGAGCTGGCTCCCTAACGAAGCTTTATTCCCACACCTCTGCTGACCCTAAGCTGAGTTACGAGCACTTGCGGTGCACTATATCTGGACCATGTTCCTCATACTGCTCACGCAAGACCCAGCGGGTCTGGAAGGCACACATTGAGGCCAGAATGGATCCTCCAATCCACACAGAAAGGTGCCTATTGGGCTGGGCTGCCACAACCACTTGGGCCTCTGGGCCAAGACAGCGCAGAAGCTCAGTTTTAAAGCGACCTTCGAAGCCAGTAAACAGAGAGGAGCCTCCACACAACAACACATTTTGTTCCATATCTGCCCGCAGCTCTTGGGGAACAGTGGAGAGACTCTGTTTAACCATGCCGGGGAGGCCCAAACATGAAGGTCCTGAGGTCTCTGGGGGATGGAATAGCAACTCAGGGCACTGAAAGAGCTCCTTTCCCACTGTGATCATCTGGCCGTCTGGCAACTTCAGGCACCGTCGGAATTTGTCATCAGGGCGCCCTTGCTCCTTTTGGAAATCTGAGGCCACATAGCAGTATTGGCACTTGATGTTCTCCATGGTGTCCATGTCTTCCTTCTTTACTGGGAAGCTAGATCTCAAGATTTTCTCTGCCAAGAAGGTAGTCAAGTAGTGGCCAGCCAGGTCCAGGCGCTGGATGCCGTTGGGTAAGTTGTAGCCTTGGAAGACTGGTACTGTGTAGCTGACCCCGTGGCCAGTGTCTACAACCAGCCCATTAACACGCCCGTTGGCATAAACTGACAGCACGGATTGGGATGCCACATATAGAGCAGGAGAGTGCAGAGACTCGAAGACTACTTCCACAAGCTTCTCCCGGTTGCTGGCAGGGTTGAAAGGGGGATCTGTGAACAACAGAGGATGGTCCTGAGTGTCTAATCTGAGGTCATTCTCCAGGATGTGGCGCCAGATGAACTCAGCTGCCTCCCAGTCCACCACAATACCATTACGAACCGGATGCATCAAAGTTAACTCTGGACAAGCGTGGGCTGCCTCACCGATAAACATTTCCATTTTGGGCTGCTCCATGGTGGTTTGTTTCTTGGGCTGGCAGCCCACGATGTTAGTCACGATGTAGGTGGGCCTTGTCTGTCCTGCAAAGCCCATCTTACACATTCCAGTACCCATGTCAATGACAACACCACACATCTTTGATGGTCCCTTGTTACCAACCACGCCCCACGGTTCTTGTAACAGATTCTTGTTTACCGGAGTTGAGCGAGGATTCAAATCAAGAGACCTGTGGGGCTCCCAACATTTTAGACCATTTGAATCCATCTTTACTAGTGGTTTCTGAAAGACAGATTGATAAAGTTGTCAGCTTTACTCAGGGATGCAGGAAGAAGAGGCTCAGCCAAGAGCAGGATGAGCAGGATTGGAGGCAGGCACGCTATATCTATGAGATCACTTTGCCTGCCTTGGCTTCACAATGCTAGGACAGGGTGTGGTCAGAAAAGGTGCAAACAGCCTCAGGATTCACAGTTAAGACCACAATGTCAAATATAAAGAAGAATGCCTGGGTTCTAATCAACTCTTGGATTCCACATCTTCTCCCCCACCATTGGTATCTACCACCCAGCATTGACAGTCATGTGCCCACTGATAATAGAAATCAGAAGAATGCTGTGGACTTTTGAAACCTCAAAGCCTTTCCTCAGTACACACCTTCTCCAACATGGCTGCACCTGCTAATACTTCCAAGACAGTTCCCCCTACTGGGAACCAAACATTGAAATATATAAGCCTATGAGGTACCACCCTCATTGAAACTGGCACAGGGTCTGCACAAGCCTTAGCTTGCAGAAGCAGGGATTCTTGCAATTCAGTTTGCTTTGAGAGCCTCTTAATGTGTGGTGTGTGTGTGTAGGGGGGTGGTCCAGTAAATTGGTGACCAAGATTATATTTACTTCTTTACCCTTGCAAGAATTCATTGAAATTATACTTTGCAACACATTAAATTATTAAATCTGGACAAATAGAAATGACTTAGTCAATAAATACCCTGCTGATTAAACATGAGAACTTGAGTTCTGATCTGAAGAAACCACACAAAAACCCACTTGGAATCTCAGAACTGCAACAGCAGAACAGAACTTCCTGAAGCAAGCTAGCCAGCTATACCAGCAGAATTGGTCAGCTTAGGTTTCATTGAGAGTTCATGCCTTGCTAAACCACAGAGTGATTCTTAAGGCATCTGAAACTAATTTGAGGCTTTCACATTCATATATAGGCATATGTACATATCATCTGAAAACAAAAATACACTACCATGCATATGAACATGAATACACATATACATACACACCACATGTACATATAACAAAAATTGTTATGTTAGTCATTTCACTTTTTCTACTTATATGGGGGGGGTTGGGGTGTGTGTGTGTGTGTGTGCTTGTGTGGTGCACAAGTGTTTACATGTTTGTGTATATGTGTGAAACTGCTCATGCACAAGCTGGTGTACATGCTGCTTTGAGCCTAGAACAGCCACATAATTGGACCAGTATAACAGGGTTATCTAAGGCTGTCTGACTCCTCTTCCTAGACCTCCTATTTTCTTTCAGCTCACATACACACACACACACACACACACACACACACACACACACACACTCCAACCCCCCCTTTGACCAGTTATTCAGATGTGGAAAAAAAAGCAGGCGACATTTTTTTCAACCGGGCTTATTTCACTTGACAGTTATAATCTCCAGTTCACCCATGTTTCTGCAGTCGTTAGGATTTGATTCTGCTTCGTGAATTCATAAAATTCATTATGTATTTGTATTTTTTTTTCTTCCTTTTTTCCAAAATGTTACACATGCAGAGTTACTCATCTGACAGGATGGTTGTTTAGAATGTATGAGGAACTTAAAAACTACTAAACATTAAGAAACAAGCAGCCCCATAAAACTGAGTTATGGAGCTGAACAGAAAAGTCTCAAAGGAAGAAGCACTTGTACTCTCCATCACATTTTGTGCATTGTATAACGTTGATCTTCGTGCAGACATGTTGTTTCAAGTATCTTCCATGATTTGACCACATTGCCAACCTCAGTAAATGGTTTTATATACCTATGGAGGATCCTGTGACACACGAATGGATGAGAGTCTGTTATATTTGTCTACCTGCATGTGACCCATTAACTCAACAGAATAACAATGCCATCCAATTCCTTTCTTTTTTGGCTATCTTCTGAGTCATTTGATGACTAGCTTTGTTGAGGGGAGGAACTGTTGTACTGTTTGGAGAATATTGCATCCATATAGAGCATGCTATGACAATGTGGAAGCTGTATCATCTGGGGCATTTGCTGTGTGCCAGAAAGTAGAAACTGTTTTAAGCAGTTCTGTTCATTCTATCAAACTATTGGTGATGAGGGGAAAAAAAGGTATTGAGGACATTTCTTCTCTCATTTGTGTCACCGTGGATACATTACCTTAGTCCTAGTTTGGGAGAGATTTACCTGGGTAGTCTCTAACAAGCTAAATATTATTTCTAAGACAGTGTTGGGGGAAACTAAACTTTGCCCTTGGAGCTGCTAAAGAGACCTACATAAAAAAAATCTGAGGCTGAGGCGGCAAGATGGCTCGGTGAGTAATAGCATCTGCTTCTAAACCTGACAACTTTATTCAGTCTCCAAAATCCACAAGTTGGAAGAAAAAAGCCAACTCTCACAATTTGTCCTCTTATCTCCACTCATTTGCAATGTGCTTACACATACTATATACCAATAAAGTAAATATGATGTGTGTGTATATGAATGTGTGTATATATAGTACATATATATATATATATATCATACTTTTATATATTATATTTATATGTAAAACCCCTCATTCTTGTGTTAAAAAATAAGGAACCTCTGGCTAATTATTTTATGTTAGTTTTAAATTTTATTATATACTAAAGATTATGACTGATATTTCTTTAAAAGTTATGTGTGAATATATGAATCTATGAACTTTGTCAGCTTTGTGGTAATTTGAACTGTATAGGAAACATTGATTTTGCATTTGGCTTTTTTTTTCTTCTAGCCAGAGTTGACTGATAGAAAAGTTAGCCCTGAACTCCTTGTCTATAGAATGCTTGAATCACTGATGTTTACTAAAAATTTAAGATTATAATTCCCAAAATGGTTTATGTTGATAAAAATTATTTTAGAGAAACGTTAAACATACACACATATACATTTATATTTGCCTATGTATATATTTATAATTGGATATAAATGAGTATATATTGGTTATATATGAAATATATATATATGTATATATAAATATATATATATATTAGTTTTTGATGACAAAGCTTCTCTGTGCAACTCTGGTTGTCCTCAAACCACCTTTGTAGGCCAGGTTGGCCTCCAACTCACACAAATTCATCTGCCTCTAACTCCTAAGTGCTGGAATTAAAGGTGTGTGCCACCACTGTCTGGCTAAACTTTTCCATTATTGTGATGGTTTCAGGATAAATGAATAATTTCTATGAAGTCTGTGATATATACAATGATAGACTTATATGTTTACTAGATCTCTATGCTGAAGTTCCCATTTTAAGTAAACATTATGGGGAATATTGACCCTGCCAATAGTAACATTGTTAGTTTACTCTATATGTATTAAGGAGGCCTGTATTGGGCTGGATAGATGCCTCAACACATAAGAGTACCCACTGTTCTTACAGACGACTAAAATATGATCTCAACACTTACAAAGTGGCTCACAACTGTCTCTACCTCCACTTCTAGGGGACTCAATGTTCTGCTCTCTGAAGCACTTCAATCATGTGGTATATTTACATGTATGCAGCCAAAATGCACATACATATGAAATTAAAATATTTTAAGCCCTTCTTTACCACATTATGAAAAAGAGATAAGCTAATATTTCACACTTAAAGGTGATTCCATTACAAACATATACTTTCATTAAAAAATAAAAATAAGCCTCTAAACTGCTTTTTGTTGTGCAAACTTAACATTTTTGTGTTACCTGTTTGCAGAGATCATTTTTCACAATTAGTAGGCCTTGATATAATTAAAATATACCTAACTTGTAAATGAAACAAATGGGTTGATTTCATTAATTCTTATTTAAACTGTTTTCAGAAAACATTTCTGGCAGCTATTTCTTCTTTGTTTCCTATTAAAGAGTTATTTCTTTTACTTTTTGAGATTATAATATAACTAAATAATTTTCCCTTTCCATTCTTTCCTGTACATTTTCCAAATATGCCTTCTTGCTCTGTTCGTTCATTAAGTGCTGTTACATAAGTGTATGTACATGCAATCAAATTAAATGCATCAATGATTAATCTCAAGTCACCAATAATGTATCAGTGTCAAGGAAAAACTAAAAGCACCTCCCCTTAGAGTCATTTCACCAAAAGGAAGTCCGCATTTTGTTGTCTTCTTCCTGCTTCCTAGTCTACTGTTCTCTGTCTGTCTGTTGGTGTGAGACTCAATCTGTACCTGCCTAAAGGATTTTTATGAATCTGACCATGTCTGTCTGTCCATGTATGTTCCTCTGTGTCCTCTGTCTGTGTCTGTCTGTCCCTACAGGACATGAAAAGTATAGAGAATTCACATCTGGACTCATTCATAGGTAAATGACTCTAAGGGAAATGCTTTCATTACCAATACTTATCAATGACACAGAGTTAATCATTTGCAGATTCTACTCGCTGATGACATCTTTTATTTTCATACTCAGGAAAACAACAAACTTACAACTTGTGAGACAAATAGCCCTGTCATGTGAAAGGTGTCCATGGCCTCAGAACCATGTGCTCTCTAGAACAAACCTTTAGCTCTGGGTTTTGTTTCTATGCTCTTACCTCCCTGCAGAGCTGAGATGCCTTTTAACCTGTGATTATCACGATAGCACAGTTTGAACCTAAGAACACACCAGAGAAATATGTTTCTCACTAAAATCATGAAAAACCTTTCTTAGGTAGAATGTATAAAGGATTCTGAAGTCTATTTCCTGTAACCCATGCAGGTATGCATGGGTTTATACAGAGAATTATAGGAGAAAAATCAGGATACCATCTATGAACAAATGGCTAAACAGTGTAGTATATATGCTAGCTATATATCCAGTTTTTTTTTTTTTTCAGAAAAAATCTATACTGTTTTTCAAAGTGGCTGCTGTAGTTTATGCTCCCAAAAGCAATGTATAAGAGAGTTCTTTTCCTCACATTCATGCCAACATTTGTCATTTATACTGATGACGGCCATTATGACTGGGGTGAGATAGAAACTTGGGGATTTAGTCTGCATCTCCCTAATAGTTATGCATGCAGGATTTTTGTCAAATGACTTGAAATGGACCCAAGCTAGCTGAAAAGCCTGCTAAGTACACGTGAATGTACAAGCTTGACTTTTGCTTTGACTTTAAAGGCCACTAGGCAACTACATTGGAAACTGTAAAAGAAAGAGATAAATACCTAATACCAAAATCATATCAACATGAAATTAGTGTACAAATAAATAACAGCAACAACAGTGAAGCAGTAACAAATGCACTCCCATTCACACACACACACACACACCAAGTATTCCTTAATGTAAAAAGCAAGCCAGGCCACCAGACTCTTAATGAACCTGGTAGTATTATCTGATTCCAAACCAGATGCAATACAAACTGCTTTGGTCCTTTTTATTTTATTGCTATTTTTCCTTTTTCACATGATAAGCCTCTATGAGTACACACTCTCATCGGCAACTCCCTACAATTCTGCACTATTTTTCCAACTCTCCAGTTTTATCTATCATCTATCTATCTATCTATCTATCTATCTATCTATCTATCATCTATCTATCTTTCTATCTATCTATCCATCTATATGTGTGTATCCTTCCTCATCATCGCCACATTCTCTCTCTCACATGTTCGTTTCCATTCATTTTGTTTTGTGATACATCAGTGTTAATCAGGGCCATGTGTGTGACTGTAAGTCTGGAGCTATGTGTTAGAGCCTGGTGGGCTCAGCAGAGGGGACACAACTAAAGACGGTGATTCCTTTCTCCTAAAATCTATTCCACAGATACAGTTGTGAGGTAAAGGGTTGGCCCTCTTTGAGTCTCTCTCCCGGTTCTAGGTTAGTTGCAGCTAGAACCAGTAGTAACTGAGGTCAGAGCAGATAACTATTGTTCCTCTCAGTTACTGTTTAAAATAGTTGTATGGAGTCTGGAGAATGGCATGTGATGGCTTTTCCCTCTCTTCCCTTCTTACTTTCTTCCCACCTCCTCGTCCTTGGTGTTTCCAAGCCATAGATGGATGATGTAACTGACTTTTTTAAATGCAAAAGGGCTGTGCCAAGTACATTGCTTATTTTCTGCATCTGAGACAATCATGTGTCTCTACATGCACCACTGATATTTGATTTTGTTGTGTAGACTTGGCTGTCCTAGAATTAGTTCTGAGGACCAGGCTGGCATTGAAATCAGAAATCTGCCTTCCTCTGCCTCTCTAGTGCTGGTATTGAACATATGCACTAATGCCACCCAGCCAACACTGTGGGGAATTTTTAAAATAACTATTTGTTCCAAATATGAGATTTCACCTTACACTAATTATAATGACTAAGATCAAAAAGCCAAGGGGTGGCAATTGCTAGTAAGGATGCAGAGAAAGAGGAACACAACCTTCCATTGCTGGTGGCATTTCAAACTGGTACAAACACTCTGAAAATCAATTTGGCAGGTCCATAGAAGTTGGAAATAGTTCTAAGAAGATGCAGCTGTACTGCTCTTGGATATATACACAAAAGATGCTCTACCATACCACAAGGACACCTTTTCCACTGTGTCCATAGCAGCTTTATTCCTAATAGCTAGAAACTGGAAACAAACCAGATGTCCCTCAACAGAAGAATGAATATGGAAAATGGGGTTCATTTACATAATTGCGCACAATTCAGCTATTAAAAAACAATGACATCATGAATTTTGCAGGCAAAAGGATGGATCTAGAAAATATCATCCTGAGTGAAGTAACCCAGATGCAAAAGGATGTGCATGACATGCACTCAATGATAAGTGAATATTAGTCATCAAGCACAAAATACCCATAATACAGACCCAAAGCAGTTAAACAAGAAGGAAGGCCCAAGCAAGATGCTTGGATCCCACTTAGAAGGAGAATTAAAATGGTCATAGGAGGCAGAGGGAAGGAGGGAGCTAGGTTGGAGATGAGGTGGAGGGGAATGAGGAGGTAGGATCAGCTGTGGATAGAGACAGGAGAGAGGCCCAGAGGGTCAGGAGAATGAATGGAAATCTGCAGCTTCCAGGGATGGTAGGAGATTCCTGGCAGGAAACTTAACACTAGCCTTATTTTTAAAATTCTGAGTTCCTAAAATGTCTTCACTGAAGTCAATGTTGCTAATAGTGTAAGGCCATGTATTTTACTGTTAATAATGGAAATCTGTGAAGAAAAGACAAAGCTTTCTAGAAACACTCAATTTGCAGAGTGAATTGAATGACAATTCAGCTTCTCAATAAAACTCTTCAGAGTGAGATAGTTTGTCAAAATTTTAAAATATTTTGTATAAGTCTATAGTGTACATCTAGAATTTCCTTTTATCTTTAAATGGTGCTACTTGCAAGGAGTTTTTTTTTTAAACATCCAGACCACAGTTTCCCCTCCCTCCTCTCCTCCTAGTCCCTTCTTCATATCTCTCCACTTCACCCCCCCCCCCCAATCTGCTCCTCTTCCTTTTCTCTTCAGTAAAGGGCAGGTCTCCCATTGATATCAACCAGCCATGGCATAGCAAGCTGCAGTAAGAATAGGCTGGGCAAGTCAACCCAGTAGGAGGAAAGGATCCCAAGGGCAGAAACAGGACATTCCCGCCATTTTCCTACACACACACACACACACACACACACACACATTATTAGGAGTCCCACAAGAAGATCAAGCTACACACCTGTCAATATGTTCAGAGAGCCTAGGTCAGTCTCATGCAGGCTGATTGGCAGTTCAGTCTCTTTGAGCACCTATTGTGTGGATTTTCATGTGGTTTTGTTAACCCCTCTGACCTCTATAATTCTTTCCCCCCCCCCCCTTCTGCAGGATTTCCCAAGCTCTGCCTAATGTTTGGCAGTGGGTCTCTGTATTTGTTTCTGTCAGTTGCTTGGTGAAGCTCCTGGTGACAACTGGACAAGTATAACAGAGTATCATTAGGAATCATTTCATTGACTTTTTGTTCCAGGCTTCTCTCCTAGGTCTCTGAGCTATCTAGAGTTGCATGTACTCCTAAAAAACATGCTATCACGTTTGCCCCAGAGCCGCTGTGCTCTCTCTGCACCACCCCCCAGTTCCCTTTTGTTCCTCCCAGCGTAGCTTCGCTTCCCGAGCATCCATCATCAACTCTGCCTTTCTTCCCTACCTGCTTTTGCTCTTGGAGGTGTCTCATTACCAGACCCTCCCAAGACATTTGAATCCACAGATGAAAATCACATAGTCAGCTTTATCACCTTACAACTTGCCAGCTAGCACAATCTCCTGCCCTAAACTTATCATATAGCCTGTATCACATAGCCTCCACAGACAGTCTTGGCTATCCACTGGTGGCAGAGGCCACCGGTTCTAGCTTCCCTGAGACCTTGAACCTTCCTTGAGACTTAGCTTCTCTGGTTCTGTTGATTATAGCATGGCTATCCTGTTCTTCCAGGCTAACTTCTACTTATAAGTGAGCACATAATATGCATGTCTTGTAGAGTCTGGGTTACATGACTCAGGATGATCTTTTCTCATTCCAGCCATGAGACTTTTATATTCACTAATCATTTCCTTTGATCCATTCTGCTCCTCTATACTGTCTTCAGGCCCTGATCTTCAGTCTCCTGCCTAATCTATTTGAGTTATTACATTTTTCATTTCAGTTTGGGCTTTTTGTGTTTCTATTTATTAAATTCAGTTTTTATGTTCTACATTGTCCTCACTTCCCTCAGGCATTGCTAGTGTTCTCATGACCGTGGTTCATTTCAATCCTGTGTTCTGAGTTCATTCCCATGCTCTATGCGCTTTGACCTCCTTGAACACAACTCTGCTTTTTGAGCTCTTTATCTTGGATGTCATTTAAATTACTATATCCTAAGGGCACACAGCTATAGTTTGTGATTTGAGTAAATAGAATTTTGTCTTAGTTTTGCAAGGGGCTTTACCTGGACGCAGACTAACAAACATGGCTCTGGCAGGTCTTGCTCTTCCTCATTCCCTCTGCCTTTCTAAAACCATCAAATTATATTCTTAAACCTAGCCACCAAGGTCATTCCCTTGTTTATTCACTTTCTCCTCATGAAGAAGACTACCAATGTCAAGCTATCAAAATATTAAAGTCCAGCGATAGAAAGCCTTGGGTTCACCTAATTTACAGGCCCACTCAAAACATAGCAGAGTACCATAGCCTATTCTAGCACAGACTTCTCCCATTTTTTCTCTTCAAACTCACACTTGTAAGTTCATATGCTGCTGTTTTTCTGCCTGAGTAGGATATCAATCACTTTTTTTCTTCCCTGCTTAATGAAGAATCTCTCTGTGGAAAGAAGGGTTTTGGTGTGATTTGAGGCTAATCCAGGGGACACCTGCTGTATGCAAGTCTTCACTTTACTGTGTGATGGGCCTGGGATAAAAACAACTCAGAATTTGTGGGATTTTTTTCTCTTTCTGTGTGTATTTTTATTCCAGAAGACTGGTATTCCAAGATCCAAAGTTAGGCTGAATAACTTGTATCTGAAGGGTATCGGATAACTTGTATCTGAAGAACCCAGCGTAGGGGTCAGATACCAGGGTGTAGCATCCTACTAGACCCAGTTTTGGTCCAGGCTGGGAGTAAGCACATGGAGAGTTTGTGTAGAATAGGACAAGGGAAGCCTGACAAGTGGATCTGTGTGGAAGGCAGACTGACACAGACAGAAGGGCACTAGTCTCCTGGATACAGGAAATTTGCCATATTAGAAGAGTGATTTGGAAAAAGGTTGGATGGACTTGGACAACTAATTAAGAAAGAGAAAGTACCACCAACCAAAGAGTAAACATTGAGAGACCCATGGCTCCAGCCTCATATGTAGCAGAGGATGGCCCCTTCAGGCATCAATGAGAAGAGAGGCCATTGGTCTTGTGAAGGTTCTATGTCCCAATGTAGGGGAATGCCAGGGCGGGGAGGTGGGTGGAGAAATGCCCCCATAGAAGCATGGGAAGGGAGGATGGCATAGGGGGTTTCTAGGAAAATGGGAAAGGGGATGACATTTGAAATGTAAATAAAGAAAATTTCCAAAAAATTAAGAGAGAAGAAAGGAAAAGAAAAGAAAAGGAAAGTATCTAGCATGGGTGGGTTTGCAAAAGCCATAGGACTAGAACCTGGTTGTAGTGGGCAGGCCCAGAAATGAGCTCTAAGGAGACTGGTCAAAGTGACAGGAAAATCTATTGTTCCCTGCAGAAACAGGGGAAGAGAGTCACATGGTTCAGAATTTGGGAAGGAGGAATTTAGGACTTTAAAAACTCCCAGTTGCCATGTGTGCCATGTCATGTGTCCTGGCAAAGTCATTGGTCAGCAGCTAACAGCCCCAGGGACCCTAAGCTCAGTGGCCCTGGGACCTCCCAGGTCAGAGGAACTACAGACCTGGGAAACTTGCAGGAGAGAAGCAGTGGCATGCTCTGCAGCAGCTCATAAGAATGCCACTCTCATAATTCTGTCATGGGTATTCTATGAACTGGGGCTTAGCATGATTTTTATTTTAATTTCTGTTATGCTTACCAGAATATTTTCATAAAATAATCTGGTAAAGAGTTTGCATTAGCAGCTGTCTGCAAACACGGTTCTGTTTGCTATTGTAGCCAGTCCAGAGCTCCTGGAATATAAATTCATCTATACTTACTTAACTATTCTGTTCTACCACATGCCTAGATCACCTTTGCTATATTGTACTTACAAACAGGAGTATAGCATGGCTGTCCTCTGAGAGGGTCTACCAGCAGCCAACGAAGACAGATGAAGAAACAGCCAATCATTGGACTAAGAGCAGGGGACCCCTATGAAAGAGTTAGGATTAAAGAAACTGAAGGGAATGGCAACCCCATAGGAAGAACAACATTGTCAACTAACCTAGACTGTTGAGGGCTCCCAGAGACTAAGCCACCAACCAAGGAGCATACAAAAGCTGGTCTATATCCCCAGCACATATGTAGCAGAGGGCCACCTTGTCAGGCCTCCATGGGAGAGGATGTCCCTAATCCTGTAGAGAATTGATGCCCCATGGAAAGATGATAGGGGAGGGCACCCTCTCAAAGGTGAAGAGAAAGGGGAATAGGAGGAAGAACTCTGGGAGTGGGACTGAAAGAGTAGCAACATTCAGGATGTAAATAAACAAAATTGTTAATTTTTAAAAAGTTAAAAAAAACAAACTGTGAAATAGATTTTAAGTACTACATTAAAGACGTATATAGAGAATGGAACCCTTTTTTGTTACTGATTTTCATGGAAACACTGAGTTTCTCTCTTAGTAGGTTGTTGTTTGTTGTGGGATTGCTATAAATGGTTTTATTAAGGTATGCCCCTTCTGCATTGACATGAAGTTGATCATTTGAAAATCAAATCAGCAGAACAGACAGTTTAATTAGAAAGGAACAAAAACTGTTTAGAATGGGGCCTGAACATAATATTGATGTTTAGACATCCATTGAAAAAAAATATATCTGTGATTCGTGGAGACCCTGGAATGCAAAAGTAGGATTGGCACTCTCCAGTTCTACGAAGCAATGTTGTCTGCTATTGTGACTTGGTCAGGCCAAGTCCTGGGTCCTTTTCTTGGGTCCTTTTCTGTTTGATCAACCACAACATCATCTGTTGTATATGTTTGTACCATCATAAATGGATTTTCCATAAGTAGTTTCTTGGGTCATATTTGTGACTGAAATTTACTAAGGCTTTCAAGTCTTGGGATTGAATCTCTGTAGTCTTGGATGAAATCATATTCCCTGTGTCTGGAGAGGAACATTGAAAAATATTTTTTATTCATACTATTTGTTATTGTGAATGTAGGCCCTCATTTCAAAGCCTGTAGGACAAAAGTATTGGACAATTCCACAAGGGAGTAAAGAATCTTATCAAAAATATCTTGGGATGATTCAAGTGATAACTGTACTCACCAATAAAATTCGAAATAATCACGCACACATAAGCCATGCATAGGTGTGATGGACACTGTAGAGTTCACCTTATCATGTTCAAAAACTGGCAGATACTTTGTTAATATGCTGTTCTCTTGGATTTTTATCTTTTGCTTTCTTCGGATTCCAATTTTTCTGTCCTCCCACAGAAGAAGTGAGTGCTTAGTCAAGATGAATTACCATTTAAAGGAGAAAGGAAATGTGGTGATTGTTGGATTTTTCCCTGCTTTTGCTGTCTACCCACTCAACAAAATACTTAACTGGAGGATACTTAAATTCACCAATGAAGGTATGGTCGAGTAAGTCTCTTATCTCTTTATTCCTTTTCAAGATTTGGCATTCACATGCCCTACAGGAAGTACAGATGGAAACATCAATATTCTGAATCTTTACCCTAGTAGGACATAGCCTCTCTTCACTTCTGGGATCTTTCTGCAGTCCTGTCTTCTTAGTGACTCATCTGGCACTTTGATAGAACAAAATGTTTGGGGTTTATTGACTTTCTTTCTACAATAGATACTGGAAATTTGTCCCATTTCTCTGCTATGCAAGTAACTCCTCTGGGTTTGGGTATTTTCCATGTTATGTCTGCAGGAAAAAGATTATAAAATAAAAACTTATTAGGGTATTTGAGTGGGTCCTAGAAATCTAGCTGTGCTCCTGTGAGAAGGGATAATGCCACGTTGTTAGTGACCCATTGTTTCCTTGTATGAAGCTGCAGTGACAAATAATATCTGTGTGCTGCTGACAAATTGGGAGCAGGAGTGTCAGGATTAGAAACTGAGATTTACTGTCTGCTTGAGAAATACCTTCATCTGTCTCAGATTATTTTATCTAATGTTTAATATTTGTATTCTGGGAATATTTTACCATATTTACTTTTTACTGCATATATATCCAGTGTGGATTTGTTGTTGTCATGCTATGCACATATTGATTGGGGCCTCTGAAAAGGGTTTCATGGTATTCTCAAAGATACAAGATTAAGATATAGTGTCAAACAAGTCTGCTTCACTTTCTTAGGTCCTACTAATGAAAAACAATCATGCATGTTAATGTGTAAAGGATGTTCTGTGTTTTTTCTTTTTCTGTAACTTTTTTATTTTTTTTACATGTTACCCCCTTACCCCATTTCTCTCCCCCACCTCCCAGAAACTCCCTATCCCATCCCCCTTCCTCCTGCTTCTGTGAGAATGTACCATCAACTACTCCCCCACTCCCACCTCCCTACCCACAAATTCCCCCACACTCAGCGTCCAGACTTCATGGGACCAAAGATCTCCTCTCCTACCTATGACCAACAAGGCCATCCTCCCCTACATATACAACTGGAGCCATGGGTCCCTCCCTATGTGCTCCTAGGCTGATGGTTTAGACTCTGGAATCTGTTTAGTTGGTATTGTTGTTCTCCTCATGGGGCTACAAACCCTTTTAGCTCCTTCAGTCTTCTCTCTAACTTCTCCATTGGGAACCCCTTGATCAGTTCAATGGTTACCTGTGAGCATCTACCTCTGAATATGTCAAGCTCTGGCAGACCTCTAAGGAGACAGCTATATCAGGCTCCTGTCAGCATGCACTTCCTGACATCCACAATAGTGTCTACCTTTGACTGCACATGGGATGTATACCCAGATGGAATGGTCTCCAGATGGCCCCTCCTTCAGTTTTTGTCCATACTTTGTCTCCATATTTGCTCCCTTGAGTATTTTGTTACTCCTTCTAAAAAGGACAGAAGCACCCACACTTTGGTCTTTATTCTTCATGAGCTTCATGTGGTCTGTGAGTTGAATCTTGGGTATTTCAAGCTTCTGAGCTAATATCAAATTATCAGTGAGTGAATACCATGTGTGTTCTTTTGTGATTGGGTTAACTCACTCAAGATTATATTTTCTAGTTCCATCCACTTACCTAAGAATTTCTCAAATTCATTGTTTTTAATAGCTGAGTAATACTCCATTGTGTAAATGTACCACATTTTTTGTATCCATTGTTCTGTTGAAGGACATCAGGATTCTTTCCAGCTTTTGGCTATTATAAATAAGGCTGCTATGAACATAGTGGGGCATACGTACTTGTTATATATTGGAGAATCTTCTGGGTATATGCCCAGAAGTGGTATAGCTGGGTCCTCAGGTAATGCTATGTCCAATTTTCTGAGGAACCACTAGAATGATTTCCAGAGTGGTTGCACCATCTTGCAATCCCACCAATAATGGACAAGTGTTCCTCTTTCTCCACATCCTCACCAGCATCTGCTATCACTGAGTTTTTGATGTTAGCCATTCTGACTGGTGTGAGGTGGAATCTCAGGGTTGTTTTGATTTGCATTTCCCTGATGACTAAGGATGTTGAACATTTCTTTAAGTGCTTGTTGTTATTCTAGTTTCTTCAGTTGAGAATTTTTTGTTTAGCTCTGTACCCCATTTTTAATAGAGTTATTTGGTTGTCTGGAGTCTAACTTCTTGAGTTCTTTGTATATATTGGATATTAGTCCTCTATCAGATGGAGGATTGGTAAAATCTCTTCCTAATCTATTGGTTGCTGTTTTGTACTATTGATAGTGTTCTTTGTCTTACAAAAGCTTTTCAATTTTATGAGGTCCCATTTGTCAATTCTTGCTCTTAGAGCACAAGCCATTGGTGTTCTGTTAAGAAACTTTTCCCCTGTGCCTAGGTATTCAAGGGTCTTTCCCATCTTCTCTTCTATCAATTTCACTATATCTGGTTTCATGTGAAGGTTCTTGATCCACTTGGACTTTAGCTTTGTACAAGGAAATAAGAATGAACCCACTTGCATTCTTCTACACGCTGACCTCCAGTTGAACCAGCACCATTTGTTGAAAATGCTGCCCTTTTTCCACTGGATGGTTTTAGATCCTTTGTCAAAGATCAAGTGACCACAGGTGTATGGGTTCATTTCTCGATCTTCAGTTCTATTCCTTTGATCTTTCTGCCTGTCTTTGTAACAATATCATGCAGTTTTTATCACTATTGCTCTGTAGTACAGTTTGAGGTCAGGAATGGTGATTCCCCCCGAAGTTCTTTTATTGATGAAAATAGTTCTCCCTATCCTGGGTTTTTTTTTTGTTGTTGTTGTTGTTATTCCAAAAGAATTTGCAAATTACTCTTTCTATCTCTATGAAGAATTGATTTAGAATTTTGATGGGGATTGCACTGAATCTGTAGATTGCTTTTGGCAAGATGGCCATTTTTACTATATTAATTCTGCCAATCCAGGAGCATGGGAGATCTTTCCATTTCCTGAGATCTTTTCGATTTCTTTCTTCAGAGGCTTAAAGTTCTTGTCATACAGATCTTTCACTTGCTTGGTTAGATTTACTCCAAGATATTTTATATTATTTGTGACTGTTGTGAAGAATGTCATTTCCCTAATTTCTTTCTCAATCTATTTATCTTTCAAGTAGAGGAAGGCTACTGATTTGTTTGAGTTGATTTTCTATCCAGCCACTTTCTGAAGTTTTTTATCAGGCTTAGAAGTTCTCTGGTAAAAGTTTTGGGGTCACTTAAGTATACTATCATATCATCTGCAAATAGTGAAATTTTGACTTCTTCCTTTCCTATTTGTATCCCTTTGGCTTCTTTTTGTTGTCTAATTGCTCTGGCTAGGACTTCCAGTACTATATTGAATAGGTAGGGAGAGAGTGGGCAGCCTTGTCTAGTCCCTGATCTTAGTGAGATTGCTTCAACTTTCTCTCCATTTAGTTTCATGTTGGCTACTGGTTTACTGTATATTGATTTTACTATGTTTATGTATGGGCCTTGAATTCATGATCTTTCCAAAACTTTTACCATGAAGGGATGTTGAATTTTGTCAAATGCTTTCTCAGCATCTAGTGAGATGATCATGTGGTTTTTTCTTTGAGTTTGTTTATATAGTGGATTACATTGATGGATTTTCAAATATTAAACCATTCCTGCATTTTTGGGTTAAAGCCCACTTGATCATGATGGATGATTGTTTTGATATGTTCTCAGATTTGGTTTGCGAGAATTTTATTGAGTATTTTTGCATCAATATTCATAAGGGAGATTGGTCTGAATTTCTCTTTTTTTGTTGGGTCTTTGTGTGGTTTAGGTATGAGTGTTATCGTAGCTTCATAGAACAAATTGAGTAGTGTTCCTTCTGCTTCTATTTTCTGGAATAGTATATAAAGAATTGGTATTAGGTCTTCCTTGAAGGTCTGATAGAATTCTGCACTAAAACCATTTGGTCCTGGTTTTTTTTTTTTTTTTGGATAGGGAGACTTTTAATGACTGCTGCTATTTCTTTAGGGGTTATGGGATTGTTTTGATAGTTTATTTACTCCTGATTTAACTTTGGTACCTAATATCTGCCTAGAAAATTTGTCCACTTCACCCAGATTTTTCAGTTTTGATGAGTATAGGCCTTTGTAGTAAGATCTGATGATTTTTTTAATTTCCTCAATTTCTGTTGTTATGTCCCCCTTCTCAGTTCTGATTTTATTAATTTGGATACTGTCTCTTTGCCCTCTGGTTAGTATGGCTAAGGGTTTATCTTGTTGATTTTCTCAAAGAAACAGCTCCTCATTTTGTTGATATTTTGTATAGTTCTTTTTGTTTCTACTTGGTTGGCTTTGGATCTGAGTCTGATTATTTCCTGCCATCTACTCCTCTAGCTTGTATTTGTTTCTTTTTCTTCTAGAGCTTTCAGGTGTTCTCTCAAGTTGTTACTGTATGCTCTCTACAGTTTCTTTTTGTAGGCAGTTAGAACTATGAGTTTTCCTCTTAGCACTGCTTTCATGGAGTCCCACAAGTTTTGGTATTATGTGTCCTCATTTTCATTAAATTCTTAAAAGTCTTCCATTTCTTTCTTTATTTCTTTTTTGACAAAGATATTATTGAGTAAAGCGTTATTTAGTTTCCATGTGTATGTGGTTTTTCCTTTGTTTTTGTAATTATTAAGCCTTAGTCCGTGGTGGTATGATAGGATGCAAGGGATTATTTTAATCTTTTTTTTAATCTGTTGAGGCCTGTTTTGTGACCAATTATATGGTCTATTTTGGAGAAAGTACCGTGAGGTGCTGAGAAAAAAGGTATATTCTTTTGTTTTAGGGTAAAATGTTATCAATTAAATCTATTTGCTTCATAACTTCTGTTAGTTTCATTGTATCTCTGTTTAGTTTCTGTTTCCATGATCTGTCCATTGCTGAGAGTGGGGTGTTGAAATCCCCATACTATTATTACGTGAGGTTCAATGTGTACTTTCAGCTTTAGTAAAGTTTCTTTTATGTATGTGGGTGACTTGCAGTTGGAGCATAAATGTTCAGAATTGAGAGATCATCATGGTAGATTTTTTCTTTGATGGGTATGTTGTGTCCTTCTTTATTTTTTTTTATTACTTTTGATTGAAAGTTGATTTTATTTGATATTAGAATGGCTACTCCAGCGTGTTTCTTGAGACCATTTACTTGGAAAATTGTTTTCCATCCTTTTACTCTGAGGTTGTCTGTCTTTTCCTGTATGCAGCAAAATTCTGGGTCCTCTTTATGTATGCAGTTTGATAGTCTACATCTTTTTATTGGAGAGTTGAGTCCATTAATGTTGAGACATTTTTTTAAAAAATGATCATTGTTTCCTGTTAATTTTGTTATTAGAAGTGGAATTATGTTTATGTAGCTATCTTCTTTTGGGGTTGTTAAAAAGATTACTTCCTTGCTTTTTTTAGGTTGTAGTTTCCCTCCTTGTATTGGAGTTTTCCATCAATTATCCTTTGAAGTGCTGGATTTGTGGGAAGATATTGTGTAAATTAGGTTTTGTCATAGAATATCTTGGTTTCTCCATCTATAGTGATTGGGAGTTTTTCTGAGTATAGTAGTCTGGGCTGGCATTTGTGTTCTCTTAGAGTTTGTATGATATTAGTCCAGGATCTTCTGGCTTTTATAGTCTCTGGTGAGAAGTTTGGTGTAATTCTTATAGGTCTGCCTTTATATATTACTTGACTTTTATCTCTTACTGCTTTTAGTATTTTTTTCTTTGTTTTGTGCATTTGATGTTTTGATTATTATGTGACAGGAGGAATTTCTTTTCTGGTCTAGTCTGTGTCCTGCAGTAGAATACTTTTGGACTTCTCTTCACCGTGGCTCTTTCTACTGTGTTGGCCAAAACTATCACTGTAGTTATAGCCTTCAGGATCACTGCTCCAGGAAGAGTTAGAAAATGGCTGCTGATATCAAGGGCCCCTAATTTCATTATTCCCTTATGCACCCTGCTCCAAGTTTTTCTATCTGGAATTTGGCTGACAACATCTCCTCCATCTATTGATAAAGATGCTCACTCAGAACATGGACACATCATCACCATTTGCAGCAAAGGCTCAGCTATTGCTTTCCATTGCACCCTGGGATACTTGGGAGCACTGGCCCTAGGGAGCTACTTTATGGCTTTCTTGTCCAGAAATCTACCTGACACATTCAATGAAGCCAAGTTCCTGGCTTTCAGCATGCTGGTGTTCTGCAGTGTCTGGCTCACCTTCCTCCCTGTCTACCACAGCACCAAGGGGAAGATCATGGTGGCTATGGAAGTCTTCTCTATCTTGGCTTCCAGTGCATCACTCTTAGGCATCATCTTTGCCCCCAAGTGCTACATCATATTATTAAGGCCAGAAAGGAACTCGCTTCGTTATATGAGGAACAAAACATATACTAGGAGAAAAAATAAACTTCTTAACACCTAACCTCAGTGCTTCTTAAATTAAGTAACAACCTAGAGGTTTTGTTGTTCTTCACTATCTGAACATTCACATATAAAGTTATAATTGAACATTTGATGCCAGGGACATTTGTTTCTTTAGGTATTCATATTAACCTAATCTTTTTTTCACGTTGAAATATATGCTGCACTTTTAGTCTTCCTCTTGTATTCACCATTACTTTTGTGTTATTAATTTACTTTGCAATGAATTCCTAATTTGTGTGTTCTTCCACTTCGATCATTCAAATATTTTATCGCTTTGATACCTGGATTCCAAACAGATTTAATTTTTGTGCTGATGAACAAATTCAAGTATGTAAAGTTTATCTTTTAAATATTTTGCAAATTTGACACTCAATAGAACTAACTTATGTCAATATATCATTTTGCTTCTGAAATCAAGACATCTCACAAAATTGTCATGCTTTCTTTCCATATGTGTTTTATTCTGAAGAAATCTAATTCCTTCGTATTTGATATAAGCTTTCATGAAGCTTAGTCTATACCAGGTCACTGTATAATGAGCTACATAATAAGTTATTGTAAACTTAAGACCTTAATTTATAACGCACTGCCAAATGTCAACCACAAAAAAACAACTTACTGTCATTATGTTAAACCACTCTTAGAATAATGGTGATATCAAATGTTAAGATGTAACTACACCCTCTGACTCTGTATTTACTTCTCTGTTTTATTTTATTTGTTTTTAGGGGTGGAGTTGTTTTTCTTTTGGTTTTTCAAGACAGGGTTTCTCTGTGTAGTCCTGGCTGTCCTGGAACTCACTCTGTAGACCAGGCTGGCCTCGAACTCAGAAATCCACCTGCCTCTGCCTCTCAAGTGCTGGGATTAAAGATGTGCGCCACCACTGCCCAGCCTCTGTTTTATTTTAAACATCTAAGCAGTCTTTATTCTGTTACTTCTCCACAGTTCAGCACCTTTTTTTTAATTGGTACATATTAATGTGTTATTAAAATATATGTTTTTCGGAATACCACTTCTCTTCTGCCCTGAGGCTGGTCTTTTTTGGCTGGGACAGACACCTAACTGATCTGCTCCTGTGGAGACACCATATCCTGAGCCATCCTAGAGGAACCACTGCACTCAGAGCAGTGGGTAAGAACCCTCTCCCAATAACCTACGCCCCAGAGTTACAACTGGGAACAGGAGGCACTCAGAACTCATCAGCCACACAAACCTCGCCCCTCCGGAATACCACTTCCCTTCTACCCCACTCCTGGTCCTTTTGGCTGGGGCAGAAACCTAGCTGGTCTGCTCCTGTGGAGACACCATATCCTGAGTCATCCTAGAAGAGCCACTGTACACAGAGCAGCAGACACCGTACCCTGAGCTATTCTATAGGAGCCACTTCACTCAGACCAGTGAACACCAAGCTGATTTGCTCCTGTGAAGACACCATGTCCTGAACCATCCTAGAGGAACCACTGCATTCAGAGCAGCAGAATTTCAGGATCCCAGAGGCAGCCTGAGTCCCAGGAGTTCTTCCACCCAGGTGGTTAAGATCACAGGTGTAAAAGACCTTTCTGCCCCACGCTTGGCGCCAAACTGTAGAAGCCCTGAGCTGTAAAAGACCCGAGCTAACTGTAAAGGACCACTCTTGCCCACGTTTGGGGGCCAAACTGTAGCGGCCCACTCTGTTCCGCAGGTCTGGGTTTAGCAAGAGAGAGAGTGGGGGGAAGAAGGGGAAGAGCCGCGAAGAATAGAGACAAACCAGAGGATCTGTAGTAAAGTCTTCTTTACTGTCTCCACCATACACACACACCACTATGCCTACTACTACTACACCACACACCCACACCCACCCACACACACACACACACACACACACACACACACACACACAAAACAACAACAACAACAACAACAAGGAAATCCTGGGTATTTATAGGCTTTTGCCACGTGTGGATATGACGTAAGCCTTACAGGCATGGACAGCACGTGCGCCTTACAGGCATATATGGCGTAGATAGCATGTGGATAACCGCATGCCTTGTAGGCGTGGATACCACGTGCTCCTTGCAGCTGGGGGCACTAAACAGCAAAACAAGCTATATGGGATATCAGAGTGTGCTTCACCTGTTGTAGGCTGTTGAAAACCAAGTCTCATGTCAGGGTATATGGTTCAAGATGGCTGCAAAGCTGATAGCTGCTTTCTAGCCACTTTTTGCTTAAAGTCGGCTCCCAACAACAGGATCACAGTGATATCTGGACCCTGAGGAGTTATGACACAAGCAAGATAATTTGAAAGACAGACTCCAGTGAGACACAGTGAGTGCAGGTGATACTAGAGTTAACCAGATGGTGAAAGGCAAGAACCAGAACACCAGCAACAGAAACCAAAGTTACTTGGCATCATCAGAACCCAGTTCTTCTGCCAGAGCAAGCCCTGGACACCCCATCACACCAGAAAAGCAGGATTCAGAATTAAAATTACTTCTTATGATGATAATAGATGAATTTAAGAACATAGGTAACTCCCTTAAAGAAGTACAGAAGAACACAGGTAAACAGGTAGAAGCTCTTAAAAAAGGAAACACAAAAATCTCTTAAGGATTGCAAGAAAACACAACCAAACAGGTGAAGGAATTAAACAAAACCATCCAGGATCTCAAAATGAAAATGGAAACAATAAAGAAATCTCAAAGAGAGACTATCCGGGAGGTAGAAAGCCTAAAAAAGAGATCAGGAGTCATAGACGCAAGCATCACCAACTGAATACAAGAGAAAGAAGAGAGACTCTCATGTGCAGAAGATACCATGGAAAACATTGACACAACTGTCAAGGAAAATACAAAATACAAAAAGCTACTAACCCAAAACATCCAAAAAATATCCAGGACACAATGAGAAGATCAAACCTAGAGATAATAGGTATAGATGAGAGTGAGGATTTCCAACTTAAAGGGCCAGTAAATATCTTCAACAAAATTATAGAGAAAAACTTCCCTGACCTAAAGAACAAGATGCCCATAAACATACAAGAAGCCTGCAGAATGCCAAATAAACTAGACCAGAAAAGAAATCTCTCCTGTCACATAATAATCAAAACACCAAATGCACCAAACAAAGGAAAAATACTAAAAGCAGTAAGGGAAAAAGGTAAAGTAACATATAAAGGCAGACCTATAAGTATTACACCAAACTTCTCACCAGAGACTATAAAAGCCAGAAGATCCTGGACTTATATCATACAGGCCCTAAGAGAACACAAATGCCAGTCCAGAAAACTATACCCAGCAAAACTCTTAATCACTATAGATGGAGAAATCAAGATATTCCATGATAAAACCAAATTTGCACAATATCTTCCAACAAACCCAGCACTGCAAAGGATAATTGATGGAAAACTCCAACACAAGGAGGAAAACTACAACCTAGAAAAAAGCAGGGAAGTAATCTTCCAACAACCCCAAAAGAAGATAGCTACACAAACATAATTCACTTCTAATAACAAAAATAACAGAAAGCAACAATCATTTTTTTAATATTTCTTACCATCAATGGACTCAATTCTCCAATAAAAACATGTAGACTATCAGATTGGATACATAAACAGGACCCAAAATTTTGCTGCATACAGGAAAACACAAACACTACCTCAGAGTAAAAGGATGGAAAAAAATTTCCAAACAAATTGTCCCAGGAAACAAACTGGAGTAGCCATTCTAAATATCAAATAAAAATGACTTTCAACCAAAAATAATCAAAAAAGATAAGAAGGACACTTCATACTTATCAAAGGAAAAGTCTACCAAGATGAACTCTCAATTTGGAACATCTATGGCCCAGATACAATGGTACCCATATATATAAAAGAAACTTTACTAAAGCTTAAAACACTCATTGCACCTTGCAAAACAATGGTGGGAGATTTCAACACCCCACTCTCACTAATGAACTGATCATGGAAACAGAAACTAAACAGAGACACATTGAAATTAACAGAAGTTATGAACCAAATGGATTTAACAGACATCTATAGAACATTTCGTTCTAAAACAAAAGAATATAACTTTTTCTCAGCACCTCATGGTACCTTCTTCAAAATAGATCATATAATTGGTTACAAAACAGTCCTCAACAGCTACAAAAAGATTGATATCATCACTTGTATGCTAACATATCACCACAGACTAAGGCTGGTTTTTAATAATGACAAAATCAATAAAAAAAAAAAAAACATGCACGTGGAACTTGAACAACGTTTTACTCGATGATGACTTTGTCAAGGAAGAAATAAAGAAATTAAAGACTTTTTAGAATTTAATTAAAATGAGGACACATCATACCAAAACTTGTGGGACTAAGTGACTATAAAAAGAAACTGGAAAGAGCATACATTAACAACTTGGCAGTACACCTGAAAGCTCTAGAACAAAAAGAAGCAAATACACCCTAGAGGAGTAGATGGCAGAAAATAATCAAACTCAGGTCCAAAATCAGCCAAGTAGAAACAGAAAGAACAGAGAATCAACAAAACCAGGAGCTGGTTCTGTTAGAAAATCAACAAGATAGATAAACCCTTAGCCAGATTAACCATAGGGCACAGAGACAGTATCCAAAATAATAAAAATCATAACAGAAAAGGGAGATAAAACAACAGAAACTGAGAAAATTTTAAAAAATCATCAGATCCTACTACAAAGGTCTATACTCAACAAAACTGAAAAAAATCTAGATGAAATGGACAGTTTTATAGACAGATACCAGGTTCCAAAGTTAAATTAGGAGCAAATACACCATCTAAACAGTCCCATAACCCCTAAAGAAATAGCAGCAATCACTAAAAGTCTCCCCACCAAAAAAAAAGCCCAGGACCAGATGGTTTTAGTGCAGAATTCTATCAGCCCTCCAAGGAAGACCTAATACCAATTGTCTTCAAACTTTTCCACAGAATAAAAACAGAAGGAACACTACCCAATTTATTCTATGAAGCTATAATCACACTCATACCTAAACCTCACATAATCCCAACAAAGAAAGAGAATTTCAGACCAATCTCCCTTATGAATACTGATGCAAAAATACTCAATAAAATTTTCGAAAACTGAATCTAAGGACACATCAAAACAATCATCCATCATGTTCAAGTTGGTTTCATCCCAGAAATGCAGGTAAGCTTCAATATTTGAAAATCCATCAATGTAATCCACTACATAAACAAATTCAAAGAAAAAAGCCACATGATCATCACACCAGATGCTGACAAAGCATTTGACAAAACTCAACATCCCTTCATAGTAAAAGTCTTGGAAAGATCAAGAATTTAAGGACCATACCTAACCATAGTTAAAGCAATATACAGCAAGCCAGTAGCCAACATCAAACTAAATGGAGAGAAACTTGAAACAATCCCACTAAGATCAGGGACTAGACAAGGCTGCCCACTCTCTCCCTACCTATTCAATATAATACTGGAAGTCCTAGCCAGAGCAATTAAACAACAAAAAGAAGCCAAAGGGATACAAATAGGAAAGGAAGAAGTCAAAATTTCACTATTTGCAGATGATAGGATAGTATACTTAAGTGACCCCAAAACTTTTACCAGAGAACTCCTAAACCTATTTTTAAAAACTTCAGCAAACTGGTAGGTTATAAAATCAACTCAAACAAATCAGTAGCCTCCCTCTACATGAAAGATAAGCAGGCTGAGAAAGAAATTAGGAAATGACACTCTTCACAATAGTCACAAATAATATAAAATATCTTGGAGTGAACCTAACCAAGCAAGTGAAAGAGCTGTATGACAAGAACTTCAAGTCTCAGAAAAAAGAAATCGAAGATCTTAGAAGATGGAAAGATCTCCCATGCTCCTGGATTGGCAGGATTAATATAGTAAAAATGGCCATCTTGCCAAAAGCAATCTACAGATTCAATGCAATCCCCATTAAAATCTCAACTCAATTCTTCACAGAGTTAGAAAATGAAATACTCAAATTCATTTGGAATAACAAAAGACGCAGGATAGGGAGAACTATTCTCAACAATAAAAGAACTTCTGGAGGAATCACCATCCCTGACCTCAAGCTGTACTACAGAGTGATAGTAATAAAAACTGCATGGTATTAATACAAAGACAGGCAGAAAGATCAAAGAAATAGAATTGAAGATCCAGAAATGAACCCACACTCCTATGGCCACTTGATCTTTAACAAAGGAACTAAAACCATTCAGTGGAAAAAGGGCAGCATTTTCAGCAAATGGTGCTGGTTCAACTGGAGGTCAGCATGTAGAAGAATGCAAATCAATCCATTCTTATCCCCTTGTACAAAGCTCAAGTCCAAGTGGATAAAGGATCTCCACAAAAAAACAGATACACTGAAACTAATAGAAGAGAAGATGGGGAAGACCCTAGAATACCAAGGCACAGGGGAAAAGTTCCTGAACAGAACACCAATGGCTTATGCTCTAAGATCAAGAATTGACAAATGGGACTGCATAAAACTGCAAAGTTTCTGTAAGGCAAAGGACACTGTCAATAGGACAAAATGGCAACCAACAGATTGGGAAAAGATCTTTACCAATCTCACATTCAATAAAGGGCTAACATCCAATATATACAAAGAACTCAAGAAATTAAACTCCAGACAACCAAATAACCCTATTAAAAAATGGGGCACATACCTATACAGAAACTCCTCAACTGAGAAATATCAAATGACCAAGAAGCACTTAAAGAAATGTTCAACATCCTTAGTCATCGAGGAAATGCAAATCAAAACAACCCTGAGATTCCATCTCACAACAGTCAGAATGTCTAAGAGCAAAACCTCAAGTGACAGCAGATGCTGTAGAGGATGTGAGAAAGAGGAACACTCCTCCATTGTTGTTGGGATTGCAAACTGGTACAACCACTCTGAAAATCAGTCTGGCATTTCCACAGAAAATTGGACTCCTGGGCATATAACCAGAAGATGCTCCAACATATAACAAGGACACATGCTCCACTATGTTCATAGCAGCCTTATTTATAATAGCCAGAAGCTGGAAACAACGCAGATGTCCTTCAACAGAGGAATGGATACAGAAAATGTGGTACATTTACACAACGGAGTACTACTCAGCTATTAAAAACAATGACTTCATTAAATTCTCAGCAAGTGTATGGGATTTCATAATATCATTCTGAGTGAGGTAACCCAGGCACAAAACAACTCACCTGATTTGCACTCACTGATAAATAGATATTAGCCCAAAAGCTCGGAATACCCAAGATACAATTCAGAGACCGTATGAAGCTCAATAAAAAGAAGACCAAAGTGTGGATACTTCAGAGCTTCTTAGAAGGGGGAACAAAATACTCACAGGGGGAAATATGGAGACAAAATGTGGAGCAGAGACTGAAGGAAAGACCATCCAGAAGCTGCCCCTCCTAGGGATCCATCCCATATATAGTCGCCAAATCTGGAAGATATTGCGAATGCCAGGAAGTGCTTTTTGAAGGAGCCCGATATGGCTGTCTCCTGAGAGTCTCTGCCAGAGCCTGACAAATACAAAGGCAGAAAACCATTTGACTAAGCACAGGGTCCCCAATGAAGGAGTTGGAGAAGGGACCGAAGGAGCTGAGAAGATTTGCAGCCCCGGGGGTCAGAGGGAGCAACAGTGTCAACTGGCCAGACCCCCTCCCTCCAGAGCTCCCGGGAACTAGTCAACCAACCAAAGGCTACACGTGAAGGGACCCATGGCTCAGGCCACATATGTGGCAGAGGATGGCCTTGTGACATAAGTAGGAGGAACGGCCCTTCAGCCTGAGGGGGTTCAAGGCCACATTGTAGGAAAATACCAGGGCAGGAGAGCAGGAGTAAGTGGGAGAGTACCCTCATAGAGGAAGGTGGAGGGGAAATGGGATTGAGGGTTAGGGAGGGGAGACTTGAAAAGGGGATAACATTTGAAGTGTAAATTTTAAAGATCCAATAACAGAAAAAAAATGAAAAAATAAAATAAAAAGTTCTGGGTGTACTTGTCTTGGATGGCAAGATGTTCTCTTTAAAAATACAGAACATCCATCTAGGCCCTTCTAGAATTTAGTCTCCACTGAGAAGTCAGATGTAATTTTATTGCTTTTCCCTTGATATATTACATGCTCTTTTTCTCTTGCATCTTTTACTATTCCTTCTTTGTTGTGTACATTTGGTGTTTTCTTTATTATGTGTCATGGGGAGTTTCTTTCCTGCCCCAGTCTATTTGATTTTGATGTTCTTAATGTTTCTTGTAGATTGATAGGCATATTATTATTATTATTATTATTATTATTATTATTATTATTATTATTGTTATTATTATTATATTTTAATGTATATTTTGGACCTATCATTCTTTCTTCAAAACATAACAAAATAATATAAAATAAAACAAAAACCATCACATTGGAGTTAGACAAGGCAAACCAACAGAAGTTTGCAAGGATCCCAATAGGAGGCAGAGGAGTTGGAGATCCATTCATTTACACATTAAGGAATCCAATAAAAGTACTAAATTTGAAGCTATAATATGTGCACAAATGACTTGGTAAATGTATATGGGACCGGTTGGCTGAGACCTGTACAGAAAGTTATAAAAACAATAAGAAAAAGGCTAAGAAACCCCCACCCCCAAATAAAAGATCATCCTTAGCTATTAGGGAAATTCTAATGCATAGAACTTTGATAACTGATTTTACCTCAATTAGAATGGAAAAGATTGGCCAAAAAATGAACAGCAAATGTTTGGAGTACTGTAATCCTCTTCAAACCATGAAGAATCCAGAAAGTGGAGGTATGGTGGGAGGAAGGGCTCCTGCATCCAGACATTGGGGAAGAATAGGACAGGAAAGAAAATAAAACTCACCTATATCCTACTCCAGTAATGCTGATTCATCCCAATCAAACAGAAGCCTTGCTTTACACAATTATTCACACTATGCTGTGCATAGTTCTCATGGTGGGCATTTGCATTAACATACATCATGGCTGCAGGGCCCCACACAGTAGAATCACAGACTTAACATATACCTTCTATCATGACACATTATGCAGTGTCTGTAGAGGAAGAAACCCCTAGATGTTTTTCTAAGGTATTATATTTCTTAAAGATACTATGTTCTCAGGTACACACAATCAGTGGATAAACCAAATGTTTGAGAATTAATGGGTATTATGACAATATATCAATTCAGAGAATCACTGTGGATAAAAGGATATTACAGAAAGTAAAAGTTCCAATTCATACAGGAAATTTGATTTCAACATTGACTTAAAGGTGCTCATTTGGAAATCAATTCAGCAGAAGCATTAGTTCCATGAAAAAGAGACACAAACTGTGTAGAATGGGGACTGGACATAATATTGATGTTCAGACATCTGTTTTAAAAAAAATCTATTACTCAAGGAGAGCCTGGAAAGCAAAACTAGGATTAATACTCTCCAGTTCTACAAACCATGCTGCCTACTATTGTGACTTGGTCAGGCCAGGCATGACCTTTTTTGATCCCTATTCTGTTTCATCAACCATGACATCATCTGGTGTACATGTTTGCATCATCATAAATGACTTTCCCATGAGTAGAATCACGGGTCACATTTGTGGCTGAATTCACTAAGGCTTTCATATCTTAGAACTGGATCTCTGTAGTCTTGGATGAAATCATACTGCCTGTGGCTGGAGAACTTTTAAAAAATGTTTTCTATCCATAATGTTTGTTATTCTGAATGCAGGCCCTCAGATTCAAAGCCTGTGGGGAAAAAGTATTGGACAATTCCACAAGGGAGTAAACAGTCTTGTCAGAAAGAACTTGGGATGAGTCACCAATAAAATGCTAAATAATCACGCAGACATAAGCCATGCATAGCTGTGCTGGAAACAGCAGAGTTCACCTGATCCTGCTCAAGAAGGAGCAGATACTTTGTTAATATGCTGTTCTCTTGGATTTTTATCTCTTGCCTTCTGCAGATTCCAATTCTTGTGTGCTCCTACAGAAGCAGTGAGTGCTTAGTCAAGATGAATTACCGTTTAAAGGGGAAAGGAAATGTGGTGATTGTTGGATTATTCCCTGCTTTTTCTGTCTACCCACTCAACAAAACAATTGACTGGGGTATGCTTAAATTCAACAATGAAATTATGATTGAGTAAGTCCTTTATCATTTTTTCATTTTCAAGATTCAGCATTCACATGCCCCACAAGAAGTACAGATTCAAATATCATTATTCCAATTTTTAACACTAGTAAGAACTATCCTCTCTTCCTTTCTTACACATTTCTGCAGTCCTGTGACCCATCTGGTACTTCCAAAGAATAAGGAGTTTGGTGTTAATTCACTTTCTTTCCAAAGCAGATACTGGAAATTTCCACCACATTCTCTGCCGTGCCTGTAACTCCTAAGAGTTTGGATGTGTTCAATATTAGCTCTACAAGAGAAAGATTATAAAATAAAAAGTTAATAGAATATTTGAGAGGGATCTAGGCATCTAGCTGTGCTCATGTGAGAAGGAATAATTCCACTGTTGTTAGTGACCAACTATTTCCTTGTGTGAGGCTTCAGTGACAAATAATATCTGTGTGTGCTGCTGACAATTTGGAAGCAGGAGTGTCTTGATTAGAAATTGAGACCTACTGTCTGCCTTAGAAATACCTTCATCTGCCTCAGAATTGTTTATCTTACCTTTCACATTTATATTCTGGGATAACTTACCATGTTTACCTATTTGCTGCATATAAATCCAATGTGCATTTGTTGTTGTCATGAATGTGTTTCTATGCACACATTGATTGTTCTGGGGCCTCTGAAAATGTTTCTAGGTATTCTCAAAGATGCAAGATTAAGATATAGTGTCAGACATGTCTGCTTGAGTTTCTTAGGTCTTGCTAATGAGAAACAATCATTCATGTTACTGTTTAAAGAAAGACAAGTATATTTTATCCCAGACAGACATGGCTGTTGCTAGAGGTAACCACACAATGAATATCTGAAAATGAGAAGTGCAGCTTGCACTCAAGTGCGAACTCAACAAGGGAGCATGGAAATACACATTCAGAAATTAAGTTAGAGACAATCGGTGGGGGCGGGGGAAAGTTCACCTAATAAAAGCATAAGACTGAGGATGGATTATTATTAGTGTGGCATTACTGTGTTTGCTGAAATGTGATTGTGAAGCTAAGCCATTAATTCAGCAGTGGGAGAGGAAACTGTTCAAGTGTAAAATTCCATTAAGGATATTATAATAGGTTTAGCCTTACCATAGGCATGGGAAATTTAGAAATTGATCCCTCAACAAAACATTGTAGGGAATAGGAATCTTTGCTTACTTCAAGAAAGATTACAAAGCTCAATAGTCTTCAAGATGTTTACCCCTTGCATACTAAGATAGAAACTATTCTGATTTGCAGCAGATGCTGTCCTTGTTTCTTACTATCTCCTCTGCTTTCCAGTCTCGACAGGTCAGGCCCCACTGTGCATCAGCCTGAATGCCTCTTCAGGTTGTTCCACAGCAGTCCCATGCCTGCAAACATCACACTTGTAAATACATGAGCCCTCTGTGGCTGGCTTGCTGCATATGTACAAGAAGAGAGTGCTGTTAAATGCAACTTTATACACGATGAAGTTAGAAATAAAACTAAAATAAACTTACTATTATACTCACTATAAAAAATAACATGTCTGGTTTAAGTAGCACATTTTCAACTTATATTTTTCACTGAGATTGGAGCACATGCAAGCATATACTCTTCAAGGTCCACACATGCTTTCATACTTTAATACAATATTTTACTAGGTATAAGAAACTCCATATATAATTTGAAAGAGAAACTGTTCTTTCCTAAGTTAAATTTTTTCATGGCACAAGTGTAGCTGCATTAAGTATAGTTGTCTTAATTACCATAACTACAAAAGACCAAACTTTGTGGAGCTAGCATTATTTTCCATGACACTACTTTTGTGTGGTCTAATTTTATTATTGTTGTCAAAATTTCTTTCTTGTTGGCAAAATTTAGAAGATATTAAATGAAAATTTAATGGGTTCTCGATATACAAAATATGACTATCATTGGATCAAAGCAGATTCATTTACAGTAGTATATGTATGCACATTATAGAATTTCTGTGCATAATTATTAATTTCCCTGCAAAGCGATAATGACAGTTTCTTTCACTGTATATGAAGTATTTTTCCTTCACTGGACATAAAAATATATCCAAGTTATATTTTATCAGTAACATGTGCATGTATATATCAATAACTTGCAGTGGATTATATATTTGAAGAATAAGAAAAGTCAGATTTTAAGGGTTTTTTTTTTCATCTTTTCTGTAGATACTTTCCATTTTCAGTATTTTTCAAATTAAAGGACATAAATATCTCCTTACTGTTTATTTGAAAACATTTTACAATGTATTGTCTATTTTGAATACTTCTGATATTTCATGCTGAAAGTATAAAATAACGTGAACTTTTAGTTGTCCACGGTATATTTATCAGTTTTCACAACTGTTTTCTCAGATATGGCACATCTCTCCAGCTTTATTCTAAATCTATGTTGCACTAATTTTTTTAGATTTTGCATTACTGTTTTGGTCAGATTAATTATACAATTTATTGTAAACCATGTGCTCTCAAAATCAAGTGTCTTGCTGGGCATTGTAGTGGTGCATGCCTTTAATCTGAGCATTTTAATTCACAGATGGGTGGACCTGTGTTTTCTAGGCAAGCATGATCTAAACAGAAATGTGGAATATCCAAATAAATATACTGAGCACTCTTGTAGAAATGTCTTTTTAGATTCTCTTAAGTGCTAGAAAAACTTTTTAAGTAGAACTAGTAAAATAACATGGTATGTAAATTGCTTTTGGAAAAATTTATATATAATACATTTTGAGGCGTATATAACTACCCTTGAGAACCCCACAGCATCTTGGGTCCCAGGAGAATGAAATGCTTTTAGCCTGTGTGCTCACAGCTAGACAGAGAACTATTGTCCCACTGCTGTTTATATAGTGATATATATAGAGATAGAGATAGAGATAGAGATAGAGATAGAGATAGAGATAGA
>JANHMN010000003.1:16870961-16885444 GCA_030674055.1 Rhabdomys pumilio
ATAGAGATAGAGATAGAGATAGAGATAGAGATAGAGATAGAGATAGAGATAGAGATAGAGATAGATAGATAGATGTAGATGTATATATATAGAGAGAGAAGAGAAAGACAGACAGACAGACAGACAGACAGACAGACAGACAGAAGAAAGTCCTTATACAAATGTCATAAAAAGCATTAAGACTAATATCTTTTGTGTTAAAATGACCTCAAACTTTAGAGCATGAAAATCCACTGGTTTATAGAGAATAGAAAGGTTCTTGGAAAGAATGTGTATGTATGAAAGTATTTTTTCATGTAGAAGGGCCATTGAAAGCTGCTGAATACATGGTAGAAAATAAAGGTGTAAACACATCATTTATCTAGTGGTTTACAAAGGTACAAGATATGTTAAATGTAGTGATAGAACTGACTGCTGATGTCATTTAATATCAACATCTCTATTTAGTTTTTTTCTCCATACTACCTATCTATTGCTGACAGTGCAGTATTGAAATCACTCACCCTCTCTGTGCTGTGGTTGATCTGTTCTTTTAAATCTACTACTGTTTCATTAGTGAAGTTGAGTACTCCTGTGTGTGATGTGTACATGATTAGAATTATAATACCCTGTGGTTGAATTTTTTCCTTTAATAAGTATAAAGTACATTTGACTAGCCCTTCAGAATAGGTTTTGTTTGATGAATATCTTGCCACATCTCAGGATAGCTATGCCTCCTTAGATTTCTTTTTCTTATTGTTATCATTTTCAATTCATCCCTACCACAGCTTTCCCTCCCTCCACTAATCCCAGCCCTACCTCAAATCCTTCTCTCCTTATCCAGACAACCATTTCTCTTCAAAAAAGAACAAGCCTCTTGAGGGATATCAGCCAAATACAGACAGCATAACAAGATACAATAAGACTTGTCATAAACACTCATATCAAGTGTGAGAGGCAACCCAGTAGGAGGAAGTGTTCAGAAGATCAAACAAAAGAATCAGAGACGCCCTGACTTCCACCTTTAGTGGTTCCACAAAATCACTAAGCTAACAACCGTTAACACATATCAGGAGGCCCTAGTCCTGCTAATTTTATTCTGTGGGCTGTGATCTCCTAGTGTCCACAACCTCAGTGTCTGCTCCAAATTTTTCTCCTCTTTCTCAGGCATATCAAAGTTCCAAGGGAAAGATCCAATGGAGATATCCTATTTAGTCTCTCTCCCTACCTAATGTTTGACTATGGGTCTCTGTGCCTGCTCCCATTAGCTGCAAGTGGGAACCCCTCTAATAACACTGATCTATGAGTACAACAGAATACCATTGGGAATCATTACACTAATTTCTTTCTATCCTAGGTCTGAGGGCTATCAAGCCTCTGGCTCCTGCTAATCTGTACAGTGTCAAGCATGTGCTCCCTTTCCTGGTGTGGAACTCAAATTATACCATTTATTGGTTGTCTGCACCCGACAAGTTCTGCCTCTCCATTGCCTCAGTACATCTCACAAGCAGGATAAATTATAGGTAGAAAGTTTTATGGCATTGATGTCCCAGTCCTAGCACTGGAATGTTTGTCTGGTTACAGAGATAGAGTGTTCAGGCTCCATATTGTCCTTTAATGGGAGTACTCATTAGAATCCTACTAGTCACCCTCGTAGAATTCCGGAAGCTGTCACTGAACTAGGTATGCACATTGCTTCCCAAATCTCCCCCAGTTCCGTCGGGCTTGCCCTGTATTCTCTCCCCCATCTTTTTCTCCACTCCTACCTGACCACTCCGGTTCCTATCCCTACCTGCCCACAGTCCACTCACAAAGTCTATTCTATTTCTCCTTCCCAGAAAGACCCATGCATCCCACTTAGCCCACCTTGTTTCTTAGCCTATCTGGGTTTATGGATTGTAGCATGATTCTCTTTTACTTATAAACTAATGTCCACTTATATCTGAGTACATATCATGTTTATCTTTCTAGGTCTGGGTTGTCTCACTCAGAATAGTTTTTTTCCTAGTCTCATCAATTTGCCTGAAATTTTCGTAATGTCATTTTTTAAAGCTGGATAATACTCCATTTTATAAATATACCACATTATCTTTATTTATTCTTCAGCTGAAGGGCATCTAGATTGCTTCAAGTTTGTAGATATTGTGAATAACGACACTATGAACATGGTTGAGCAAGTGTCCTTGTGGTAGAATAAAGTATCCTTTGGGTATATGCCCAAAAGTGGAATAGCTGGGTCTTGAGGTAGGCCAATTCCCAGTTTTCTAAGGAACTGCCATATTATTTTCCATAGTGTCTGTACAAGTTTGACTTCCCACCAGCAGTGGAGGAGTGTTCCCCTTGCTCCAAATCCTCACCAGCATGTGGTGTGTCTTGTGTTTTTTATCTTAGTCATTATGACAGGTGTAAGATGGTATCTCAAAAAATCACTTTAATTTGCATTTTTCTTGTAGTTAAGTATGTTGAACACTTTTTTATTAAATTATTTTATTTACCCTCTAAAAGTTGCCTCCTTTCTCAGTCTCTTTGTCCCTAGTTTTTTATCCCCCTCCCCCTTACCTCTGAGAGGGACAGTTTTGACAGAGACATCCCACTTAGAGCTGAGTGTTCCAAGATCTCTCACTCTCTACATAATGTCTGAAGGTGAGTCTCTGTATATGATCTCTTATGCTGCAAGAGTAAGTGTAGGTTTTGATTTTTCAGAACCTACTTTATTTGGGGTCCTTTTTTAAAAAATAATTATTTGTTTATTTACATTTCAAATGTTTCCCCTTCCAAGTTTTACACACACACACACACACAAAATGGAGCAGAGACTGAAGGAAAGCTCATCCAGAGACCACCTCACCTTTGTATTCATCTCATGTGCAGACACCAAACCCCTACACTATTGCTGATGCCAAAAAGTACTTGCAGACAGAAACGTTTCTTTAACAGTTTCCCAACTATTTCAGTTTTCTCTTTTGAGAATTATCTGTCTGACTGTGTAGCCAACCTTTGATTTGTATTAGTTGACTTCTCAATATCTAGTTTCTTGAGTTCTTTACATATTTTGGATATTAGCACTCTATCACATGAGGAGTTAGTGAAGATCTTTTCCAATTTTTTAATCTGCTGTTTTGTCATTTTGACAGTGCCCTTTGCCTCACAGAAACCTTTCCTTTTCATGAGTTCCCATTTATTAATTGTCAGTATTAGTGCCATTGCTAGATATCGATGTTCTGTTCAAAAAGCCATCTCCTGTGCAAGTGTATTCAATGCTACTCCCCACTTTAGATTCTGTTGGGTTCTGTGTATCTGGTATTATGTTGAAGTATTTGACCCACTTTGACATGAGTTTTCTGCAGGGTGATAAATAAGGAACAATTTCCATTCTTCTACATGTAGACATCTAGTTAGACCAACACCATGTTTTGGAGATGCTTTCTTTTTTTTCATTCTGTATTTCTGAATTATATAACAAAAATCTGTTGTTCATAGATGTGTGGATTTATCTCTGGGTCTTCAACTTGATTCCATTGATAAACAAGTCTGTATTTATACCAATACCATGAAAATTTTACTATCATACCATTATATAACACCTTGAAATTAGGGATGGTGATAACTCCAGAAATTTTTTTGTTTGTTTTTTTGTTTTGTTTGTTTTGGTTTTGTTTTGTTTTGTTTTGTTTTGTTTTGTTTTGTTTTGTTTTGTTTTTTCGAGACAAGGTTTCTCTGTATAGCCTTGGCTGTCCTGGAACTCACTCTGTAGACCAGGCTGGCCTCAAACTCAGAAATTCACCTGTCTCTGCCTCCCAAGTGCTGGGATTAAAGGCGTGCGTCACCACTGCCCAGCTCAGAAATTTTTTTAGTTTTCAAGATTGTTTTAGCTACTCTGGGATTCTTGGTTTTTTTCTCTCTCATTTTCTTTTTTTTTAATTGGATATTTTGTTTTATTAATTTACTTTATTCATTTTTATTTTTCAAGATTGTTTTAGCTACCCTGGGATTTTTGTTTTTCTACAAAAAAAAAATTATTATTGTCCTCTCAAGGTCAGTAAAGAATTGAACTTACGTTGGAATATTGATGGATTTAATCTGGTGATTGCTTTGGGTTGTGCGACCATGTTTACTATCTTTTTTTAAACTGGATATTTTATTTATTTACATTTCAAATGCTATCCCATTTCCCAGTTTCCCCTCTGCAAATCCCCATTCCATCCCCCTTATCCTGCTTCTGTGAGGGTGCTCCACCACCTAAGCACCCACTCTCACATCACATTCTAGGATTCCTCTACACTGCGGCATCAAACCTTCAAAGGACCAACAGCCTCCCCTTCCAGTAATGCCAGATAAGGCCCCTTCAGCACCTTCAGTCCTTCCCCTAACTCCTCCACTGGGGTCCCTTGTGCTCAGTCCGATGGCTGGCAGCAAGAATGCACATCTGTATTGGTAAGGCTCTGGCAGAGCCTCTCAGGAGACAGCTGTATCAGCAACCACATCTTGGCACTTGCAATAGTGTCTGGGTTTGGTATCTGCTTGTGGGGTGAATCCCCAGATGCGACAGAATCTAGATGCCCAGTCTGTGCTCCACTCTTTGTCCCCATATTTCCTTTAGACAGGAGAAATTCTGGATTAAAATTTTGGAGATATGTGGGTGGCCCCACCCCTCAACATGGTGCCATGCCTAACCTCTAGATATGGTCTCAACAGGTTCTCCCTTCCCTTTGTGGGGTATCTCAGCTAATGTCATCCCTGTGGGGTTCTGGAAGGTTCTTGCTTTCCTAGGACTTTCTAGTTGCTCTCCCCAGTTCCCCATCCCCCATTGCTACACAATTCTGATCAATTTCCTGACCCTCTGAACATCTCCTCCATCTCTTCCCATACATGATTCTTTCCCTCTTTTCCCCTCCCCCACTTCTTGTCCTCCCAAGTCCCTACAACCCTCTACTTCCCTTGATTATTTTGTTTCCCCTTCTAAGTAGGACTAAAGCATGCATTCTTCAGTCATCCTTCCTCTTGTGCTTCCTGTGGTTCAAGAGTTGTATTGTGAGTATTCCACACTCTTTCCCTAATATCCACTTATCAGTGACTACATACTATATGTGTTCTTCTGTTACTGAGTCACTCAGGATGATGTTTTCTAGATCCATCCATTTGCCTGTGAGTTGCATGAAGTCATTATGTTTAATAGCTGAGTGGTATTCCATTGTGTAGATGTACATTTTCTATATCCATTCTTCTGTTGGTGGATATCTGCGTTATTTCAAGCTTCTGTCTATTATAAATATGGCTGCTGTGCCCAGGAGTGATATAGCTGGGTCTTCAAGTAGAACTATTTCTAACTTTCCCAGAAACTGACAGATTGAGTAGTTATACAAGCTTGCAGTCCCACCAGCAAATGAGGAGAGTTCTTCTTTCTCCACATCCTTGCCAACATGTGCTGCTACCTGAGTTTTTGATCTTAGCCATTATGATTGGTATGACGTAGAATCTCAGGGACATTTTGATTTGCATTTCTCTGATGACTAAGGATGTTGAACATTTCTTTAAGTGCTTCTTGGCCATTCCAGGTCCTTCAGTTGAGTGTTCTCTGTTCTACTCTGCTCCCCATTTTTCAATAGGCTTATTTTGTTCTCTGAAATCTAACTTCTTGAGTTCTTAGTATATAGTGGATATTAGCCCACCAATAAATGTAGGATTAGTAAATATATTTTCCCTCTCTTTTGGTTGCTCTTTTGTCCTATTGACTATGACCTGTGCCTTACAAACGCTTTGCAATTTTATGAGGTCCCATTTGTTGATTCTTGATCTTAAAGCATAAGCCATAGGTGTTCTGTTCAGAAAATATTCCCCTGTTCCCATGTGTTCAAGGCTTTTCCCCCACTTTCTTTTCTATTAGTTACAGTGTATCTGGTTTTATGTGGAGGTCCTTGATCCACTTGGATTTGAACTTTGTACAAGGAGATAAGAATGGATCAATTTGCGTTCTTCTACATGTTGTTGAAAATGCTGTCTTATTTCCACTGGATGGTTTTAACTCCTTTGTCAAAGATCAAGTGATTATAGGTGTGTGGGTTCATTTCTGGATTTTATTTCTATTCTATTGACCTACCTGCATGTCTCTGTACAAATATCATGTGGTTCTTAACACTACTGCTTTGTAGAACAGCATGAGGTCAGGGATAATGATCTCCCCAGAAGTTACTTTATTGTTGAAAATAGTTTTTACTATCCTGGGTTTTTTGTTATTCCAAATGAATTTGGGAATTGCTCTTTCTAATTCTGTGAAGAATTGAGTTGGAATTTTGATGAGGATTGCACTGAATCTGGAGATTGCTTTTGGCAAGTTGGCCACTTTTAATGCATTCATTCTGCCTATCCAGGAATATGACATTGGCCAAGGACAAGGAAGTAGGCTTCAGGTAGGAATCTGACATTAGGCTAGAACAAAGAAGTAATTTCAGGAAGGAATCTAAATCTTAGGCTAGATTAAAGAAGTAATTTCAGACAGAAATATAAATTTTAAACTAGAACAAGGAAGTAGGCTTCAGACATGAAATGACCCTGGGCTAGGACAGGGAAGTAGGCTCAGATATTTTGGTCATCCTGATAAGCCTTTAGAAACAGTGATCATGGGAGTGTTCACATTAATTGGGTTTAATGCCTTGCTTATTCTTTGACTATTTATGTTTATTGTAGTGCTTATTCCTTAACTATTTGCATCTATTGTATTGCTAGACCCTTAACCTAGAACTGACCTTAATACTTGCATGTAATTAAAATGGTATAAAAGCAAAAAGGAGGAGGAGAGATGTGATAAGAGGTTCTAGGGAGGGGAAATAGGGAAAGGGAATGAAATCTGATATGTAAATAGATAAAATATTTTATGAAAAAAATTCTGCCAATCCCTGAGCATGGGAGATATTTTCATCTTCTGAGACCTTCTTTGAGTTAGTTCCTCAAAGTTCTTGTCATACAGATCTTTGACTTGCTTGGTTAGAGTCACACCACAATATTTTATATTATTTGTGACTATTGTGAAGGGTCTTATTTTCCTAATTTCTTTCCTAGCCCATGTATTCTTTGACTAGAGGAAGGCTGCCAATTTGTTAGAGTTAATTTTATGTCCAACCATATTGCTGAAGTTGTTTATCAACTGTAGGAGTTCTCTGGTAGAATTTTTGGGGTCTCTTATGTATACTGTCATATCATCTGCAAATACTGATATCTTGACTTCCTCCTTCCCAATTTGTATCCGTTTGATCTCCTTTTGTTGTCTAATTGCTCTAGCTAGAACTTCAAGTACTATACTGAGTAGGAAGGGCAAGACTGGGTATCCTGGCCTTGTTTCTTATACTAGTGGGATTGTTTCAAATGTCTCTCCATTTAGTTCAATATTGTGTATTGTTTTGCTGTATATTTCTTTTATTATGTTTAGATTTGGGCCTTAAATTCCTGATCTCTCCAATGCTTTTAACATGAAGTTGTGCTGTAGTTTCTCAAAGACTTTTTCAGCATCTAATGAGATGTTCGTTTTTCTCCTTTGAGTTTGTTTATGTAGTGAATTACATTGTTTAATTTCTGTATATTGAGTCTCCCTGCATCCCTTGGATGAAGTCTATTTGATCATGTTGAATAATCACTTTGATGTGTCCTTGGATTTGGTTTGTAGGAATTTTATTGAGTATTTTTGCATTTCTAGTCATAAGGAAAATTGGTCTGAAGTTCTCTTTTTTTTGTTGGGTCTTTGTGTGGTTTAAGTGTCACCATAACCGTGACTTCATAGAATGAATTGTGCAGTGTTCCTTCTGTTTCTGTTTCTACTTTGTGGAATAGTTTGAGATGTATTGAAATTAGGTCTTCTTTGTAGGTCTGATAGGATTCTATACCAAAACCATCTGGCCCTGGGATTTTTTTTTTTTTTGAGTTGGGAGAATTCTAAAGACTGCTTCTACTTCCTTATGGGTTATGGGACTGTTTAAATGGTTTATCTGATCCTGATTTAACTTTGGTACACGGAATCTGCCTAGAAAATCATCTATTTTATCTAGATTTTCCAGTTTTGTTGAACATACGTTTTTGTAATAGGATCTGATGATTTTCTAAATTTCCTCACTTTCTGTTCTTACGTCTCCTGTTTCATTCCTGATATAGTTAATTTGAATACTGTCTCTGTGCTCTCTAGTTAGTTTAGCTAAGGGTTTATCTGTCTTATAAATTTTCACAAAGAACCAGCTTCTGGTTTTGTTGATTCTTTGTACAGATCTCTTTGTTTCTATTTGATTGATTTCATCCTGAGTTTGATTATTTCCTACTCCTCTTCAGAGTATTTGCATTTTTTGTTCTAGAACTTTCAGATGTGCTGCTAAGATGCTACTGTAAGATATCTCAAATTTCTTTATGGAGGCATTTAGAGCTATGAATTTTCCTCTTAGCACTATTTTTTGTGTGTGTGTCCTATAAGTGTGAGAATGGTGTGCCTTTATTTAAAATAAATTCTAAAAAGTCTATAATTTCTTTCTTTCTTTCTTCCCTGACCAAGTTATCATTGAGTACAGAATTGTTAAGCCTGCATGTGTATGTGGACTGTTATTTTTTTATTTGTTTGGTTGGTTGGTTTTTGGGTTTGTTTGGTTTTTTTTTGTTTGTTTTTTTGGTTTTTTTTTTTTTTGTTGTTGTTGTTGTTGTTGTTATTGAAGAACAGAGTTAGTTCATGGTGGTCCAATAAAATTCAAGGGATTCATTCAAAGTTCTCATAGCTGTTGATGTTTGTTTTGTGTTTGATTGTATGATCAATTTTTGAGAAGGTACCATGAGGTGCTGAGAAGAATGTATATTCTTTGTGAAATTGTCTGTAGATATTGATTAAATCCATTTGGTTCATAACTCCTGTTAGTTTCACTGTGTCTCTATTTCTGTTTCCATGATCTGTTCATTGGTGAGAATGGAGTGTTGAAGTCTCCTACTATTTTCTGAGGTGCACTGTATGCGTTGAGCTTCAGTAATGTTTCATTAAAATTCAGGTGCCCTTGCATTTGGTGCATAGATGTTCATAACTGCGAGTTCATGTTGGTGGATTTTTCCTTTAATGAGTACATAGTGTCTTTCCTCATATTTGTTAAAAACTTTTGATTGAAAGTCTATTTTATTGAATATTAGAATGACTACTCCAGCTTATTTCTTGGGAACACTTGCTTGAATTTTTTTTTCAGTCTCTTACTTTAAGGTAGTACTGTCTTTGTTACTGAGGTGTGTTTCCTATATGCAGCAAAATGCATGATCCTGTTTGTGTATTTAATCTGGTAGCCTATCTCTTTTTATTTGGGAATTGAGTCCATTGATGTTGAGAGATATTAAGGACCAGTGATTGTTACTTCCTGTTATTTTTGTTGTTAGAGCTGGAATTATGTTTGTGTGGTTCTCTTTTGGGGGGTCTTGTTGTAAGATTAATTTCTTGCTTTTGCTTGGGTGTACTTTCCCTTTTTGTACGGGAGTTTTTCTTCTATTATTGCTGTAGAGCTGGCCTAGTGGAAAGATATTGATTCAGTTTGGTTTTGTCATGAAATATCTTGGTTTCTCTAGACATCTATGGTCATTGAGGGTTTTGCTAGGAATAGTAGCCTTGGCTAGCATTTTTAGTCTCTTAGGGTATGTATGACATCTGCCCAAGATCTTCTGGCTTTTAGATTCTCTGTTGAGAAGTCTGATGTAATTCTGATAGGTATGACTTTATATGTTACTTGGTCTTTTTCCATTACTGCATTCAAAATTCTTTCTTTGTTTTGTACATGTGGTATTTTATTTTGTGATGAAAGGAACTTCTCTTCTGGTTCAATCTGTTTGCTATTTGTAGGCTTCTTGTATGTATATGGGCATGTCTTTCTTTAGGCTAGAAAAGTTTTCTTACATTATTTTGTTGAAGATCTTTGCTGACCATTTGATTTGGGAATATACAAACTCTTCTCTAACTATTTTTCTTAGGTTTAATTGTGTCCAGGGTTTTGTGAATTTTTTAAGAGAGGAGCTTTTTGATTTTGTATTTTCTTTGACTACTATGTTGATTTCTTCTGAAGTATCTTCTGAGCATGAGATTCTCTCTTCTATCTCTTGTATTCTATTGGTGCTGTTGCATCTGTGAATCCTGTTCCATTACCTAGGTTTTCCATCTCCAGGGTTGTCTCCTTTGTGTTTTCTTTAATGTTTCTATTTCTATTTATAGATAAATCATGTACAGTTTTGTTCAATTCCTTCACATATTTGATTTTATTTACCTGTATTACTTTGACTGATTTATGTGTTTCTTCTCTAAGGGCTTCTACTTTTTAATCTGTACTCTCCTGTACTCCTTAAAGTGGGTTACTTGTGTCCTTTTTAAAGTCCTCTATCATCTTCATGAGATGTTATTTTAAAACTGAATCTTCCTTTTCAGTTGTGTTAGGGTATCCAGGACTTGCTGTTATTGAAGAACTAGATTCTGATGTTGCCATGTAGTAGTTGTTTCTGTTGCTTATGTTCTTATGCTTGCCTATGGCCAGCTGGTTATCTCTGGTGTAGAATCTTCTTTAAAGATAGGTATACAGAAACCTCAGTAATGGTATATATAGCTTGATCAGGCTATTCCCTTTAGTCCTGGGAATTCATTTATTCCTGCCCATCATGTTAAAGCTTGTGTCTAACTACATAAACATGTTGGCAGACAAAGTACATGACTTGAAACTGAAAATGGACCCCCAGACAGAGCTATTAATTTAACAGGCTGGCAAACCAAGGAAGGGTAAGATTCTGCACAAAGCCTTAACAACCTAAGACATAAGTGCATTGCTTTTGATAATGCATATTCCACGATGGGTAAGGAAGGCATTCTTGTCAGAACAACCTAAGACAGACGCAGTCTGGTTTATACAATAAAAATGGTGGGGAGATGTGAAGAGCTTTTCTGGCTGCCTGCCAGGAATCTGACATTGGCCACAGACAAAGAAATTGGGCTGCTTGGAAGAAATCTGACATATGGCAAGGACAAGGAAATGGACTGTAGGCAAGATTATGACATTAGGCTAGAACAAAGAAGTAACTTCAGGCAGAAACCTAAATCCTAGACTAGAACAAAGAAGTAATTACAGGCAGGAATCTAAAACTTAAGCTAGAACAAAGAAGTAAGCTTCAGGAATGAAAATGACTTTGAGCTAGGACAGAGAAGTAGGCTCAGATATTTTGGTCATCCTGATAAGCCCTTAGAAATAGTGATTACAGTACTCTGTTTATTGTCCTGTGTTTTCTTTGATTATCTGGGTTTCTTGTCTTGCTTGTTTTTTCACTATTTGCATTTATTGTATTGCCAGTTCCTGAACCTAGAACTGACCTTAACACTTGCATGTAATTTAAATGGTAAAAAGGAAAAAAAGAGGAGGAAGCAGGGGATAGAAGATTAATGGTAGGAGGGATGAGAAAAGCAGATAACATTTGAAATGTAAATAAATAAAATATCAAATAAAAAAGATAGGCAGATAGATAGATAGATAGATAGATAGATAGATAGATAGATAGATGAAATTTTTTTAAAAAATCACCAAATAACATGGGAGAGAAAGCTACAACTAGCTCATTTCTTGCCACCAGTTCTAGAAATAGATTGAGTCATTGGCAATATAGGGCCTCTGGAAACACCCAAACAAACCAAGCTACGACTAAGGCTATTGGTTGCTCTACACAAAATGAACTTAAGGCCCTATTGCTGAATACAAGACTAACACAACTTATTGAATATGAAGAAGATGAGCTGGTCTTTACCTAAAACATTTATTCCTATGAACTAATGTTCATGATATTGGAAGGTGCTCGCCATCCTATCAAAGGAGAAATGTAAAGATCAATCTAACTACAAACTCTCTGATAAACAGGGGTTTCCTGACTGCAAGATATAAGCATGCAATAGTGCAATAGTGGCACAAAGCTTATGGAAATAATCAATTATTTAATTAATTAAGCAATTTCTGATTGGATTTAAGGTCTCTGCCTCTTTGAAATGGAACCAAACACTGTCTGGGCTGCCAAGAATCTGAAACTAGATAGGCCATGATCCAAACAGAAAAACAAATAGTATTGTTATACTAAATTTATGTCAAAATAAAATGACATCTCCTTAGAATATTCTATTATGTTCATAGATCAATGTCTCACTCTGTAATCGTCAGAGAAGTTTCCTCCAGTAATAGCACACTCAATTCTAAATGAAATATAAGCATAGAATTTATTCAGGGGTCAGGAAATGCAGAAGTGAAAGAGAAAAAATTACAAGAGCAAGAGAATATGAAGAAACAAAGCCTTCTAAACATAGATAAATGATGGACATATGAGCTCACAGAGACTGTAGAAGCATGTACAGAACCTGCACCAGTCTATCACAGATAAGCTGCCAGTGCTGACAATTGAAATGGACACAAGACCACGTGTTTAATTTTGAAGCCATTTGTGAGCTATCACAAGCCCCCATCCATAACCCAATGGCACATACAAAAAATAGTTGTCTGCAATGAGTTTCCTGAGGTATACAAACTATTCTTAAAGCCAGGACCATGATCAATAGTAAACAGTAAAAAGAAAGCAGAAAGAATAAACTCAGTGGCATGATTTTCACCATACATGAATTTTGTATATGTATTATGTATAAAATTTTTTTTGTTGGTATGTTTTGTTTTTATGGTTTTCTACAAAAGAAAGCATGTCTGTCTCTGTATCTCTATATATTTTTGTTCCTTGTCTTTTTATTTTGGCTCTTGTTTGCTTGACTGTTTGTTTCTTTTTGTCCTGTTCTGATTTCTTTGTTTTTCTTTTAATGGATATCAGTCATACATTTTTATTTTCTAGTAACAGAAAGAATGGGTATGGGTTTGGGTGGTATGTGGGGATGACCTGAGAAAAAGTAGTGGAGGGGAAAATGTAATAAAAATATACTGGGTGGAAAAAAGAACTATTTTCAATAAAAAAAAAAGTAAAAGGGAAAGACTAATCCTATTTTATTCCCAAAAGATACTGAGAAGATATTGAAACATTAATATTTGGAAATAGAAGCATTCAAACTGTAAAAGCCATTGCACAAATGATATGTGATATGAATCTTCCTCCTAAATATTGTTCTGCCTTCTGTTCAGGTTTAAGTTGAGGAATTACCAATGTATTTTGGCCATGAGGTTTGCCATTGAGGAGATCAACAGCAACCCCTATCTTTTACCCAACATATCCCTGGGATTTGAGATCAATAATGTCCCATATGGTCAAATGTACCATTTGGTCAAACTTTTTAGCTCACTTTCAGGGTCTAATTATGACATCCCTAACTACATAAGTGCAAGTGAGAGCAATACTGCTGCTGTACTTACAGGACCATCATGGGCAATATCTGAATACATAGGGACACTTCTGGATCTCTACAAATTTCCACAGGTGAGAGAAGGAGATGGGATAGGACATGAGGTCAGTACAACTTGGTGACATTTAAGGAGGCTGTGAGGTAACACAGGGAAACTTAGGTCAATCTTCACAGATAGGGAGATGAGGCAGACAGTTAATTATAGATCCATATTTCTGTACCTTAGAGCAAATAAAAGGGGAATGGTAGAGTAAACACAGCACACTATTGAACTTAAAATTTTTTTGTGTATTTTTCTGGAAAACCCATAAAAAGGCAAATTTGACCTTCAAGACAGGATTGTCCTAAAGACTTCAAACCATTGCTATAGAATTAAGATGAACTTTATGACAATGTTCTTGTTTCTGATTTGTTTTTGTTTTTGTTTTTGTTTTTATCTACAGCTTACTTTTGGGCCTTTTGATAGGCTTCTGAGTGAACAAAGACGGTTTTCTTCTCTGTACCAGGTGGCCCCCAAGGACAAATTTCTGACACATGGCATTGTATCTTTGATGCTTCATTTCCACTGGACCTGGGTGGGGTTATACATCATAGATGATGACAAAGGTGCCCAGACTCTGTCAGATTTGACACGTGAAATGGATAAAAATGGAATCTGCACAGCATTTGTAGAAATAATCCCAGTCATCAGGGGTTCATTTTTGACTAAATCCTGGAAAAATCTGGTGCAGATCCTGGAATCATCATCAAATGTGATTATTATTTATGGGGACTCTGATTCTCTATTAAGCTTAATAGTAAATATTAAGCAGAAGTTACTCACATGGAAAGTATGGGTACTGACCTCACAATGGGATGTTTCTAAATTTGATGATTATTTCATGATAGACTCATTGCATGGGGCTTTTATTTTTTCACACCGTCATGGGGAGATTCCTAATTTTACAGATTTTATGCAGAAATACAACCCTTCCAAATACCCAGAAGACACTTATCTTCATGTATTGTGGCACTCATTCTTTAATTGCTCATTCTTTAGGAAAGATTGTAAAATTGCACTAAACTGTTTGCCTAATGCCTCCTTGGGATTCTTGCCTGGAAACATATTTGACATGGCCATGAGTGAAGAGAGTTACAATGTGTACAATGCTGT
>JANHMN010000003.1:16892802-16939507 GCA_030674055.1 Rhabdomys pumilio
TTTTTTCTCATTGAAAGATATGCTGTATTTTTAGTCTTCCTTGTGTATTCACTATTACTTTTGTGTTAGTGATTCAAATTGCAATGAAATCCAAATTTCTGAGTTCTTCCACTTGGATCATTAACATATTTTATTACTTTGACAACTGGACTCCAAAAAGATTTATTTTCTCTATTGATTACATGATGAACAGAATCAAGTTTTTTATGTAAAGTTTACTTGTTTAATGCTTTGTAAATTTGACATTCAGGACAGCAAATTTGTGTAAATAAAAACATTTTGCATCTGAAGTCAATGCATGTCACAAATTCGTCATGGTTTTCATACATATGTGTTTCATTCTGAAGAAATCTAATTGCGATATATTTGATGTAAACTTTCATGACGATTATTCGATATGAGGTCACTGCAAATGACCTACAATCTAAGTTGTTGTGAACATAGTAACTTATTCTATAACCCACTGCCAAATGTCAACTGGAAAAACCAAGTTGTTGCCAGTATATAAAACCACTCTTTAAACTAAGGTGATATCAAATGTGCCAATGTAACTACTCCCCCTGATTCTGTTTTCACTTCTCTGTTTTAGTCTAGACACCTAAGCAGCTTTTATCCTTTTACTTCTTCACAGTTCAACACCTTGCATTAAATTGGTACATAATGGTGATATTAAAATAATTTTTAAAAATGTTTTACCACAACACCCAGAGGAAGCTCAACTCCCAGGTGCTCTAAGACACCCAGGATCACAACATCTGCCCCAACACCCAGAGTAACTGGGACCCCCAAGATCCAGGGACACAGGAACTTCTTCCTGGCCTTTGGCACAAGTTCCTTCCAGTTTGAACTTACACAGGAAACAGACCTGGGATTCTGGTTCTGCACTCACTCTTACAACGCCCATAGGGTCTGATTCCAAGGCCCAGTATCACAGGAAATGCCACAACATCTGCCCCAAAACCTGGAATAACTGGGTCCCCCAGGATTCAGGAACACAAGAACTCCCACCAAGCCAGTGGCATGAGTTCCTTACAGTCTGAACTTGCACCTGGAACAGACCTGGGGTGCTGGCTCACCACACACCCTTAAATATCCAGAGGGAGCCTGACTTCCAGGTGCTTTCAAATGCTCAGAATCACAGGATTCCAGGTTCACAAAATCACAGAAGAAACTCAACTTCCAGGAGATAGAACATACCCAAGAACACTGAAGCTCTGACACACTCAAGGTCACAGTTGAGGCCACAACATCTTTCCCAACACCCAACATAACTGGGACCCCCACAGGAGCCAGGGAAAAGGTCAAGTAACATATAAAGGCAGATCTATCAGAATTACATAAGACTTCTCACCAGAGGCTATAAAAGTCAGAAGATCCTGGGCAGATGTGATACAAACCCTAAGAAAACACAGGCTACTATAACCAGCAAAACTCTCAATTCCCATAGATGGAGTAATGAACACATTCAATGACAAAACCAAAATTACACAAATCCAGCCCTACAAAAAATAATAGAAAACTCCAACACAAGGAGAGAAACTATACCTTAGAAAAAGCAGGAAACTAATCTTCCTTCAACAAACCCAAAAGAAGTTAGTCACACAAACATGATTACATCTCAAACAACAAAAATAACCAGAAACAACAATCACTACTCCTTAATATCTCTTAGCATCAATAGACTCAATTCCCCAATAAAAAGACATAGAATGACAGACTGGATACATAAACAAGACCCAGAATTTTGCTGAATACAGGAAATGCACGTCAGTGACAAAGACAGACACAACCTCAGAGTAAAGTGATAGAAAAAATTTTCCACACAAGTGGTCCCAAGGAACAAGCTGGAGTAGGCATTCTAATATCCAATAAAGTACTTTCAACCAACAGTTATCAAAAGAGATGAGGATGGACACTTCATAGTCTTCAAAGAAAATATATACCAAGATGAACTCTCAATTCTGAACATCTATGCTCCAAATGCAAAGGCACCTATATTCCTAAAAGAAACCTTACTAAAGCTCAAAGAACACATTGAACCTCACATGATAATAGTCAGAGACTTCAACACCCCACTCACAATGGACAGATCATGAAAGAAGTAACCAGACAGAAATACAGTGAAACTTACAGAAGTTATGAACCAAATGGATTTAACAGATATCTATACAGCATTTCATCCTAAAACAAAAACATATACCTTCTTCTCAGCAACTCATGATACCTTCTCCAAAATTGACCATATAATTGGTAATAAAACAGGCCTCATCAGATACAAAAAGATTGAAATAATCCCATGCATCCCATCAGATCACCAGGGACTAAGAGTTGTCTTTAATAATGATAAAAACAGAAAGCCCACATACACATGGAGCTGAACAATGCTCTACTCAATGATAACTTGGGTAAGAAAGAAGTAAAGAAAGAAGTTAAAGACTTTTTAGAATTTAAGGAAAATGAAGGGACAACATTCCAAAACTTATGGGTCACAATGAAAATAGTGCTAAGAGGAAAACACATAGCTCTGAGTGTCTACAAAAAGAAACTGGAGAGAGCATACATGAGCAGCTTTAAAGTACATCTGGAAGCCATAGAACAAAAAGAAGCAAATGCACCCAAGAGGAGTAGACAGCAAGAAATAAACTCAAGGCTGAAATCAACCAAGTAGAAACAAAAAGAACTATACAAAGAATCAATAAAACCACAAACTGGTTCTTTGAAAAAAATCAATAAGAAAGATCAACCATTAGCCAGAATAACCAGAGGGCACACAGACAGTATCCAAATTAACAAAATCAAAAATGAAAATGAAGACACAACAGCAAAAATCAAAGAAATCCAAAAAATCTTTAGAACCAAATACAAAAACCTATACTCAACAAAACTGGAATATGTGGATGAAATGGATAATTTTCTAAACAGATACCAAAGTTAAATCGGGATCAGATAAACCATCTAAACAGTCCCACAACTCCTAAAAAATAATAGCAAACATTAAAAGTCTCCCAACCAAACAAAGCCCAGGACTAGATGGTTTTAGTACAGAATTCTATCAGACCTTCAATGAAGACATAATACCAATGCTCTTCAAACTACTTCACAAAATAGAAACAGAAGGAACACTACTCAATTCATTCTGTGAAGACACAATTATGCTTATACCTAAACCACACAAAAACCCAAAATGAAAGAGAATGTCAGACCAATTTCCCTTATGAATATAATGCAAAAGTACTCAATAAATCCAAGAACACATGAAAAAAATCATCCATCATAATCAAGTAGGTCTCGTGCCAGGGATGCAAGGATGGTTGATTACTGAAATACTGAAATCCATCCACATAATCCACTATATAAACAAACTCAAAAAAAATTCACCTGATCATTTCATTAGACTCTGAGAAACCATTTCACAAAATTCAAAACTCCTTCATGGTAAAATTCTTAGAAAGATCAGGAATTCAAGTCCCATACATAAACATAGTAAAAGCAATATAGAGCAAACCAGTTGCCAATATCAAACTAAATGGAGGAAAACTTGAAGCAATCCCACTAAAATCTGGGACTAGACAAGGCTGCCCACTCTCTCGCTACCTATTCAATATAGTATTCAAAGTCCTAGATAGAGCAATTAGACAACAAAAGGAGGTTAAAGGAATACAAATTGGAAAGGAAGAAGTCAAAATATCACTATTTGCAGATGATATGATAGTGTACTTAAGTGACCCCCAAAATTCCAGAGAACTTCTAAACCTGATAAACTTCTGCAAAGTGGCTGGATATAAAATCAACTCAAACAAATCAGTAGCCTTCCTCTACTCAAAGGATAAACAGGCTGAGAAAGAAATTAGGGAAATGACACCCTTCACAATAGTCACAAATAATATAAAATACCTTGGTATGAATCTAACCAAGCAAGTAGGAGATCTCTATGACAAGAACTTCAAGTCTATGAAGAAAAAAAAAAATCAAAGATCCAGGAAAATGGAAAGATCTCCCATGCTCGTGCATTGGCAGGATTAATATAGTAAAAATGGTCATTTTACCTAAAGCAATCAACAGATTTAGTGCAATCCCCATCAAAACTTCAACTCGATTCTTCATAGGGTAGAAAGAGCAACTTGCAAATCCATTTGGAATAATAATAATAATAATAATAATAATAATAATAATAATAATAATAATAAACAGGATAGCAAAAACTATTCTCAACAATAAAAGAAGTTCTGGGGGAATCACCATACCTGATCTCAAGCTGTACTATAGAGCAATAGTGATAAAAAAAAAAAAACTGTATGGTATTGGTACAGAGACAAACAGGTAGATCAGTGACATAGAATTAAAGACCCAGAAATGAACCAACAAACCTATGGTCACTTGATCTTTAACAAAGGAGCTAAAACTATCCAGTGGAAAAAAGATAAAATTTTCAACAAATGGTGCTTGTTCCACGAGCTGTCAGCATGTAGAAGAAGGCTAATCGACCCACTCCAATCTCCCTTTACAAAGCTCAGATCCAAGTGGATAAAGGAATGCCACATAAACCCAAATCTACTGAAACTAATAGACTAGAAAGTGGGGAAGGGCCTTGAACACATGGGCCCAGAGGAAAACTTCCTGGACAGAACACCAATTACTTATCCTCTAAGATCAACAATAGACAAATGGGATCTCATAAAATTGCAAAGCTTCTTTAAGACAAAGGACATGGACAATAGGACAAAACAGCAACCAAGGGACTGGGGGAAGACATTTACCAATCCTCCATTTGATAGAGAGCTAATATCCAATATATACAAAGAGCTCAAGAAGTTAGACTTTCAAGAATCAAATAACCCAATTAAAAATGGCGTACAGAACTAAACAAAGAACTGTCAACTGAGGAATATCAAATGGTCAAGAAGGAATAATGAAATGCAAATCAAAACAACCCTGATCAAAAACTCAAGTGACAGCAGATGCTAGCCAGGATGTGGAGAAAGAACAGTCCACCTCTGCTGGTGGGATTGCAAGCTGGTACAACCCCTCTAGAAATCCATCTGGCAGTTCATCAGAAAATGAGAAATAGTATTACCAGTAGACCCAGCTATACCACTCCTGGGCATATACCCAAAAGATGCTCCAACATTTAGTAAGGAAACATGTTCCATTATGTTATAGCAGACTTATTTATAATAGCCGGAAGTTGGAAAGAACTCAGATGTCCTTCAACAAAGGAATGGATACAGAAAATATGATACATTCACACAATGTAACACTACTCAGCTATTAAAAAGAATGAATTCATGAAATTCTTAGGCAAGTGGATGGAACTGGAAAATATCATCTTGAATAAGGTAACCCAATCACAAAAGAACACACATGCTATATATTCACTGATAAGTGGATATTAGCTCAAAACCTTGGAATAGCCAAAATACAATTCACAGACCACATGAAGCTCAAGAAAAAGGAAGACCAAAGTGTGGGTGCTTTGGTCCTTCTTAGAAGGATGAACCCAAAAACTCATGGGAGGAAATATGTAGACAACATGTGAAGCAGAGACTGAAAGACAGGCCATCCAGAGACTGCCTCACCTGGGGATCAATCCCATATACAGTCACCAAACCCAGACAATACTGTGGATGCCAAGGAGTGCATACTGACAGGAGCCTGATATAGCTGTATCCTGAGAGGCTCTTCTAGGGCCTGACAAATACAGAGGCAGATGATAGCAGCTAACTATTGGACTGAGCACAGGGTCCCCAATGGAGGAGTTAGAGAAAGAACTGAAGGAGCTGAAAGGGTTTGCAACCCCATAGGAAGAACAACAACTGGACCCTCCAGAGTTCCCAGGGACTAAACCACCACCCAAAGTACACATAGAGGGAACCATGGCTCAGTCTACGTATGTAGCAGAGGATGGCCTTGTCAAGCATTAATAGTAAGAGAGGCCTTGGTCCTGTGAAAGCTGATGTATCAGTGTAGGGGAATGCCAGGGCAGCATGTGGAAGTAAGTGGGTGGTTGGGGGAACATCCTCATACAAGCAGGGGGATAGACTGTTTTGGGGTTGGGGTGGGGAAAACAAGGAAATGGATAATATTTGAAATGTAAATGAAGAGAAAATGTCCAATTTTAAAGGATGTTTTACAGTAATTGTTTCCTATGTTCATGAAGAAATCAAATCTATTTTTAAAAAGTGTGATTTTTTTTAATTTTTTTATTGGATATTTTATTTACATTTTAGATGCCATCCCTTTTCCCCATTTCCCCTCCCTAGAAAACCCCTATCCCATCCCCCCTTCTCCTTTTTGCTTTTACACAAAAAAATTTTTTAATGTTATTCAAAGGCGTTATAAGTTTGGTGATGCTAAAGAACAAAATGCCCGTACAATCAGAAGTGTAACCCAATACCCAAGCTAGATATATCAACTATCTTTGACTGATGGAGATACTCGAACATCGGCCTCCGTGTTTCCCCTCCCGCCTCTCTCTCAGTGTCTCTCATCACCTAGATCCTCCTTTCCTCGTCCTCTCCTTACTCCTCTTCCTCACCTTACACCTCCAACCTTAGCTTCTTTTACGTATCACACTTCCTGTTAAAATAAAACTTTTCTCTCAAAATAAAATTACAGCACAACTATAGCAATTTGTGTCAGTAAGGTACAATACCCAGTCCATCATTTTGTTGACTAAACAGAACCTCTTTCATATGTCCTAACTAAAAACTTAGTTCTGAACCTGACTTTTTTTTTCTTGGCTTTAGAATGAATGTCAGCTGAAAATCATCCACTCAAATTTTTTCACTCAAAGTAAATAGCCAGGATTGGCTATGAGACTATAAGTCTTCAACCCTGTCAGAAATCCAGAATGACTGAGTTAACTGAAATTATGGAAACCACTAAGCATAGCTTCTAAAACTTAGCCAATTTATAGAGACCGATGAACACCTGGACAGTCCCTATACTACAAAATGTTGGAGCATCCGATCTTCAGTCTTCTGGCCCAGGATCATCTGACAGACCTAATGATGCAGAATTATTAAGGGTTGATTACTCTGTCTTGGCAGATATAATCAGTCGACTATTCCTAAAATGTGTCCTTTTCTGGACAATGATTTGTCTGTAGATAAAAAGAGGCAATTCTTGCATAGTGGCTGTCTCACCAGAACTGGAGTAACTCCAAAGATGCTCAATTTCTTCTTACAATCCAAGACAGGAAGCTGTCAGGAGTAGACAGGTCTCTAAGCAAAATGAACATTAATACAGAAATGTTTGTAACATAAATTCTATGGACTTCTGTTGTTTTGAAAATGAACTATCCATGTAAGGCAATCTGGACTGTTGTCTGTTGACTCTTTTCAGCTATTTCTAAATAAATTATAGAAAACACCCTAACAATAAACTCAGAGCCATGAATTTGCTATAGGCCCTAAACTCACAGGCTACCCATCTCAAATCAGTTAGAAAAGTTAAAGGACTCCCCAGATCCCTGTGGCTGGAGCAGACACCCAGCCGGTCTGCTCCCATGTGGAAACCATATCCTGAGACATCCTACACAGGCTACCGACCTCAGAGCAGGGGATATCATACCCTGAGACATCCTAGAGGAGCCACTGAACTCAGAGCAGGGGACTCCATATCCTGAGACATCCTAGAGAAGTCACTACACTCAGAGCATCGAAAACCTAGCTGGTCTGCTCCCATGAAGACACCTTATCCTAAGAAATCCTAGAGGAGACACTACACTCAGAGCAGCTGAAGCTCAGAATCACAGAATCACAGAATCACAGAGACATCTGGACCCTGAGGAGTTCTAACACAAGCAAGATAACTGGAAAGACAGGCTCCAGTCAGAACCAGTGAGTGCAGGTAGCATTAGAGTTAACAAAATGGCCAAAGGCAAGAGCGAGAATGTAAAAAACGAAAACCAAAGTTATTTAGCATCACCAGAACCCAGTTCTCCCACCATAGCAACCTTGAATACCCTGAATAAGTGGTTGAGAAGCACCTAAAGAAGTGTTCAACATCCCTAGTCATCAGGGAAATGCAAATCAGAACAACCCTGAGATACCACCTCACACCACTCAGAATGGCTAACATCAAAAACTCAGGTGATAGTAGATGCTGGCGAGGATGTAAACAAAGAGGAACACTCCTCCATTTTTGATGGGATTGCAAGCTGGTACAACCACTCTGGAAATCAGTCTGGCGGTTTCTCAGAAAATTGGACATAGCATTACCTGAGGACCCAGCTATACCACTCCTGGGCATATAGCCAGAAGATGCTCCAACACATAGCAAGAACATATGCTTCACTATGTGCATAACAGCCTTATTTATAATAGCCAGATGCTGGAAAGAACCCAGATGTCCTTCAACAGAGGAATGGATACAAAAATGTGGTACATTTACACAATGGAGTATTAATCAGCTATTAAAAATAATGAATTCGAGAAATTTTTAGGTAAATGGATGGAACTAGAAATTATCATCCTGAGTGAGGTAACCCAATCACAAAAGAACACACATGGCATTTACTCATTGTTAAGCGGATGTTAGCCCAAAAGTTTAGGATAACAAAGACTCAACCCACAGACCACATGAAGCTCATGAAGAAGGAAGATCAAGAGGGGACACCTCAGTTCTACTTAGAACCAGTAACAAAAATACTCAAGGGAGCAATTATGGAAACAAAACATGGGACAGAAACTGAAGGAGGGGCCATCAGGAGAACATCCCACCTGGGCATCCATCCCATGTACTGTCACCTAAGGTAGACACTGATGTGGATGGCTGGAAGTGCATGCTGTCAAGAACATAATGTAGCTGTCTCCTTAGAGGTCTGACAAAGACTAACACATTCAGAGGACTTTGCTCACAGCTAACCACTGATATGATCAAGTGTTTCCCAATGGAGAACTTAGAGAGAAGACTGAAGGAGCAGAAAGGGTTTGTGACCCCAGGAGTAAAGCAACAATACCAAACAACCAGAGTCCCCCAGGGTCTAAACCACCAGCCTCGGAGCACATAGGGAGGAACCTATGGCTCCAGTGGTATACGTAGGGGAGGACCGCCTTGTTGGGCATAGGTGGTCGAGGAGATTCTTGGTCCCATGAAAAACGAACACAGAATGGGGGGGTGGAGGTGGGGAGGGGGTAGTGGGAATGGGGGTAGGCTATGGGCACAGCCTCATAGAAGCACAAGGAGGGAGGATGGGATAAGGGGTTCCTGGGTGGTGGGGAAAATGGGATAAGAGGATAAAACTTGAAATGTAAATATTATAACCAATTACAAAAAGGGGGGAAAAAGTTGTTAGAACCAACATCTTTTTAAAAAATGTCAGCCCTCCAGGAAACAAAAAAAAATTTTTTTTCTTGATACTAAAACTTGTTCTGAGAATTGTATATTGCAGATATACACAGTCTTGGTGTATCTACTCATCAAGTAAAGTGAGCAGACCTGCTCAAACCTCCGGTGTCCAGGAATTCCATCTGGATACAGTGAAGACACAGCATCAGAGGCTTATCAATTTACTCTTCCCCCAACACCTCTTCTAATATCTCAGCTTGAAGAAGTTAAAGAAGAGTCAGCGTCCCTATTTCCTGGGCTTGGGGACTAAGGTGGTTAATATTGGGCTGTCTTTCTGGGGGAAAGTAGTGGTTTTGTTGGAACAGGGAGGATTAGCTAGGATTTATGGCATAGCCATAACCTATTGGTAGAAATATGTATAATTAGTATCAAGATGAAGTTATGATATCTTAAATGGTACAAAATTCACTTGGATTTCAAATTTAAGGTTTTCATTGGTATGAGCTTCTTATTGATATAAAAGTGAAATAAATATTGATACTCTCATGGGCATTGAGCCTGTATGACACATTTAGGAAAACAAGGCTTAGACCCAGTCCTTCTTTAACTTTTTTAACTGATTTGGGATGGTTAGCCTGTGAGTTAAGGGACTATAGCAAATTCATGACTTTGAGTTTATTGTTAGGGTGTTTTCTATATTTTATTTAGAAATAGCTGAGAGGAGTTAACAGACAACAGTCCAGGTTATCTTACATGGATAGTTGGATTTCAAAACGTCAGAAATCCATAGAATTGACATCACAAATATTTCTATATTAATGTTCATTTTGATTAGAGACCTGTCTGCTCCTGACAAATTCCTGTCTTGGATTCTAAGAAGAAATTGAGCATCTTTGGAGTTACTCCAGTTGTGCGGAGACAGCCACTAGGCAAGAATTGCCTCTTTCCATCTACAGACAAATTACTGTCTAGAAAAGGACACACTTTAGGAATAGTCGACTGATTATATCTGCCTAGACAGAGTAATCAGCCCTTAATAATTCTGCAGCACTAGATCTGTCAGATGATCCTGGGCCAGAAGGCTGAAGATTTGATGTTCCAATGTTCGGTAGTATAGGGGCTGTCCAGGTGTTCAGTGGTCTCTATCAATTGGCTAAGTTTTAGAAGCTATGCTTAGTGCTTCCCATAACTTCAGTTAACTCAGTCATTCTGGATTTCTGACAGGGTTGAAGACTTATAGTCTCATAGCCAATCCTGGCTATTTACTTTGAGAGAAAAGATCTGAGTGGATGGTTTTCAGCTGACATTCATTCTAAAGCCAAGAAAAAAGCCAGGTTCAAAACCAATTTTTTTATTCAAGAGAGACGACAGAGGTTCTGTTTAGTCAACAAAATGATGGACTGGGTATTAAGACTATCTTGTACCTCACTGGTACAAATAGGAATAATTATGCTCTAATTGTATTTTGAGAGAAAAGTTTTAATTTAACAGGAAGGGTGATATGTAGGAGGAGCTAAGGGGGAAAGAGCACTGAGAGGAAGAGATGGAGTAAGGAGAGGAAAAGATGAAGTAGAGGAGAAGCTAGGTGATAAGAGAGAGAAAGAGAGAGGGGGGGGCATGGAGGCAGATGTTCACGTGTCTCCACCAGTCAAAGATAGTTTATATATCTAGGTTGGGTATTAGGTTACACTTCTGATTGAGCAATACCATACTTATAAAGCCTTTGATTAACATTTTAAAAAATTGTATAAAATCAAAAAGGAAAAGGGGGCATGGAATAGAGGTTTTCTAGGGAGGGGAAATGGGGAAAGGAGATGGCATCTGAAATGCAAATAAAATATCCAATAAAAAAAGAAATTATAGCTTCATCTTAATAACAATTATACATATTTCTACCAATAGGTTATGGCTATGCAATAAATCCTAGCTAATCCTCCCTGTTTCAACAAAACCACTACTTTTCCCTAGAAAGACAGCCCAATATTAACCACCTCAGTCCTCAAGCCCAGGGAATAGGGGCGCCGACTCTTCATTAATTTCTTCAAGCTGATTACAGGTGTTGAGATATTAGAAGAGGAGCAGGGGGAAGAATAAATTGATAAGGCTCTGAAAATGTGTCTTCACTGCATACAGCTGAAATTCCAGGACATCAGGGGTTTGAGCAGGTCTGTTAGCTTGCTTGATGAGTAGATACACTGAGGCTGTGTATTCTGCAATATACAATTCTCAAAACAAATTTTAGTATCAAGATAATATTTTGTTTGAATTGTGGAATCTAGTCTTCTGGTGGCCTGCCTCTGTCATGTCTAATTTATATAATTCTGGGAGTTTCTATGAGGTTGTGCTCCCACCATCCTCCCATTCCTGCCTCCCTGCTCTCCACATTGCCCAACACTAGGGAATCCAAATCTTCAGGCACCAAGGCCATCCACTTCCACTGATGCCTGGCAAGACCACCCTCAACTACCTATACAGGTGGAGCCATGAGTCCCTCCCTTTGTGTTCTCAGGCTGCAGATTTTAGAATGACTACTCCGGCTTGTTTCTTAGGACCATTTGTTGAAAAATTGTTTTGCAGCCTTTAACTCTAAGGTAAAGTCTGTCTTTAACACTGAGGTGGGTTTACTGTAGGCAGCAACATGCTGGGTCCTGTTCATGCATCCAGTCAATTACCCTGTCTTTCAATTGGGGGATTGAGTCCATTGATGTTAAGAGATATTAAGGAACAGTTATTGTTGCTTCCTGTTATTTTTGTTATTAGAGGTGAAATTATCTTTGTGTGGCTATCTTCTTTTGGATTTGTTGGAAGAGGATTACTTTCTTCCTCTTTCTAAGGTATGATTTCCCTCCTTGTATTGGAGCTTTTCCACTATTACCCTTTGTAATGCTGGGTTTGTGGAAAGATATTGTGTAAATTTGGTTTCATTGTGAAATATCTTGGTTTCTCCATCTATAGTAATTGAGAGTTTTGCTGGGTATAGTAGCCTGGGCTGGCATTTGTGATCTCTTAGGATCTGTATGACATCTGTCCAGCATCTTCTAGTTTTATAAGTATCTGGTAAGAAGTCTGGTGTTATTCTGATAGGTCTGCCTTTATATGTTACTTGGCCTTTTTCCCTTACTGCATTTAATATTCTTTCTTTGTTTTGTGCACTTGGTGTTTTGATTATTATGTGACGGGAGGTATTTCTCTTCTGATCTAGTCTATTTGGAATTCTATAGGCTTCTAGTATGTTTATGGGCATCTGGTTCTTTAGATTACGGAAGTTTTCTTCTATAATTTTGTTGAAGATATTTATTGGGAATCTTTGCTCTCATTTATACCTATTATCCTTAGGTTTGGTCTTCTCATTGTGTCCTGGATTTCCTGGATGTTTTGGGTTAAGAACTTTTTGCATTTTGCGTTTTCTTTGACAGTTGTGTCAATATTTTCTATGGTATCTTCTACACCTGAGATTCTCTCTTTTATCTCTTGTATTCTGTTGGTGATTCTTGCATCTATGACTCCTGATTTCTTTCCTAGGTTTTCTATCCCCAGGGTTGCCTTCATTTGTGATTTCTTTATTGTTTCTACTTTCATTTTTATGTCCTGGATGGTCTTGTTCAATTTCTTCACCTGTTTGGTTCTATTCTCTTGTAATTCCTTAAGGGATTTTTGTGCTTCCTCTTTAAGGGCTGCTACCTGTTTACCTGTGTTCCTCTCAAATTCTTTGAGAGTGTTATTTATGTCCTTCCTAAAGTTCTCTAACATCATCATTAGAAGTGATTTTAAATCTGAATCTTGCTTTCCTTGCCATATGTGGAATTCAGGACTTTCATGTGTGGGAGAACGAGGTTCTAATGATGCCAAGTACCCTGGGTTGCTGATGCTTATGTTCTTGCACTTGCCTTTCACCATCTGGATCTCCTTAGTGCTACCAGCCCTGTCTCTGACTGGAGCCTGTCTTTCCTACTATTTTGGTTGTATCAGAACTGTGTGGGGTGGGTGTTACTACTGGGGTTAGAGCTGGGGCCGAAGATCTGCTCAGTGCTCAGGCTCAGACAGGAAGGATTCATTGCTTCAGGCCAAAAGTGTCTTCCTGGGTCCTAGTGGGTCCCAGTTGCTCCCTGTTTGAGGTGGGTGTTGCTGTCCCCTTACCTAAGATACTGCCTAGGTTAGAGCTTCTGGAAGGCCTGTTTTCTCTGGGTTCTGTGAGATTAGGCACAGAGTTACTACCTGGGATCTGCTCAGTGCTCAGGCCCAGATCAAAAGGAAAATGTGATTTTTCAAGACAGACATTCTCTTTGTAATAGAGGCTTGGCTGTCCTAAACTCACTTTGAAGACCAGGCTAGCCTCAATCTCAGAGATGTACCTACCTCTGCCTTCCAACTCCTGGCATGATTAAAAGCATGTACGATCACCTCCAGAATATATTTTTTTATTATGTATCTTTCTGGCTTTGCTACCAATATAGGACTAGCTTTGGAAAAAGGTTTTCTAATTTATAGAATAATTTGAGAATAACTGATATCTGCTACAAGACTTAGTGAGATAGGTTAGTAGTTAAGAACACTAGCTGCTCTTCAAGGGTGGTAGGATTTGATTCCCAACACACACATAGACGCTGACAGCTATCTGTAACTCCAGTTTCAGAGCACACAACAACATCTTCTGGTATCTACAAGTACAAGACATGAAAATGGTACAAAACATAAATGCAGCCCAAACACGTGTATATATGCAATAAAACAATATTGGGGGGCATTGAACACAGGGTTTCTCTTTGTGGCTCTGGGTATCTTCAATCTCCCTCTGTATAACTGCATTCCAACTCACAGACATCCACATTCTTCTGCCTTACCAAGAGCTGAAATTAAAGGCATGTGCCACCACACCCATCTAAAACAAATTTTTAAAAATAAAGATATGGAAATTTTCACCAATGAATCCATTAGCTTGTACTTTGGTGTCTGTTTTCTTGATAGTCTTATTTCAGGGGATTGTTGTTGTTGTTGTTGTTGTTTTATTTTATGCATTCTGTAGTTTTCCTGGGCGTATGTCTGTGCACTGCAGAAATGTAGGTCAGAAGACTGTCTCAGATTCATTTGAAACTGGACTTACACATGATTGCCAGCTGCCATGTGAGCACTGGGAAGCAAATCCAGGTCCTCTGGAAGATCACCCTTTGCTCTTAACTGTTGATCCATATTCCCAGCGGCCAAATTGCTTTGTGACTGTTTCAATCTCATTACCTGTCATGCACTTCCTCAATCATATATCATAACTTGCTTCCACCCATTTGTTTGCTATTTCTTGAATTGGTGGAATACAGGTTTGTAAGGTATTTCCTCTGGGGGTTCAAAATTTCTTGCTGTTTACATTAATTATTTTCTTTTCACCTCCAATACCAATAGGTTGCATCTACTAACACTTTATTCTAGTTAATTTTGTTAAGGATTAGTTAATCTTATCTATTTTTGCAAAAAGAAAATCTTAATCTAATCTTTATATTATTATTTTTATAGTAGTTGTTTGTGTTCAATTATTCAGGCCAACACATAACTTTTTTCTATTCTACCTTGTGCTCACTTCTGCAATGTCTTAAGATATATTAAGTTACTTGTTTCGGTTCTCGCTTGCTTTAACTTATACATTTGGAATTGTAAAATTCCAAATTTTGGAATTGTAAATGTACCCCTCTGGGTGGCCCTTATTATATAACATTTTGTGATTCATTTTCAACCAATTAAAAGACTTTTACAGTTCTATCTTAATTTCTTTTCTAGGATATTCAGTATTCATTACTGTCCTGGTTATTCTTCACAATGCTTTCTTTTCTGTCATTTCTCTTGTAGTTAATTTCTGTCTTTACCCCCTTTTCATTCCAGTAGAATACAAGAAGTTATTTTAAATCTCTCCTATATGTTGATACTTTCTCTGTGTCCAAATTTGAGAATTTATTTTAGACCATACCCTATGGTCAGCTTTGAAGAATGTGTGTTCCAGCCTGTTTGAGTAAAGTGTTCTGAAGATATATGCCATTTCACCTACATTTCCATTTAACTTCAATGGAACTTTGTTAACTTTCTCTACATGACTACTCCATTGGCAGGAACATCAAAAGAGAGCATCTGAACAACTCACAGACATTTCTAAGAAAGGGGATAGACATTTCCATATGTAAATAAATGACCCTTAAGTTGGGAAGTGAAATCTGCATCATCTCTCCACCACCAGTCCTACATTGCTTATTGCAGGATCCCTCATAATCCCCAAAAATGTGGATAGAATATGAAAAATTATGTGGCATCTGGGTCAGAGGAGAAAACAAGCATCACTGACTATAGGTCAAGCCCACCAAGGGAGTCTGAAATTCAAAGATGCTCATCCACATGAGCAGCATCTACGTGTGAAGGATCCCTGTGGGATGAGTTTTCCATCAGAAATTGCTAAGTATGATGGGCATATCCCTGGGAGGCATGTTTTTTGTTTGTCTGTTTGTCTGTTTGTTTTTCTGAACAGAAAACAAGGGGGAGTGGGACTGAGATTGAGGGGAGAGGAGATGGAGGAAATTGAGTGTGATGGGGAGGAGAAAGTTCAGTGGGGATGTAATGGAGAAAAACAAAACCGTGTTCTAGATATAAGGGGCTAGAGTACCAACCATTTGAGTGTGCTCGCTTTCAAGACTATACACTGTGTCTAAATAGTCATCTCTGGAATGCTCACAGTAGCAATACCAATGACAATTTTTAGAAGAAATTGTGGAAATAAACCCATTCTTGAATGCCTCAAAAATAAAATATAACTTAACTAATATGATGCAAGAACACAACATAAACAAACAAGGTAGTTACATAGCTTAACAAAACTTTGTACCCTTTCCCCAGGCGTGAGCAGGCCTGCAAGTCTTTTACCACAATAGACCAAACAACAGTAGGAACTAGGAGAGGCATTGTATTGCCAGCCTTGGTGCCCTACAGCCTGCTACCAAGCTAAGTAGAATAGACTGCCTGCTGAGCTAGCCTTGACATCTTCCCATCCAGGATCAGTACTTAGCAAGTCCATGGACCACAGTGAATTTTGCATATGCAACCAAATCAATTGACTAAGCTGTGAGTTTTTATAAAGCCTGATTCAGAGACTATGAACATCTCAGAATCCTAAGGAAGAGTATTTGTGCAAACTTTTTCCTGCTTTTTGATGAATTTGTGTTTTGAACAGCTGGGTTTGAGAGCTAAGGACAGTCAAATAAACAAGTTTGTTTGTGCCACACAAGTACCATTTAAGAAAAAATTTTAAAGTTTTCCTAACAAGAAAATTACTCTCCAAGAAAAAAAACAAGAATGAAGAAGAAGAAGGAGGAGGAGGAGGAGGGGGGAGAGGGAGGGGGAGGGAGAGGGGGAGGAGGAGGAGGAGGAGGAGGAGAAGAAGAAGAAGAAGAAGAAGAAGAAGAAGAAGAAGAAGAAGAAGAAGAAGAAGAAGAAGAAGAAGAAGAAAGAGAGAGAGAGAGAGAGAGAGAGAGAGAGAGAGAGAGAGAGAGAGAGGAGTGTAAATGGTCAAAACATATTATGTAAAGTATGAGATTCTCAAAGAATAATGTTTAAAAGACTGATGGGCTCATTTATACTGGGCCTACCACTTGGCTTTGAACAATATTTCCCAGAGGTCTCTGGGACAGCATGGACCATGCCTTCTGGGAGGCTCAATTTTGAAAAGGTTATACCTGGGAACCATCAGGATTTAGCTTAACCTTGCCTCAGACAGAGGCTTGTGCCATGGATAAGAGAGAGAAGTGGGCACTGGATTGAAAATTGTTTTCTAGCCAGAAGAAATCTGGAACAGACTTCTACAAAGACTCTATGTAAAGGAGAGGACCTTGAAAGATAAAATCAAGCAAGATGTAGTCCTGGAGATATGAGTAACTATCTCAAAAAAAATGCACTTGAGCAATTTTGAGGGATGAGTCACATACTAAATGATGAGATGCTACCACATCCCGGGATGGAAGTCTGTGCTGTGAATATCTGGTACTCTCCACTTGTGACTATTTCCTTTGATGTGAGCCTTCTCTGGGGCCAACGAGGCCAAGCTGTGTGAGCATCTTTATTTGAGTAGTGAGCAACTGTAAAGGATGTGCATGTGGACTCTGACCTTGTTGTGTCTCCTCAACTATTATGAATTATGGCTCTGTCATAATTATGTCAGCAGTTGTGCCAAAAGGAAAGTACATGAGTACATGGCCTGTTAAGTGAATGCAGGTGTTAGTTCTGTTTTCTTTTGGCTTTTTCCAACTACAGGGCACTTGTTTGTGACTCTGAGTGATGGCACATCCGAGACACAGACATGAGAAGAAAATCTGAAGCAAGAACAAAAGCAAGAAGAGCCAGTGCTCTTCACTTTTGGAAGCACCTTTCCTGCCCTTTTCCATTTCTTTTTAAACAACTTTTTGTTGTTGTTACTTAAAACAGTTTTAGATGTGTAGAAAACTTACACTAGTAGCCAGTAAAGTTCTAATCATGCTGCACACAGTTTCTCTAGTCAAGGAGGAAGCTCTTGTTATGAGTCAATCTTTTTCATAATATATTTGTTCTTTTTCAATTTAACAAATATTAATCATATTCTCCCTATTTTTCTCTTATCCTCCTGTCTTCCAACAAGTCCCCCAACTACTTTCATGACTTCATTTTATTTTGTTGGACTTTGTTGGGAGAGGGGGCTCGCTGCATTTAATTAGGGTTGCCTGCCTGGGAAAGGGTTATTTGCTTGAGCAAAGACAATATAGCAGTGGCTAGGGAATACAACAGGAACTGAGTGATACTGATTCTATTTTAATGCATCTTTAATTAAAATTCATGAACTGAGGATACAGCTCTGAGGGCAAAAGGACTTGCATGTAGCACACATGGACAGATAAGGCACACACAAAGTTCCCCACTGTAGTGTTATGTAATATAAAGACTTTATGTCTGACTTTAAGTGAAATGTGTCAGCAAAGCCTTTGCTATGTTTTGGGTCAATCAGTAGAGGGTGAAAAATTGTTTTGAGACTATTTGAACCTTAAAGAAATGTTACCTCTCTAGAGAATCTGCACTTGGTACTACATAACAGCTTTCAGCTGCACAAACCTTGGTCATAAGACCCTCCTGACAAACCTGGAGCTCTTACTTTTGATTATGTCTAGCTACAGTCCAAAGGGACTGAGATTTAGGTGGATTGTCTGCTCTCATGGGCAGCAAGGACAAGATAACCTTGATAGCCGGAACCCTTTCTGACTTCAATTAACCTTTTAATAAAATAACTGGAATGAGCTAGCACATGTTTTCCAAGAAGGCTGAACACTTCTGCTTCTTCACAAAATGAAGGCTTCGCATCTTGGTGAACTTCTCTCTACTGCAGCACCTATGACCAACATCAGTCAATATACCACTTATGCCATTTTCCATGGTGTTTATCTCTCTTTCTCTGTCTGTTCCAGGATACCATGTTATACTGTGCCATCACAGCTCTTAGATCCCTCCTGACTGTACTGACATCCTTCTCAATGGACTCCACAGTTTCTGAGGTGAAGTACTTTGTTGGATGCTCCTGCAGTTGAACTTTTCTGCTGTTTCTCATGAATTCGATGAGATTGTCAGGTTGGGGTGGGCAGGATAACCTATATTGCTGTATTTGTCCCAGCACCATTTCAGGGTCCTCCTTTCCTACAGAGCAGGGTGAAGGCCAACCTAGGATACAGGAGATGCTGTCTTCTGAATAATAGAATTACAGAATGTGTCAGGTTACTGACTCAACAAGAACATCTAGCTTATTTTAACTCAGGCAGTGCAGTTTAACTATCCATTTTGTTTGACTGGTTGGTTGATTGCTTTGCTTTTTTGTCTTTCAACATTGTTTAGTGTTGGTTTTCATACAGACATGTTGTTAAAGTATCTTCCATACTTTGACCACAATGCCTAACTCAATAAATGGTTTTATATGCCTATGGAGGATCCTATCACACACAAATGGATGAGACTCAGTTACATTTTCCACGTGCGTGTGACCCATTAACTGAACATAATGGCAGCACCTTTCAATTTCTTTTTTGCTGGGCTCTCTTCTGAGCCATTTCATGACTGTATTTGTTTAGTGGGGGGATGACTGTTGTACTGTTTGGAGAATATTGCATACATACAGAGCATGCTACAACAGTGTGGAAGCTGTCTCATTTGGAACATTTGCTGTATGCCAGAAAGCAGAGACTTTTTGAGTAATTTTGCACCTTTTATGGAACCATGAGGGATACAGGAATAAAAAGGTATTGAAGACAGTTCTCCTCTCATTTGTGTCCCTGTGGATACATTACCTCAGTCCTAGTTTGGGGGAGATTTAACTAGGTAGACTCTAACAAGCTAAATATTAATTCTCAGACAGTGTTGGGTGAAAGCTAACTTCTGCCCTTGGAGTTCCAAAAGGATCTAAATAAGAATTCTGCTATTAAACCTGACAACATTATTCAGTCTCCAAAACCCACATGATGGAAGGAAAGAAACAACTCCCACAATTTGTCCTCTGATTGCCACCAATTTGGAATGTGCCTACACATATACTATACACCAATAAAGTAAATATGAAATATATATGTGTGTGTGTGTATCAATAAAGTATGTATATTACATATATAACATACGTTTGTATATTATGTTTATATATAATACCCCTCATTTTTATGTTAAAAATAAGAAATCTCTGATTACTAATTGTAGGAGGAGCTAAGGGTTACTTCCTTTGTGATCCCAGGCTGGTGATTTAGACCCTGGGAGCTCTAGTTGGTTGGTATAGTTGCTCTCACCATGGGGCCACAAAACCTTTCAGCTCCTTCAGTCTTCTTTCTAACTCCTCCATTGGGAACCACACGATCAGTTCAATCATTATCTGTGAGCATTCACTTCTGTATGTTTCAGACTCTGGCAGCGCTCTAAGGAGACAGCTATATCAGGCTCCTGTCAGCATGCACTTCCTGGCATCCACATCAGCATATACTTTTGGTAACTGCACATGGGATGGATAGTTTTACATTACATTTAAATTTATATTGTATACTAAAAATTATGACTGGCATACCTTTAAAAGTTATTTGTAAATTTGTGTATTAATTACCTTCAAGTGATTGGTTTGTCAAGTGATAAACTTCAGTGATTTAGATTTTATAAGAACCGCTTCTCTTGCATTTGAGTTCTTTGTTATTTTCACCTGAGTTAACTAATAGAAAAAGTTAATTCTGAATACCTTGTCTTTCGAATACTTGAGCCTGATGCTTACTAAAAATTTAAGATTATAATTTTCAAAATGGCTTGTTGGTAAATGTAACGGCATATTTTCCCCACAAGTTGGGAGGAGCTAAGGTGAAAGGAGTAAGGAGAGGAAAAGGAGAAGAGAAGGAGCTAAGAGGCAGAGATTTAGGAGCCATGGATGGCCATGCATGTATGGAGAGCAGTCCTGGGTAACAACTTACATCTAGGTTAGTTAATTGGTTAACACTTCTGATTGGGTGGGTATCTTGTTATTCGAGCATTACCAAATATATAAAGCTATTGGATAATCTTTAAACATTAGAGTCTCATTTCTACCAGGTACTGCATGAATAGTGAGATGGTCTGTGCTCAGCCCAGTCTTGTGGAGACAATGTGGAAGATCAGCAGAGCCATCTCCCACATTGGCATCTAATGGGTGGCAAGCTTGGTGTCTCTGACCACCTGACTCAGTGGCCTGAGCCAACAGCCTGAGCTGCAGCAGCAGCAAGAGCACACTGCCACTTATGTCTCAGGCCTGGCCTAGTCAGGAAGATGACAGTTGATTGAGAACAAGCCAGATTGAGGGTCATCGTTTTAAATATCGCCACAACAGGTAAAAATGCCTCTAGAAGATACATTAAATGTTATATGTAACTTTTGTTTTAAAGTCTATTTTATAGGATATGAGAATGGCAACTCAGGCTTGTTTCTGGGGACCATATGCTTGGAAGACTTTTTTGCAGCCTTTTACTCTGAGCTAGTGTCTGTCTTTGTTATTAAGGTGTATTTCTTGTATGCAGAAAAATGCTGGATCTTGATTGCCTACCCAGCCTGTTAGCTTATGTTTTTTACTGGGCAATTGAGTCCCTGGGTGTTAAGATGTATTAAAGACAGATAATTGCTAGTTCCTGTTATGTTTCTTGTTTTAGGTAGCATTATATGCATGTGATTCTCTCTTTTTTGATAGTGAGATGATTAATATCTTGTTTTTTCTTTGGTGTAGGTACCCTATTTATCTTGGAGTTTTCCTTCTACAATCCTCTGTAGGGATATGGTGTGCTTACAAACAAGAGATGAGCATAGCTGCCCACTGAGAGACCCAACAGGCAGATGAAAGATTCAGATGTAGATATTACTGGCTACCAATGGACAGAAGCCAAGGAGTCTTGTGGTTGAATTAGGGAAAGGCTAAAAAAACCTGAAGAGGCGGGGGATCAAATATGTAGACCAGCAGTCTCAACTAAGCTGGAACCCGAGATCTCTCAAACACTCAGGCAACAACTAGGCAGCATGGATTAGATGATATGGGGCACCCAACACATATACAGGAGAGGACTTCCTGATCTTGCCTCAGTTAGAGAAGATGCACCTAACCCTCAGGAGACTTGAGGCTCCAGGAAGTGAGGAAGTCTGCAGGAGTGGGAGTGGTGGGGGACATCCTCTTGGAGATACGGAAGGAGGAATGAGATGAAGGACAGTTGGAGAACAGAACAGAAAGAGAATAATGTCTAGACTGTAAAACAAATTAAAAATAATAAGAAACTATGTATGGATGTATGTATATATACATATGCATACATATATAAATAATTACTAGTCCTTGATATAATTAAAATATACATAACAAAATGGGCTAATAAGATGAATTCTTATTTAAATGGTTTTTAGAAAATATTTCTGGCAGCAATTCTTCTTTGTTTCTTTCTTTTTTAATTTTTTATTGGATATTTTATTCATTTACAATACAGATGTCATCTCCTTTCTCCATTTCCCCTCCCTAGAACTCCCTATCTTATCCGCTCACCTCCTTTAAGCTTTTGTAACATTTTGATTACATGTATATATTAAGGTCAATTCTAGGTTGAGGGTCTAGCAATACAATAGATGCAAATAGTCAAGGAATAAGCAATATAATAAGCACAAATAGTCAAAGAAAAAGGAAGGCATTAAACCCAATTACATGAACACTCCCATGATCACTGTTTCTAAGGGCTTATCAGGATGACCAAAGGATCTGAGCCTACTTCCCTGTCCTAGCCCAAGTTCATTTTCATGTCTGAAGCCTACTTCCTTGTTCTAGTCTAAAATTTAGATTCCTGTCTAAAATTACTTCATTGTTCTAGCCTAATATGTAGGTTCCTGCCTGAAATTATTTCTTTGTTCTATCCTAAGATTAATAATCTGACCTGGCTGAACAGTGGTGGCACACACCTTTAATCCCAGCACTTGGGAGGCAGAGGCAGTCAGATTTCTGAGTTCCAGGCCAGCCTGGTCTACAGAGTAAGTTCCAGGACAGCCAGAGCTACACAGAGAAACATTGTCAAAAAAATTCCAACCTGGAATTACTTCTTTTTCTAGCCGACTATCAGATTCCTGCCTCAAGTCTGCTTCCTTGTCCTTGGCCAATGTCATATTCCTGCCAAGCAGCCCATTTCTTTGTCCTAAGCCCATGTCAGATACTTACCAAGCAGCCCCAAAAGCACTCCACATCTCCCCCTTTTTTATTTCATTAACAAGACTGAGACTGTCTTAGGTCATTCTGACAAGAATGCCTTCCTTACCCATCATGGAATATGCATTATCAAAAGCAATGCACTTCTGTCTTGGGTTAATAAGGCTCTGCAGAAGGTTGCTCGTCCTTGGCTTGTCAGCCTGTTAAATCTGGGGATCCAGTTTTAGTTTCAAGCCATGTACTTGGCTGCCAACATGTTGATGTTGTTAAATACAAGCTTTAAGACTTTTATTTCTTCTATGGTATTTAATGTAATTTGCATTGATTGTACACCTTCTAATTGTGTTTGTGTTTTGAAATCAGATTTCAGTTATGGAGTTCTTTCAACCAGCTTTTGTTTTGATACAGAGTACCCTGAGTATCACAGAACCTTGTTATTCTCAAAATAGCTTGCAAGTACTGGAAGAAATGAGTCAGGCTTTAAGCAGAAGCAAGACGGTAGTTGGCTTGATTATTGCTGGTATAACAGGTTTAATTACATTAATTGCTAGCACCACTGCTTCTGCAATTGCTGTGACACAAAAAGTTAAGAAAGCTACTTGTGTTAATCATTTAGCAAAAAAAAAATGTTACTAATGTGTTGAATATAGAGGAGGATCTATATAGGCATTTGAAAGAACGAATTGTTGCTCTTTAACCTATTCAAATTACTGGCAGGAGGTTCAGAATTTAAGAGTAAGGATACATCTTGAGCATCATGCCAAATACCTTTGGATTCATGTTACTTCCACAATTTACAGTGGTATTCATTATTATTAGGAAGAAGTTTAATGACACATGCAGTGTATTTGGCATAATTCCAACACCTCTCAGAAGGTTTTAATGATATATAAGGAGCTTATTGATTTCAAGAATGCTACTTTGCTAAGCATTGATGAACTATATACTGTAGATAAAATTACCCATAGCCTGAGGTCAGTATTTCTATTTCAATCAAGCTTCAAAAATGGCATATGTAGCTTGATAATGCAAGCCATTTTTGTCCTGGGAATACTTTTATTCCTGCCCATTGTGTTAAAGTTTTTCTTTGTTTCTTTCTTAAGAGTTATTTCTTTTACTTGTTGAGATTATAATATATCTAACTAATGTCTTCCTTTTGCTTCCTTCCTATAAATCTTCCAATATACCCCTGCTTGTTCTGTTGAACATCAAGTGTTGTTACATAAATATACCTATATGCAATCAAATTAAAAGCATCAGTGATTAATTCCAAGACACCAATAATGCATCAGCATCAAGGAAAACCTAAAATCACCTCCCCTTAGAGTCATTTAACCAAAAGAGAGCCCACATTTTATTCTATCCTTCATGCCTCCTGGGTCTGCTGTCCTTTGTCTTTCTATTGGTGTGAGACTCAATCTGTGCCTTCCTAAAGGCTGTCTTATGAATCTGCCCCTGTCTGTCTGTGTGTGTGTGTTTCTTTGCGTCCTCTGTCTGTGCCTGTCTGTAACAGGACACTGGGAGCATGAAATGGAGAACTCACATCTGGACTCACCCTTAGTTAAATGACTCCACAGAAAATGCTTTCATTTCTTTCCTTGACTTAATACAGATGTATTGTCAATGACACAGGGTTAATCATTTGCTGAATCTATTCACTGATGACCTTTTTTTATCCTTTTTATTTTCTATATTCAGAAAAACAAGCAACTTTTTAAAATATAAAACAAATAGCCCTGTGATGTAAAACGTGTCCATGGGCTCAGTACCCTGTGTTTCCAGGACAGACCTTTAGGTCTGGGTTTGTGTTTCTATGCTCTCACCTCCATACTGAACTGAGATGTGTCTTAACCTGTGATTATCATGATAGCACAGTTGGAACTTCAGAATACACCAAAGAAATATAATTCTCATAAAAATCATGAAAAACCTTTCTTAGGTATGATATCTAAAGAGATTCTGAAGTCTATTTCCTGTAGCCCATAAAAGTATACATGGGTTTCCACAGAGTTATAGGGGAAAATCAGGAGACCATCTATGAACAAATGGATAAACAGTGTAGTACATACGCTAGCTATATATCCAGGTTTTTTGTTGTTGTTGTTGTTGTTGTTGTTGTTGTTGTTGTTGTTGTTGTTAGAAAAATCTATACTGTTTTTTCAAACTGGTTGCTATAGTTTATGCTCCCAAAAGTGGAGTGTAAGAGACATCTTTTCCTCACATTTGTGCAACATTTGTCATTTATGCTGATGATGGCCATTATGACTGAGGTGAGATAGAAGCTTAGAGGTGATTTAGTCTGCATCTCCATGTGCTGGGAGCCAAACTCAGGAAATTACCTGCTGTTCTAGAAAGACTAGTCAGTACAAGGTTAAGAAAGAACATTCGCAGGTCTCAGGTCCCAGGAACTTAAAGAACGTCTGGCATTTCCTTGGAGTTGGTTATGGCAGTGAGATGGTCTAGGGCAATAAGGATATGACAGTGGACTGGTCTTAGACAATAAGGATTCCATAGTAGGATAGCCCTAAGCAATGACCCTCGCCCAAACTTCCCGGTTTGCTGTGTCTTTATAACCAGCCCCCAAAATTAAAGTTTCAGAACTTGACCAGAACTTCAGACTTGCTCTCATTATTTGTGTCTCTTGTCCTTTCATTCGTTCGCCCCCTTCCCTAAGGTCTCGTCGAATCCCCGTGGGCTGGGGCATCCATGATAATTATGCATGAGGATATTTGTCAAATGACTTGCAACACTACCAAGCTAGGTGCAAAGCCTACTGAGTAGACATGAGTGTACAAGCACATCTGTTTCCTTGACATTAACAAACTCTAAGCAACTACACTGGAAACTCTAAAAGAAAGGAGGTGTGTAGCAGTGGATGAGTGGTAACTGGGGGTAACTACGAGAACCTCCCAGATGCCAGGGACCTTAAGAGGTTACCAGGAACCAACAGGGAAGACATTAGCCAAAAAAACACAACAATAGCGAGATAGAAACCGTAGAGACCATATCCAGTGAATAGGCACAGCCCGTGATTGAAGGATGGGGTCACTCATCCACCACAAAAATGTTCATTGGGAATTGCTCCTGTCAAAAGGAAATGCAAAAACAAGGAGTGGATCACAGACTGAACAAAATGCCATCCAGAGACTGCCCCATCTAGGGATCCATTCCATCTGCAGAAACTAAACCCACACACTACTGCTGGTGCCAACAAGAGCTTGCTGACAAGAGCCTGGTATAGCTGTCTTGTGAGAGATTCTGTCAGAGCCTGACCAGTACAGATGTGGTTGCACACAGCTAAGCATCACACTGAGTCCAAGGACCACAATGGAGAAGTTAGAGCAAGGACTAAAGGGGCTGAAGAGGTTTGCAACCCCATAGGAAGAACAACAATACCAAGGAGACAGCTAAAACCTCCCAGGGACTAAACCACAAACCAAAGAGTACATATGAGGGGACCCATGGCTTCAGCTGGATGTGTAGCACAGGATTGCCTTGTCAGACTCACTGGGAGGGGAGCTCCTTGGTCCTCTGGAGGCTCGATGGTCCAGGGTAGGGAAATGCTAGGGCATTGAGGCAGGAATGGGTGGGCAGGTAAGGAAGCACATTCATAGATAAAAGGAGGAAGAGAAGAGCATAAGAGGGTTTATGGAGGGAAAAAGTGGAAAGAAAAATAACATTTGAAATGTACATAACTAAAATAACCAACAAAAATGAAAAAATGTTCCTAAAAAAAAAGTACTAAACTGAAAGCTATAATATATACACAAAGCACCTGGTAAAACATATATCAGACCTCTGGGCTTGGAACTGTACAGAAGGTTATAAACAAAAAAGAAGAAGAAAAGTGCTAAGAAACTTCCTCTGCCAAATAGAAGATCATTCTTAGCTATTACTGAAATTTTAATAAAAGAAATTTGATAATTCATTTTATGTAAATTAAAATAGAAAAGACTAGCCAAAAAAATAGACAACAAATGTTTGGAGTAATGTCATCCTTTTCAAGCCATGAAGAGCCCAGGGAGTGGAGGTAAACTGGAAGGGAGGGCTCCTGCATGCAGACATTGAGGAAGAGTAGGGCAAGAAGGAAACTCACCTGTATCCTATCTCAGTAATACTGATTCATTCTTTTCACAAAGAAGCCATACTTTACACAATTATTCACATTCTATGTTGTGCAAAGTTCTCATGGTGGGCATGTGCATTAACTTTCATCATGGCTACAAGGCCCCACACAGTAGAATCACTGACTTAACTCGTCCTTTTTCTCATGACACCATTACACAGTGTCTGTTGGGGAAGAAAAACCGAGATGTTTTGTGAGGAATTATATTTCTTACAGATACTATGTTATCAGGTATTAATAATTAGTAGATACACCCAGTGTTCAAGGATTAAGGAGTATCATGACAATGCTTTAATTCAGAGACTCGTGGTGTTACAAAATGTTACAAAAAGTCCATGTTCAGATTCATAGGAAAAACTTGACTTCTGCATTGACATGAAATTGATCATTTGGGAATCAATCCAGCAGAACCATTAGTTTCATTAGAAAGAGACACAAACTGTCTAGAATGGGGCCTGGACATAATATTGACGTTCAGACATCTGTTAGAAAAAAAAAATCTGTTACCCTGGACAGCAAAACTTGGGTTGAATACTCTTCACTACTACAAAACATGTTGTCTGCAACTGTGACTTGGTCAGGCCAGGCACAGACCTTTGGGGCACTTTTCTGTTTGATCCACCACAACATCATCTACTGTACACATTTGTATTGTCATACATGGATTTCCCAGAAGTAGTTTCTTGGGTCACATTTGTGAGTGAATTCACTAAGGCTTTCAAATCTTAGAACTGGATCTCTATAGTCTTGAATGAAATCATACTGCCTGTGGCTGAAGAAGAACTTTTAAAAATATTTTTTTGTTCATTAGGTTTGTTATTCTGAATGCTGGCCCTCAGCTTCAAAGCCCTTGGGAAGAAAGTGTTGGACAATTCCACAGGGAGTGAAGAGTCTTGTCAGAAAGAACTTGGAGTGATTCAAGGGATAACTTTAGTCACCAATAAAATCCTAAATAATCATGCACACATAAGCCACGCATAGCTGTGCTGGAAACTGCAGAGTTCACCTGATCATGCTGTTCTCTTGGACTGTTCTCTCTTGCCTTCTGCAGATTCCAGTTCTTGTGTGCTCCTACAGAAGCAGCAAGTGCTTGGTCAAGATGAACTACCGTTTAAAGGGGAAAGGAAATGTGGTGATTGTTGGATTTTTCCCTGCTTTTGCTGTCTACCCACTCAACAAAACAACTGACTGGAGTATGTTTAAATTCAACAAAGAAATGATGATTCAGTAAGTCCTTTATCATTTATTCATTTTCAAGATTCAGGATTCACATGTCCCACAAGAAGTATAGATTCAAATAACATTATTCCAATTTTTAACACTAGTAAGAACTATCATCTCTTCCTTTCTTAGATATTTCTGCAGTCCTGTGACTCATCTGGTACTTCGAAAGGACAAGGAGTTTGGTGTTAATTCACTTTTTTTCCACAGTAGATACTGTAAATTTCTACCACAATCTCTGCCATCCACATAACTCCTAAGAGTTTGGATGTTTTCAATATTAGCTCTACAAGAGAAAGATTATAAAATAAAAAAGTTAATAGAGTATTTGAGAGGGATCTAGAAATCAAGCTGTGCTCCTGTGAGAAGGGATAATGTTGTTAGTGACCAACTATTTCCTTGTATGAGGCTTCAGTGACAAATAAGTCTGTGTGTGCTGCTGACAATTTGGAAGCAGGAGTGTAAGGACTAGAAGTTGAGACATACTGTCTACTTTAGAAATACCTCTATCTGTCTCAGAATTGTTTATCTTACCTTTAATATTTGTATTCTGAGATACCTTACCATGTTTACCTATTTGCTGCATATAATTCCAATGTATATCTGTTGTAGTCATGAATGTGTTTCTATGCACACATTGATTGTTCTGGGGCCTCTGAAAGTGTTTCTAGGTATTCTCAAAGATGCAAGATTAAGATATAGTGTCAGACAAGTCTGCTTGAATTTCATAGGTCTTGCTAATGAGAAACAATCATTCATGTGAGTGTTTAAAGGAAGACAGTTGTATTTTATCCCAGGCAAACATGACCACTGCTGTAGGTAACCACACAAAAAGTTTCTGAAAATGGGAAGTGCAGGTTGCACTCAAGTGTGAACTCAGCAAGGGAGCACGGAAATACACATTCAGGAATTAAGTTGGAAACAATGAGGAGAAATTCACCTAATATAAATGTAAGACTGAGGATGGATTATTGTTAGTGTGGCATTGAAATGTGACTGTGAAGCTAAGCCTTTAATTCAGCAGTGGAAGAGAAAAATGTTCAAGTGTAAAATGTCATTTGGTTTTAAGGATGTTATAATAGATTTAGCCTTACCATAAACAGCATGAAAAATGTAGAAATTGATCCCTCAATAAAATATTCTATGGAAGTGTTATTGGTCCCAGGGATCCTTGCTTACTTCAAGAAAGATTACAAAGCTCAATAGTCTTCAAGATGTTTACACCTTGCATACTAAGATAGAAACTATTCTGATTTACAGCAGATGCTGTCCTTGTTTCTTAATATCTCCTCTGCTTTCCAGTCTCAACAGGTCAGGCCCCACTGTGCATCAGCCTGAATGCCTCTTCAGGTTGTTCCACAGCAGTCCCATGCCTGCAAACATCACACTTGTAATTACATGAGCCCTCTGTGGCTGGCTTGCTGCATATGTACAAGAAGAGAGTGCTATTAAGTGTGACTTTATACACGATGAAGTTAGAAATAAAACTAAAATAAACTTACTATTATACTCACTATAAAAAAATAACATGTCTGGTTTAAGTAGCACATTTTCAACTTATATTTTTCACTGAGATTGGAGCACATGCAAGCATATATTCTTCAAGGTCCACACGTGCTTTCATACTTTAATACATTATTTTACTAGGTATAAGAAACTCCATATATAATTTGAAAGAGAAACTGTTCTTTCTTAAGTTAAATTTCATTGTGGTATAACTGTAGCTGCATTAAGTATAGCTGTCTTAATTACCATAACTACAAAAGACCAAACTTTGTGGAGCTAGCATTATTTTCCATGACACTAGTTTTGTGTGGTCTAATTTTATTTTTGTTGTCAAAATTTCTTTCTTGTTGGCAAAATTTAGAAGATGGTAAATGAAAATTTAATAGGTTCTCGATATACAAAATATGACTATCATTGGATCAAAGCAGATTCATTTAAGTAGTATATGTATGCACATTATAGAGTTTCTGTGCATAATTATTAATTTCCCTGCAAAGCAATTAGTTTCTTTTACTGTTTTAAGAAGTACTTGTCCTTCACATGGACATAAAAACACATCCAAGTTACAATCAATCACTAGTGTGTGCATGTGTATATCAATAACTTGAAATGATTTGTGTATTAGAATAATATAAAAAGTTAGATTTCAAAGAATTTTTTCTAATTTTCTGTAGATACTTTCCATTTTCAGTATTGTTCAAATTAAAGAACCTAAATATCTCCTTATTGGTTTTTTCAAAACATTTTACAATGTCTTATTTATTTTAACTACTTGTGATATTTCACACAGAAGGTGTAAATTGACATGAACTTTTAGTTGTCCAAGGTACATTTATTAGTTTCAAGATTATTTTTTTAGATATGGCACATCATTCCAGTATTATTCTAACACTATTTGCACTACATTTTTAAAAATTGTGCCTTGCTATAGTTGTCAGTAATATTTCTACACATTCATTTCTCATCATGACAGCAGTATCATTCTATGGGAAATATACAATGGTTAAATTATGAAATGTAATATATCTCTTTTCTATTTTACTCAGATTAACTTATACAACGTATTACAAACCATGTGCTCTCAAAACCAAGTATCTTGCTGGCCCTCATGGTAGTGTATGTCTGTAATCTGAGCACTTGTGAGTCACAGAAGGACATACATAAGATTTCAAGGCAAGCATGATCTACACAGAAATATTGTAACACCCAAATAAACATAATGAATAGTCTTTTAGAAATGTGTTTTTAGATTCTCTTAAGTGCCAGAGAAAACTTTTAAGTAGAACTAGTAAAATAACACAATCTGTAAATAGCTTTTGGACAAAATTTATATTTAATAATTTAATACACTTTGGGGAGGATATAAACCTCCCTTGAGTTACCCAGAGTGTGATTGCAAAATGGCTCCCAGGACAACGAAATTCTCTTAGCCTGTGTGCTCACAGCTAGAGATCCATTGTCCCAAACAATTTCACATTACTATGTATATAGTGTCATATATATATATATATATATATATATATATATATATATATATACACATACACACACACACAGAGAGAGAGAGAGAGAGAGAAGACAGACATAAGGGAGTCATTTCTACTTCATTTGTTCTCTATAAATATAAAAAATCTTTTAAACTGATATCTTTTGTGTTAAAATGACCTCAATGACCTCAAATTTTTTACCATTAAATCCACTGGTTGTTAGAGAACAGAGGGGTTCACAGAAGAAATCCTTATATTTTTAAGACATTTTAAAACTATTTTTTCATGTAGATGGGCCATTGAGGGCTGTTGAGTGCATATAGTGTAAAATAATATTTGGTGTAAACGCGTCATTTTCCTAGAGGTTTACAAGGTCAAAAGGGGTGTTAAATGTAATCATAGAACTGACTAGCCTTCAGACTAGGTTCTGTCTGATGTGTGTCTTGTTACATCTCAGGATAGCTATGCCTGCTTAGATTTCTTTTTCTTACTGTTTTCATTTTTAATTCATCCCTACCACAGCTTTCCCTCCCTCCACTAATCTGAACCCCACCCCAAATCCTTCTCCCCCTCATCCAGGCCACCATCACTCTTCAGAAGAGAGCAAGCCTCTTGGGGTTATCAGCCAGGGATCAAATCAGGTCCTCATACTGGAATGCAAAGCATTTTCTTCTCATTCAAGCCTTCCCTTAAGCCTAGTGTGTTCGTATTATTAGATGAAAATGGTGAAATAAACTTAATATTTTGTATTCCTAACTGTGTTACAGTTTTAGTTGACTATTCTGTCTATTTCTTCCAAATATCTCTGCTTTTCCATAATTCTTCTTCCTTGATATGATACATATCTTAGTACTTAGTTTTAGCTGATTTTAGATTGTTACTGTTCACTGAGGAAAAGCCTAAGTTACTAAATATCCAGGGTACCTCTGGATCATTCTGCATATACAGATGCCAGGACTGTTTTCTTTTCTCATGAGTTAAATTTGTTATTCATCCCCCTTTCCACATGATCCTACCAACATGAAGAAAGTAACATTGCATTTTTATGAATTACTAGAAGTAGGTCAACATGAGTTGACCTTTGGCACACAAATCAAGCAATTAGATATAAAATACTACCCTAATGAAACTAACATGTGTGACCATTATATTTTTCTTATGAAATGTCATATTTCTCCATGTGTGTGTAAATGTACTTATTAAAATGTACAAGTTAATTTCTTCTATATTGACCTAAATTAAGTGAGTGAGTAAATAGTTCAGAAGGTAACATGCATGCAGTCCAAATGTGAAAACTGACCTTATTTCTGCAAATTGAAAACATGGGCTTTACCCTGCACATGTGTAAATCTGTTGCTCTCTTGGTGAAATGAGAGACAGAAGCAAAAGAATACCCACCATCCCATGATCTACAAAAAGACCTGGTATAAGGGGATGATGGCCCGGTAGTGGTGGCTCACGCCTTTAATCCCAGCACTTGGGAGGCAGAGGCAGGTGGATTTCTGAGTTCCAAGCCAGCCTGGTCTACAGAGTGAGTTTCAGGACAGCCAGGGCTACACAGAGAAACCCTGTCTCGAAAAACAAAACAAAAACAAAAAAAGGTGGATGAGGAAGATCCCCATCTGTAATTGTTTTCAGTCTAGCATACATTCCCATACATGCACACACACACACACACACACACACACACACACACACACACACAGCTCCCTCGACTTGCTGCTATTCCTAGCTACTGGAGGTGGCCTCTGTACGTTCTATCTCCCCTTCGCTGCGCATTTTAGCTAACATCATCTTCATTGTGTCCTGGGAGCCACTCGATTTCCTAAACTCGGAAATCCATGAGTGGTTACACCCAGCTCTTCATTCCCCAATGCTACATATTTTAATTCAATTTCCTGAACCTCTGTGTTTCACTCCCATCGCCTCCAGTACCTGATCCTGTCCTGCCACCCCATCTTTTTACCTAACACTCCTATCTCCCAAACAGGTACCACCCAACCTTCCACCTCCCATGATCTTCCTGTTCTCCCCTCAATGCAGGACTGAAGCATCCAGACCCTTGTCTCCCTCCTAAGCTCCATATGGTCAGTGGTTTTGTACTGTAGGCATTGTGAGCTTCTGAGCTGGTATCCACTTATCAGTGAGTATATACCATGTGTGTTCTTTTGTGTCTCAGTTACCTCACTCAGGATGATATTTTCAAGTTCTATCCATTTGCTGGTGAATTTCATGAAGTCATTGTTTTAATAGCTAAGTAGTACTCCACTGTGTAATTGTACCACATTTTCTGTATCTATTCTATTGAGGGACATCTGGGTTGTTTACAACTTCTGGCTGTTATATATAAGGGTGCTATGAACATAGTGGAGCATGTGTCCTTGTTATATGTTGGAGAATGTCTTGAGTATATGCCCAGGAGTGGTATAGCTGGGTATTCAGGTAGAACTATTTCCAGTTTCCTCAGGAACCACCAGATTGATTTCCAAAGTGGTTTTACCCTCTTGCAATCCCACCAGCAATAGAAGAGTGTTCCTCTTTCTTCACTTCCTTGTCAGCATCTGCTGTCACCTGAACTTTTGATCTTAGCCATTCTGATGGATATGAGGAACAACCTCACAGTCATTTTGATTTGCATTTCCCTGGTGACTAAAGATGTTGGACATTACTTTAAGTGCATCTCAGCCATTCAAGATTCCTCAGTTAAGATTCTGTTTAGTTCTTTACATTTTTAATAAAGTTATTTGGTTCTCTGGAGTCTAACTCCTTGATTTCTTTGTGTATTCTGGACATTAGCCCTCTATTGAATGTAGAGTTGGTAAATATTTATTCCAGTCTGTGGGTTGCCGATTTCTTTCTGCAGGGACTTGAAGTTCTTGTCACACAGATCTTTCACTTCCTTGGTTAGAATCACACCAAGATATTATAGATTAGTTGTGTCTATTGGGAATGGTGTCATTTCCCTAATTTCTTTCTCAGGCCATGTACCCTTTGAGTAGAGGAAGGCTACTGATTTGTTACAGTTAATTTTATATTCAGCCACTTTGCTGGAGTTGTTTATCAGCTGTAGCAGTTTTCTGGTAGAATTTTAGGGTCACTTATGTATACTATTATATCATAAGCAAATACTGATATCTTTACTTTCTTCTTCCAAATTTGAGTCCATTTGGTCTCCTTTGGTTGTCTAATTGCTCTGGCTAGAACTTTAAGTACTATATTGAATAGGTAGGGAGAGAGTGGGCAGCCTTGTCTTGTCCCTGATTTTAGTGAGATGGCTTCAAGTTTCTCTCCATTGAGTTTGATATGGGCTATTGGTTTGCTGTATACTGTTTTTATTATGTTTAGGGCCTTGAATTTCTGATCTCTCCAATACTTTTAATATGAAAAGGTGTTGTATTTTGTCAAAGGTTTTTTCAGTGCCTAATGAGATGATCATGTGGGGTTTTTTTCTTTTGAATTTGTTTAGATAGTGGACTACATTGATGGATTTCCCTGTATTGAACCATCCCTGCATTCCTGGGATAAAGCCTACTTGATAATGATAAGTGATCATTTTGATATGTTCTTGCGAGAATTTTCTAGAGTAATTTTGCTTCGGTATTCATAAAGGAAATAGGTCTAAAGTTGTCTTTCTTTGTTGGGTCTTTGTGTAGTTTAGGTATCAGTGTAACTATGGCTTCATAGGAAAAATAGGATAGTGTTTCTATTTTGTGGAATACTTTGAGAAGTATTGGTATTAGGTCTTCTTTGAAGGTCTGATAGAATTCTGCACTAAGACCATCTGTCCCTGAGCTCATTTTTGGGGGGGGGTTGGGAGACTTCTAATGACTTCTTCTATTTCCTAAGCGGTTGTGGGACTGTTTAGATGAATTCTCTGATCCTGATTTAACTTTGGCCCATGGTATTTATCTAAAAAATCACCCAATTCATCTAGATTTTCCAGATTTGTTGAGTATAGACTTTTGCAGTAGGATCTGAAATTTTTCTAAATTTTCTCTGTTTCTGTTATGTCTCCCTTTTCATTCCTGATTTAGTTAATTGGCTCTGTGTCTTCAACTTAGTTTGGCTAAGTGTTTATCTATCTGCTGATTTTTTTCAAGGAAAAGCATCTAGTTTTGATGATTCTTTGTATAGTTCTCTTTGTTTTTTATGATGTATTTCATTCCTGAGTTTACTTCCTGCAATCTACTCCTCTTGGGTGTACTTCATTCTTTTTGTTCAGAGCTTTCAGATATACTGTTAGGCTTCTGTATGATCTCTCCAATTTCTTTTTGGAGACACTCAGAGCTATAAGATTTCCTCATAGCACTGATTCATTGTGTCCTATAAGCTTAGGGACTTTGTGCCTTCATTTTCATTACATTCTAAAAGGTCTTTATTTCTTTATTACTTTCCTGAACAATTTATCATTAAGTACAGAGTTGATCAGCTTCCATGTGCATATGGGCTTTCTGTTGGCTTTGTTCTTGTTGTTTTTGTTTTTCTTATTGAAAAACAGCCTAATTTTGTGGTGGTCTGATTGAATACATGGAATTAATTCAATGTTCTTGTATCTATTGAGGTGTGTTTTGTGTGTGATTATATGGTCTATTTTTGAGAATGTACCATGAGGTACTGAGAAGGTATATTCTTTTGTTTTATGGTGAAATGTTCTGTAGATATCTGTTGAATCCATTTGGATCATAAATCCTGTTAGTTTCACTATGTCTCTGGTTTTTGTTTTTTGTTTTTTTTAATTTCCATGATCTGTCCATTGGTGAGAATGGGGTGTTGAAGTCTCCTACTATTATTGTGTGCTTTGAGCTTTTCTTTTACAAATATGGGTGCCCTTGCATTTGGGACATATATGTTCAGAATTAAAGTTTGTTTTTTCTTTGATGAGTATGTAGTGTCCTTCCTCATCTTTGCTGATAATTTTTGGTTGTAAGTCTATTTTATTGGATATTAGAATGGCTACTACAGCTTGTTTCTTGAAACCATTTGCTTGGAAGTTTTTTCCATTCTTTTACTTTGCAGTAGTGTCTGTTTTTATCACTAAGGTGTGTTTTCTGTGTGCAGCAAAATACTAGATCCTGTTCTGTTGCGGCCAGAGCTGCCCCATGTTTGGGAGCCAAAAATGTTAAGAGCCACACTACCCCACGTTTGAGGGCCAAAATATCTCGGACCTGTCTATCAGTGTTGGAACCCACACTGCCAAAACCTTGGGGGATAAATTGTTAGTGCTGGCACTGCCCCAAGCTGCTCCAGTCCTCAGGTTGGGGTTCAGCAAGAGAGAGAGTGAGGAATGGAGACCAGACAGAGTGTGATTCAATCCCGTTTATTCTTCAGTTGCTCTTCCTAGTCCAAGTCCCAAGTCTTGAATTCATAGTCCCTAGTTCCTAGTCCCTATTGCCTCCAAGTTCCAAGTTTCCAGTTCCAAGGTCTAGTCTCAAGTCTCATTCAAGTACAAGTGTCTAATTCTCATTGCCTGTCTCTTTCTCAAGTGCCTACTACTAATGTCTAATTCTAACAACTTCTTCTGTCTGCCTTTCATCTTTTATATGTCTCAGTTCTAAGCCACACTCTTAAGTCATGCCCTTAGGTCTTATCTCTAAATCACACTTTTAAGACTCATACACCCAAGAGAAAATCCTGGGTATCTAAAACAAGATGTTATCAGCGTGTGCTCAGCTGTTGTAGGCTATTGTAAGCAAGTCTCTTGTCAAGGTATATGGCTCAAGATGGCTGCTAAGCTGATAGCCACCTTCTGTCAGCTCCCCACACTGTTCATGTATCCACTCTGTTAGCATATGACTTTTTAATTGGAAAATAGAGTTCACTGATGTTAAGAGATATAAAGGACCAATGATTGTTGCTTCCTGTTATTTTTGTTTTTAGAGGTAGAATTATGTTTGTGTGGTTCTCTTCTTTTGGGTTTACTGTAACATGGTTAATTTCTTGCTATTTCTTGGGTGTAGTTTCCCTCCTTTTGTTGGGGTTTTCCACCTATCCTTTGTAGGACTGGATTGGTGGAAAGACATTGTTTAAGTTTGGTTTGACATAGAATATCTTACTTACTCCATCTATGGTAATTGAGAGTTTTACTAGGTATAGTATCCTGGCCTGACATTTTTGTTCTCTTAGGGTCTGTATGTCATCTGCCCAAGATCTTTTGGCTTTTATAAGCTCTGGTGAGAAGTCTGGTGTGATTCTGATAGTTCTGCCTTTATATTTTACTTGACCTTTTTTCCCTTACCACTTTTAATTTTCTTTCTTTGTTCTATGCATTTGGTGTTTTGATTATTATGTGACAGAAGGAATGTCTTTTCTAGTTCTATCTGTTTGGTGTTCTGTAAGGTTCTTATATGTTTATGGGCATCTCTTTCTTTAGGTTAGAGAAATTTCTTCTATAATTTTGTTGAAGTTGTTTGCTGGTCCACTGAGCTGGGAATCTTCACTTTCTTCTAAAACTACTATTCTTAGGTTTGGTCTTTTCATTGTGTCCTGGATTTCTTTAATATTTTGAATTAGGAGCTTTTTGCTTTTTGTATTTTCTTTGACTGTTGTGTCAATGTCTTCTATGGTATCTTCTATGCCTGAGATTCTCCCTTCTATCTCTTGTATTCTGTTGGTGATGCTTGCCTTTGTGACTTCTGCTCTTTTTCCTGGGCTTTCCATTTCCAGGCATGAATCCCTTTGTGTTTTCTTTACTGGTTCTATATCCATGTGGAGACCCTGGATGGTTTTATTCAATTTCTTCAACTGTTCGATTGCGTTTATGTATATTTATTTAAGAGATTTATGTGTTTCCTCTTTAGCTATTTCTACTTGTTTACCTGTGTTCTATTTAATTTTTGTAAGGGAGTTATGTATGTCATTTTTAGAGTCCTGTTTCATCTTCATTAGATAGGGTTTTAGATCTGAATCCAGCTTTTTCATGTGTGCTGGAATATCCAGGCCTTGCTATGGTGAAAGAACTAAGTTCTGATGTTGCCAAGTACTGTGGTTTCTGTTGCTTATGTTCTTGTGCTTGCCTCTTGCCATCTGTTTATCTCTGGTGTATAACCTTCTTTAAAGAAAGAACCATAGATAGATAGATAGATAGATAGATAGATAGATAGATAGATAGATAGATAGAAGAAAGTTCAAAGAAATCACCAAATAGCAGGGAAGAGAAAGCCACAAGGAGCTCATTTCTTGGCAACAAAGGAAATGCACAGTTCTAGAAATGGGTTAATTGAGTCATTGTCAAAATTGTGCATATGGAAACATCCAAACAAATCAGGCTATTGCTAATGCTATTAGTTTCTCTACATAAAATGAAGATAAGGCCCTATTGCTGAAGACAATGCAGACCCAACTTATTGAACATGAAGAAGATGTGCTGTTGTCTACCTAGAAATTTTACTCCTATGGAATAATAATGTCCATGGTACGGGAAGGTACTCTGCATGCTATCTAAAGATAAATTTAAACATCAACCAAGCTACAAACCCTCTGATTAACAATGGCTTCTTGCTTCCAAGATTCAAGTATGCAATAGTGCAATGGTGGGTATCCATCCCATGTGTAGTCTTCAAAGGTAGATGCTGATGTGGGTCTCAGGAAGTACATGCTGACAGAAGCCTGATATAGCTGTCTCCTTAGAGGCCTACCAGAGCCTGAAATATACAGAAGTGGATGCTCAAAGCTAACCATTGAACTGATCATGGCATTCCCAATGGAGGAGTTTGAGAGAAGACTAAATGAGCTGAAAGATTTTGTGGCCCCATGAGGAGAGCAACAATACCAACCAACCAGAACCTAAACCACCAGACTGGAAGCACATAGCAAGGGACACATGGCTCCAGTGTATAGGTAGGGAAGGATGTCCTTGTTGGACATAGATGGGAGAGGAGATCCTTGGTCCTGTGAAGGCTGGATACCCCATGTGGGGGAATTTGAGGGTAAGGAGCTAGGAATGAGTAGGTGGGTGGGCCACATTCTCATAGAAGCAGGAGGAAGGGGATCAGATTGGGGGTTAGGGGGAGTGTGAGGAATGAGGAGAGGGAATAATATCTGAAATGTAAATAAAATATCCAATAAAAAAAAGCTATGGTTTCTGCCTCCAAGATACAACTATGCAATAGTGCAATGGTGACATAAAACTTATGGGACTAACCAGGCAATTGCTGGTTGGATTTAAGCTCTATTCCTCTGTGAGATGTAACCAAACACTGCCTGGGCTGCAGAAATCCTGAAAGTAGGTATGCCATGTAACAAGTGGGAAACCAATAGTATTGTTCTGCTAAATGAATGTTGAAATAAAATGACTCTTTAGAATATTCTGTTATGTTCATAGATTAGTGTCTTACTCAACAATCATCAGAGAAGTTCCCTACAGCAGTAGCACACTCAATTCTAAATGAGATGTACCCATAAAACATATTCAGGCCTCAGAAAATGCAGAAGATGATTTGGAAAACTTATAAGACCCAAAGAATATGTAGGAGATGGGGAAACGAGGCCTTCTAACCATACCTAGACCGATGGATGTATGCACTCACAGAGACTGGAAGCATGATGAAGACCTGTACCAGTCTATGACAGATAGGCTGCCAGGACATCAAGCAGAAATGTACACAATCCACCATCTTTAATTCAGAAGCTATTTGTAAGCTATCACAAGCCCCCCTCCCTAGCCCAATGGCACATACAACAAATAGTTGTCTCAAAATTGGTCTCCTTGAGTATACAAACTATCCTTAAGGCCAGGACCCACACTCAATAGTAGATGAAAAACAAAAAGAATAAACTAAATTGCACTTTGGGGGATAATTTTTTAACCATAAAACATTTGAATGCATACTATGTATCATATGTATGTTTTTTATTGTTATGTTTTGTTTTTATAGTTTTCTACAAAAGAAAACACATCTGTCTCTGCATCTCTATATATCTCTGCTCCTTGTCCTTTTACTTTGGCTCTTGTATGTTTGTCTGTTTGTTTATTGTGTCCTATTCTGGTTTCTTTGTTTTTATTTTGATGGATTATTATTCATACATTTTTGTTTTCTAGTAACAGAAAGAAAGAATGGGTGTTGGCTTGGGTGGGATGAGATGTAGGGGTGACCTGGGGGAAAGTAGTGTAGAAGAAAATGTAATAGAAATATACTGGGTGGAGAAAAGAACTATTTTCAATAAAAAAATAAGTAAAGGGGAAAGACTAATCCTATTTTATTCCCAAAAGATACTGAGAAGATATTGAAACATGAATGTTTGGAAATAGAATAATTCAAACTGTAAAAGCCATTGCACTAAACTTGCACAAATGATGTGTGATATGAATCTTCCTCCTAAACATTGTTCTACCTTCTGTTCAGGTTTAAGTTGAGGAACTACCAATGTATTTTGGCCATGAGGTTTGCCATTGAGGAGATCAACAGCAACCCCTATCTTTTACCCAACACATCCCTGGGATTTAATGTCAATAATCTTCCACACGGTCAAAGGTACTCGATGGTCAACTTTTTTAGCGCACTTTCAGGGTCTAATTATGACATCCTTAACTACAGAATTACAAGTGAGAGCGATTCTGCTGCTGTGCTTACAGGACCATCATGGGCAATATCTGAAAACATAGGGACACTGCTGGATCTTTACAAATTTCCACAGGTGAGAGGAGGTAATGGGATAGGACATGAGGTCAGTTCAACTTGGTGATATTTTAGGAGGCTGTGAAAGAAATCAGGAGAACTTAAATCACTCTTCACAAATAGGGAGACAAGGCAGACAGTAAATGGTACATCTGTATTTCAGTAGCTAAGAATAGATAAAGAGGAAAAGTTAGAGTACACACAGCACACCATGTAATGGAAGATATTTGGTGCTCAGTCTGGCTTCTTCACAGGCAGCTGCCACGTTCCCACTGTTCTCACTCTAACCTTGACTCTGGCTAGCTAGAAGTGCCAGCTTTGGCACCCACAAGATGCCAGCATAGCAGCTGTCTCTGCCAATCCACTTTGCTGGTCCCACAAAGCCTGGATGACCCCAGACAATATCTGCCATACTTGCACTACCTGGCAGAATGAAGGCTCTTAATGCTTAAATATTATCCAATGGGTTTATATATTTGGAAATTCTCAATTAACAAGAAGCCCACATAATTAGAATAGTTACCCAATATCTAACCTTTTGATAGAAATTGCTACCCAGGACTGCTCTCCACCCATCCATCCTCCTCCATGGTTAAGAGCCTCTCCTTTTTTTTTTTAACCTTGTTATATGGGGTTTTTTTGTGTGATTTGTACATTTTTTAATGGATATATTGTTTACATTTCAGATGCCATCCCCTTTTCCCTCCCTATCAAACCCCTATCCCATCCCCCGTTCACTTTTTTGCTTTTATACAATTTTTTTAATGTTAATCAAAGGCTTTATAAGTTTGGTAATGCTCAATTACAAGATGCCCATACAATCAGAAGTGTAACCAAATACCCAACCTAGATATATCAAAAATCTTTGACTGGCAGACACACGTGAACATCTGCCTCCATGTTCCCACTCCCCTCTTGTCACCTAGCTCCTCCCCTCCTTACTCCACCTCTTCCTCTCTTTATTCCTCCTACCTTAGCTTTTCCTACATATCTCCCTTCCTGTTAACATAAAACTTTTCTCTTAAAATACAATTAGAGAATAACTAATTTGTGTCAGTAAAGTACAAGATAGACCCAATACCCAGTCCATCATTTGGTTGACTAACCAGAACCTCTGGCAGCCCTCCTAACTAAATGACTTAGTTCTGAACCTGGCTTTTTTTCTTGGCTTTAGAATGAATGTCAGCTGAAACCCATCCTCTCAAATCTTTTCCCTCAAAGTAAATAGCCAGGATTGGCTATGAGACTATAAGTCTTCAACCCCATCAAAAATCCAGAATGACTGAGTTAACTGAAATTATGGGAAGCACAAAGCATAGCTTCTAAAACTTAGCCAATTTATAGAGACCAGTGAACACCTGGACAGCCCCTATACTACAAAACATTGGAGCATCTGATCTTCAAACTTCTGGCCCAGGATCATCTGACAAACCTAGTAATGCAAAATCATTAAGGGCTGATTACTCTGTCTTATAACTTCTTTTTTTCTCCTTCCTTTCCTCCTCCTTCCCACTCTTCTCTCCTCCCACAATAGCTCCTCCCCAATTACCAACCTTTATTGCAAATATAATGTAGCAGTAGCAGGAAATTATCCTGCTACATACCACCCTTCTTGTTAGAATAAAGAAAAACCTTTCCCTCTTTCTGTCCAATAGAAAGCCTCTTTTATCTCATATATAAATTGAGCACAACTATTGTCATGTTTTTATTGTAAAGTACAAGATAGACCTAATTCCCAGACTAATGTCATCTACCCTAACTTAAAAGACTATAGTTCTGTATTTGGCTTATGTCTTGGCTTTAGAATGAATGCCATCTGAAAACCATTCTCTCAGATCTGATCTCTTAAAGTAAATAGCCTGGGTGGGCTATGAGACTATAAATTTTCAACCCTGTCAGAAATCCAGAATGACTAAACTAACTGAAATTATGGGAAGCACAAAGCATAGCTTCTAAAACTTAGCCAATTATATAGAAACCGCTGAACACCTGGACAGTCCCTATACTTCATAATGTTGCAGCATCTGATCTTCAGCCTTCTGGCCCAGGATTGTCAGACAGACCCAGTAATGCAGATTTTCTAAGGGCTGATTCTCTGTGTAGAGATCATCAGTTGACTATTTTGCATAGAGTGTCTTATTTCTGGATAGTAATTTGTCTATAGATGAAAAGAGTCAATACTCTCACCACTGTCTCACCACTACTGAAGTAACTCCATAGATGTTCAATTTCTTCTTAGAATCTAAGAAGGGAAGTTGTCAGTAGCAGACAGGTCTCTAGTCAAATGATCTTTAATAAAGAAATGTCTGTATCGTCAATTCTGTGGACTTCTGACGTTTTTGAAAAACATCTATCTATGTAGAGCAATCTGGACTGTTGTCCATTAATTACTCTCACCTATTTCTAAATAATATCTAAAAAAACACCCTAACAATAAACTCAGAGCCATGAATTTTCTAGAGGACCTTAACTCAAAGGATTAATCGTCTTAAATCAGTTTTAAAGAAAAGGACTGGGCCTAAGCCTTGTACCCACAAATTTTTGAATTAATAGAAGAAATTATACCAATGAAACACTTGAATTTGCATCAAAATAAGATTTGTAACAAAATAAGAAATTATGACTTCAGCTTAGTCACAATTATACAGATTTCTACCAATAGATTATAGCTATGTAATCAATTCTAGCTATTCCTCCATGTTCCAATAAAAATCATTACTTGTCCTTAGAAAACAGCCTAATAATAATAACTTCAGCCCCCAGCGCAGGGAATTGGGGCGCTGACTCTCCATAACTTTGTTAAGCTGAATCTGGACATTGAAATATTTAAAGAGGGGCAGCGGGAAGGGTAAGTAGGGGAGTTAGTTGGCCTTAAGAAGGCCACACCAGCAATTGATACACCTCTGATGTCTGTATCTTAACTGGATCCAGCTGAAAGTCAAGGACATCAAGAATTCAATCAGGTCTGCTCAGCTTGTTTGATGAGGAGATTCACCAAGGTTGTGTATTCTGTAATATACAAATCTCAAAACAAACTTTAGCATCATTAAGATAATTTTTTGTTTCATTCTCTGGAATCTAGTCTTCTGGAGACCTGCCTCTGTCATGTCTGATCTATATAAATCTGGGAGGTATCTATACCTCCCAGAATTTCCTTTTCTAAAAACACACAGACAAAAATTTTTTTCCAAATGAGAATATTTTTAGGCCAGTAACCAGAAAAAACTTTATCTTGACCTTTTCTTTTTTTAGAGAAAAAAATATAACAACAAAACTGAAAAATCACATCCATTTTGAAAATTAAATCAATCTAAAGCAAAGGAAGTAACTAAAGCACTGCACATGTCTGTTATAAGACCTTTCCTATTTTGCCAAGCAGGATAGAGCCCAAGATTCCAGTAGGGCCCACATTAACACAGTATGAATACCCTGTGATGCATATTTAAGCAATATATCCTACACCATCTTCAACACAAGTGATTCACACTATCTTTCTGTCCGGCTCTCTGCCTAGAGCAGTCTTTTATTTATAGTATCTAGCTGTTTGGCTTCCTGTCTAGAGCAGCCTTCTAGTTATGTATCTGTAGGTCTCTCTATCAGGAGCCATAGACAAATGTTATTACCTGAACAAAGCAGGCAGTGATTATCACTGAACTCTCTACCTGGAGTCAGTGACAATAGTTGCTATCTTAGTTCCGAACCATGGGCGAAATTCCCCATGTGAATCACACACACCTATTTATAAATACTTTCCTAAAAGCAAATAATCTCTATATTGTAAATTCATGGTTAAATCAGTATTCACTCCAAAACTTGAACCTTATTCATTTGGCTTTCTGACTCAGAGCAGCCAACTATGTTATATTGTCTGGCTTTAGGCCTCTTCCTAGAGCAACTGACAAATTTTTCTTACCTATCTTTGTTCCAAAGCGTGGGCTAGATACTCCACATGAATTGTACAAGACTGTTTCTAAACCTTTCTTAAAAGCAAACAATCCTTGTATTGTAAATATACAGTTAAATCAGTAACTGCTCCAAAACAGAGGCTTATTCATTTGGCGCTCTGACTCAGAGCAGCCTATAATTTCTCACAGCAGGACACTTCTGCCTGTAAGCAGTTTGTTTCAGAGTTCCTGCACTGGAGTCACATGACTTGTCCCAATGCTACTCACTCACTCACTTTATTTATATATATATATATATATATATATATATATATATATATATGTAAAACGATAACTCTCAGGTGAATAATTTTAACTTTCTAGTGAGTTTTGCCCTGAGTTGGTGAGTCACATGTAACACGACATATTTATAAATGCCACTGCGCAGGCCAAATGTCTAGTAGGTGGGGTGGCTCTACTTACCTCTCACAGCCTTGTTCTGCACCAGAAGGAGCCAAAAGCCATGTGGCCCACAGCTAGAAGCAGCCAGAGGTCAAGGGTGCCACAACTAGACACTCAAGACCAAGACACCAAGGTGGCGGGTGGCTCTGACAATTCACCATGCTTACCCCACAAAGCTAAGATGACCCCAGACAATATCCACCAAACTTGCGGTACCCCGTAGAATGAAGACTCTTAATGCTTAAAGATTATCCAATGGATTTACATATTTGGAAATGTGCAATTAACAAAATTCCCACATAATTAGAATAGTTACCCAATATCTAACCTTTTGATAGAAATTGCCACCCAGGACTGCTCTCCACCCATCCATCCTCCTCCATGGTTGCTAGCCTCTCCCCTTTCCTCCTCACCTTCCTCCTCCTTTCCACTGTTTGCTCCTCCCACATTAGCTCCTCCCCAATTACCGAACTTTGTTGCAAGTATAATGTAGCAGTAGCAGGAAACTATCCTGGCACAACACTACTGAACTTAAGAGTTTTTGTGTTACTGCTCTGGAAAACCCATGAAAAGGCAAGTCTGACCTTCAAGACAGGATTGTCCTAAAGACTTCAAACCATTGCTGTAGAATTGAGATGAACTTTATGACAATGTTCTTGTTTCTGTTTTTGTTTTTGTTTTTGTTTTTGTTTTTATCTACAGCTTACTTTTGGGCCTTTTGATAGTTTCCTGAGTGAACAAAGACGGTTTTCTTTTCTGTACCAGGTGGCCCCCAAGGACACATTTCTGACACATGGCATTGTATCTTTGATGCTTCATTTCCACTGGACCTGGGTGGGGTTATTCATCATAGATGATGACAAAGGTGCCCAGATTCTGTCAGATTTGACACTTGAAATGGATAAAAATGGAATCTGCACAGCATTTGTAGAAATGATCACAGTCACCAGGGGCTCATTTTTGACCAAATCCTGGAAAAATCAGATGCAGATCCTGGAATTATCAAGTGTGATTGTTATTTATGGGGACTCTGATTCTCTATTAAGCTTAATAGTAAATATTAAGCAGAAGCTAATCATATGGAAAGTATGGGTACTGACCTCACAATGGGATGTTTCTAAATTTGATGATTATTTCATGATAGACTCGTTGCATGGGGCTCTTACTTTTTCACACCATCGTGAGGAGATTCCTAATTTTACAGATTTTATGCAGAAATACAACCCTTCCAAATACCCAGAAGACACATATCTTCATGTATTGTGGCACTCATTCTTCAAGTGTTCATTTACTGAGAAAGATTGTAAAATTGTGCACAACTGTTTGCCTAATGCCTCCTTGGGTTTCTTGCCTGGAAACATGTTTGACATGGCCATGAGTGAAGAGAGTTACAATGTGTACAATGCTGT
>JANHMN010000003.1:16939607-16956899 GCA_030674055.1 Rhabdomys pumilio
GACAAGCTTCTCCCTTAAGCAAGTGTCTGCCTGGGCAGCCCCCCAGAAGCAATTTAAGAGTGCTTACTTTAGGGCCACATGTATATGAGAAAGCTAGGCTGATTCCATGACAGGGTTCAAATTAGCAGTTAAGGAGACTAGGCCTAAATCTGTTTCCAAGAACTGGGCAATTCAGCTAGTCCTTGCCTCAAAAGCTGCCGGTTGTATTAAATCTCCAACCCAAATAAGACCGGTCAAAGAAAGCACAAATCAATAATTATGAATATAAACTGCACACCTAGACTGGGCAGATTTACGACTACACTACTCTAATCCCCAGCTATGAGATCTCTTATAACTTGTGGTTTTTCCAGGCCACATGCTTCTCCTCCATTGTCCTTCCACCTTCTGCTCCTCCACCGTCTTCCTCCTCCGTTGCCTTCCTCTTACATCGACTTTCTCTCTCTCTCTCCTCCCCCCAAGTCTTTTTCTCCACCTCCCCTTCTTCTGACCAATCACTGGCCCTAGCCTTTATTTTACAAATTAAGGTAGCAGAGGGTTCACATGAAGCCATCTGTGTCCTGATTCACTCCTCCTCCTCTGCAATCTCTCCCAGGAAAGTGGAATTAGCGTCAAAATACAAGAGGGGGCTATCCACAACAGCTGCCCTACCACCTGGCCTGAGGCAAGGACAATGGGTCAGCAGCAGTTTCTAGACATCCCCCAACGAGTCTTCAGCCCCTATACCCCAGTAATGGAATGTCTAAAGAGATGGACCCAACAGAATAACATAGAGGTCACCTACCCCAGAATTCCCTGATGTGCTTTAAATCAGGCCTGCAAGATCACTTGGGTGTCTCTCTGTTCTGGTAATGGGAGACCCCAGCATGCTGGACTTCTGCAGAATAGAACATTCTTTGCATTTACATACTATTTGAATATCATTCTGAATTATTGGACCCTTACATTTATCCTCATGCTGGGTTACCTCCTATCACTGAAGGAGAGTACTCCTTCAGGTGAGATGACCTCAGCTGAACTGCAGGTTGGCGATCAATCAAATCCCATACTCACAGGGCACTCAATCAGATCCCATACTCATAGGGCCATGGGACCATTACAAGCATTCACACATTCATTCAGAAATTATACATTTGCATTTTAAATTCCTAGTCTATTTCTCTGGCCAATCTATCATTCCTTTGGAGACCAGTGCTACCACAGTATACCATTAAGGCTTTCTTTTTTTTTTTTTTTTTTTTTTTTTTTGGTTTTTCGAGACAGGGTTTCTCTGTGTAGCCCTGGCTGTACTGGAACTCACTCGGTAGACCAGGCTGGCCTCGAACTCAGAAATCCGCCTGCCTCTGCCTCCCAAGTGCTGGGATTAAAGGCGTGCACCACCACCGCCCGCACCACTGCCGGGCCCATTAAGGCTTTCGATGTAGTCTCCTGAAGGGTAACCAAGCCCAAGCTGCCTATCTCCCCAGGGATCCTTACCTAAATGACCAGCCTAGTCTCCTCCACTTCCATTCCAGTCCTGACTCTCATGGTCCCCTCTGCCATTTGAAGGGAGCCCAGGAGTGCAGCTGTGGCTGCATCCTTCCCAGTTCCAGAGGCCTTCTGTGGGCTAAGAGGCAGGAAGTGGCAGCCTCTCTAAACCAACTGGAGACCTGGTAAAGGAGATCTCACTGGGGCCTTCAAAAATGTAATGGGACTCTATGGAATAAGTACTCCTACACTGTTGTGGGTTGTCCTGATGCTGTTTGAATTCTGATGTTAATTCTGCTTCCTCAAGAGGGGTTGAGTCCAATAAGCATTCGATCACAGTAGATCCTGAGAACCTTCTCCCCATCCTAACTGATCAATAAAGCCTGTGATTGGGCTGCAGGGAAAGGTGGGTGTGATGGTTTATATATGCTTGGCCCAGGGAGTGGCACTATTAGGAGGTGTGGCCTTGTTGGAGTGGGTGTGGGCTTTAAGAGGCTCATCCTAGCTGCCTGGAAGTCAGTCTCCTACTAGCAACCTTCAGATGAAGATGTAGAACTCTCAGCTCTGCCTGTACCACGCCTGCCTGGATGCTGCCATGCTCCCACCTTGATGATAATAGACTGAACCTCTGAACCTGTAAGCCAGTCCCAGTTAAATGTTGTTCTTTATAAGAGTTGCCTTGGTCATGGTGTCTGTTCACAGCAGTAAAACCCTAAGACAGTGGGACAGGAGGTTGGGAGATTAAAGGAGAGAGAGGAGGAGGAGGAGGAAACAAAGATAAAGCAGAACCATGTGGCTGGGTGAAACCTCAAATAGCAAAGGGTCTTTAATCAGTGCTTTAAGTAAATCACTAAATAGGTAGATAAATTAATATATAATAATTGGGGGTTTTAACTTTATTCTAATTCACTTGCACATTCCTCTGGAGGGCCCTAGTGTATACACATTTAGCTGTACCACTGCCAAGGTAGCGGGGTTTCAGGTGACTCTGAGCCTGTTACTGGTGGGCATCCATTTAGAAACACCAGGTACATTGTCTTTTGAAGGGCACAGGTGCTGAATTGTAACCGGTACTTGACAAACCTTCTTCCTCCTTTATTATTCAACCCTGTGACCACTGACCTCAGAGCAATAATACCTAGCAGGACATAGGAATAATAATCCTGTCATTTAATGCCCTGGGGTATTGTTCAGTGAGTGGTATAACATGTGTTTAACACACACACAATTGTTTCATCCCCAGGACCAAAAAGAAAGGGCACTCGTTATCATATTTGTAAGGAAAATAAACTTTTTGCTCGGTAGTTTTCAAATAGGCAGAACTCAGTTTTCATAATCATCTCCCAGTCCCACAGTAGATTTCTAAAATTAATTCCTCCTCTCTAAACGGAAGCTGCACATGTCCTCTCCGCTGCCCTGGGCCCCAGTGATCACAGTCTCCTCTCTCTCAGTCATTTTAACTTGATTACAATCCACCTGCTATTGGTGTTGTGAAATATAATGCAGCAAGGGGTTACCATGACAGGCTCATGCCACAGTGTGCCCCTGAGTAATTAGGCCATGCAGCAGATCAAGAGAGCAGTGAGGACCTGGGGTCAAGTAGAAGCAACAAGGGAGCCAGAGGGCAGAGAAGGAGAGAAGGGGGCTCTGAGGAAAGAAAGGGAGAGAGACAATGTGGAGAAGAGAAAGAGCTGGAGTGGTGGGTGGTCCTTTTTTCCAGCCGAACACACCTGTCACACCTGACAGCAGCAGGTCATGACTGAAATAATTGCTAGGTCCCTAAGGGCAGGCCACCAGCACTGCCTGTACACTAACAATTGGTATAATGTCATGTTGGCGTCTCTGATACTACTTTGATTTTTTAGGTTTTTTTGGTTGCTTGATTGGTTTTGGTTGTTTGTTTGTTTGTTGGTTGGTTGGTTTTTTCCTGGCATTAAAGGGGTATACCACTGATGGGCTTTGGGTTTGTTTTGTTTTGTTTTGTTTCCTTTTTTATTGTTGTTGTTTTGGTTTGTTTAATGTGTGTGGATGTTCTACCTCTTGTATATCTATGTATCTTGTTTGTCTTTGATGCCTATGGAAGAAGACGGAAGAGGGCATTAGATTTCCTGGGACTGGAGTTATAGACAGGCTTTGGGTTTTAGTTTTTCCTTTGTTTTTGTTCTGTTTTTGATGTCTTTTCTTTTCTTTAATTATGAAAGAGAGATGATATGTTCACATGAGTGCAAGTTTCTACAGGGTTCAGAAGAGAGCACCGGCTTTACTTCCCGCCCCCACACGTGCCCCCAGCCTCTACACTGGTAGTTGGATTTACAGGAGGTAGTAAGCAGGGTGTGATTCGTCTGCTGTGAACTGAACTCGGGCCCCTCTGCAAGAGCTGTGGGCACTTTTTGATTATAAGTGTGAGTGTTCTGCCCAGATGTATGTATGAGCACCAACTGCATGCCTGGGATCTGAGGAGGTCAGAAACCAGTATCAGATCTCTTTGAACTGGAGCCATGGATAGTTGTGAGCTGCCATGTGGATTCTAGCAATTGAACTCAGTCCCCTGTAATAGCAGCAAGTGCTCTTAATCACTGAGCCATCACGCCAGCCCTTATCTATCATATTTAACCTTTAGTTCCAGTTCGTGGAGGGTCGAGACAGGTGGATCTCTATTAGTTCAAGGCCAGCATGGTCTACATTCTGAGTTCAAAGCCAGTCAGGGCAACATAGTCAGACCTTGTTTTTAAGAAGTAAAAAAATGATCTATGTATGTCAAATCATACATAAAGTTAAAGTCCTCTAAAATGTTTCTTTTTGTAGCACATACTAATTACAAATAATGATGGTTTTTTATCTCTGTGGTAGAGTGCTTGCTTCATACACATGATGCCCTAGGTTTAATCCCCTGTACTCACAGAGAAAGAAAATGAGCCAGGGATGTTACTCACTTAGTGCTTACTTAGCACTTACAAGCCCCTGGGTTTGAAATCCACCATAGAATAGGGAGGGAGACAGCCAGTCAGACGCTTGCTGCTAAGCCTGATTAAAAGTAGACACTCTCTTTTGCAACACCATTTTTAGTCATTCTCCTGGTGTTATTATTTCTAACCAAACTATTAATCAGTTTCTGTTACAGGATTACCAGCCACTGTCCACCAAGGAACCCGATACACACATCTACTGAGTGGACCCCGATGGTGAAAGCCAGCTACTCCCCACAACACACTACACTGCTACACCGCAGGAAGTAGTTTAAGAGACACGGTGCCCCAACTCCCCTTTCACCATCGACTTCCCCTCCCCCTTTTTTTCTTCTCTTTATAATAAGAAAAAGGGAGGTATGTTGGTATCAGGCTCCGAACCCAGTGACATCACATCTAGGCCACACCCACAACGTTGCCAAGGCAACCACCATACACTCCCAGAATCCACCTGGCTACCTCACCTTTACATGGGAGAGGCTACGTCTCTGCCCATATAAAACAGGCAGAACCCCCTGACCTTGCTCTTTTCTTCGTCCTTCTTCCATCTTCTTCCCTCCACCTTTGCCCTATCTCCTGAATAACGCCCCCCCCCTTGGAACCGTTTGGTCTGGAGTAGTCCGTTGTAAGCTGCACACAGACGTCTAACACTGATGACTTGAGTTTGATCCCCAGAACCCATGTTGGGAAAGTCAAGGACCAACCCCTACAAATCTTCTGACCATACATGATCACACATGTACACACACACAAATAAATAAATAAATTTTAAAGAAAAAAATATCTAGATTTCAGCACCAGGAAGGAATCTGAGACAGCAGGATAATGAATTTCTTGGTTTGGCTAGGCTATCTAGCAGGACTCTGTCTTTTAAAAAAGCAGGTAAAGGCAGTTGCTGCCAAAACTTGACTACCTGATTCTGATTTTGATACTCAGAAACCACAATAAACAGAACAACTTCTACAAGGTTGTCGTGACTACCACATTGTGTGGCATGTGTGTGTCCACACTCACCATCAGAATAAAGATGAACTTAATTTTTTAAAAAAAATAATAAAATAAAGATGTCATAGGAATCTACACCCGCTGGTAACTTAGAAAGCAGGCACAAACGTACTGTGCTTATGAACAGAGAGGAAGGTTGTTTTATCTCCTCCCAGGCAGATCATCATCCACACAGTCGGAGGCTCTGTAGTCACAACAGAGCTCTACCCAGCAAGTGCCGCCAGTACCTGCTTCGTCCTGAAGGTGTCTCCTGTCACGTCTTCAGGAATATGTGGCTTTTTGTTTTCGGGATTTAGTGACATTCTCTGATGTAGCAGTAGACTTCTCTCAGGAGGAGTGAGTCTGTCTGGCCTATGACTTTCAGGACCATTTTCCAAAAAATTGGCTGAACTTTTTCTCCCTGATGACCGAGAAGACTTTGAGCTTTGTCAGTGTGGAAATGGACACTCCATGCCTTCTTCATCTTCCCATCTAGCAGTCATGGTCCCCTTTGGCTGGCCTCCCTGTGGTCATTTCTTTTCTCTCATAAACAAGGGATGAGCTGGAGTTCTAGATATGTATAAACATCTCCAGAAAAGACAGCTTTGCCTAGCACTTGGGAGGCGGAGGCAGGTGGATTTCTGAATTTGAAGCCAGCCTGGTCTAGAGTGGGTTCCAGGACAGCCAGGACTATACAGAGAAACCCTGTCTCAAAAAACAAAAACAAACAAAAAAAAAAACAAAACAAAAAAAAAGCCCAGTTTTGTCTTTAGATGACATTATACCCAAATTGCTATTCACTTTTGTACTTTGAGGACTCACCTTTAAGAGAGACATCTTAATCTAGAACTCAGATTTGCTTTTAAGTTAGCACTTGTGTATACTAGAAAGCAAATTAGACACAGAATTCGTGTAAAACCAAAGTGAGTAGAATTCTATTGCCAGCATATGTACCTGGAGTGAGACAGGAAGTTACAGTCCCTGAGCCTTGTGTTTGACATTGGATGCAACTGTGCCACATGCCTGCAGTCCCAGCACTCCAAGAGTGAAGGCAGAAGATTGTGAGTTTGAGGTCAACACATCAAGACCGTGTCACAAAATAAAATAATACAAAGAAGAATGGCTAATGTTAGACCCAGTTATGTGCCATGGACAGTTAAAAGCCTGTGTATGTGTACTTACACTGTACATATTATTCTCACAAGCTTGTAGGCTGGTAATAATTATGTCAGTGTAAGAGATAATTATAAGAGAACATTGAGATAATTATTGAGATAATTATACTCAAGAACAAATGACGTCACAGAGAAAACATGAGCTAAACTTCCCAAAGGCATGGTGGCACACTCCTGCTGTATAAGTACTTGAGAGGTGGAGGTAAAAGTTTGAGGCCATAGCTGTGGTGGAGGCTCACACCTTTGATCCCAACACTCTGGAGGCAGAAGTAGCCAGATCTCTGAGTTCGAGACCAGCCAAGACTACACAGATCCTGTCTTGAAAATCAAAATAGGTAGATAGATACATAGATAGATAGATAGATAGATAGATAGATAGATAGATAGATAGATAGATAGATAGACAAAAATAAACCAAAGGGGGAAAAAGAGTTTGAGACCAGCCTGGGACACATAAGATCCTCTCAAAAACAAGCATGGCTGGAGATGTAGCTCAGTTGGTTAGAGTGCTTGCATAGCAAGCATGAAAGCCCTGACCATCCCTAGCATGCACAAAACATGGTGTCATGACAAGCATCCATCCCAGCAGCCCTCAAGATGTAGAGGCAGGAGGCCAGCCTCAGCTACAGGCTATGTGAAACCCTATATCAAAGCAAAAAAGCAGGAATTAAGCACTTCTGATTCTGCCTTCTTAACTGGGTATGGCAGCTCACACATAATTTCAGCATCGGGAAACAGAGGCAGCTGACATACAGACATATCAATTCAGTCTCACTACCCATCCTCTTCAGAACAAGGGTCTACAGTTGTACTTGAATGACATGCTCAAGCCATGGAGTTCCATCCCTAGAACCAGAAGAGTAATTCTGGCCCAAGCATGCATGCTGGCAGCCACCTTGCTCTACTTGCCCTGATGGAAAATACATACAGATGTTTGTAATAAGGCATTTTTCTATTCATCTGGCTTCCTGTTTGTTCCCTGATGCTGTCTCTTTTATGAAGTCTTTATCAATATCATGTTGAGCTTTCAGTGGCTATAACCTAATAATTCCCAATTAGAAAAGAATGAAGCAGTTTTTTCTGCTGACTCCATTACCTGAGAGACTAGGGAAAGAAGACTGCAGTTCTAAGTATAGCTGAACAGCATGATCCTATTAGCATTTTTAAGCTTGTAAAATTTTTCTTCAGGGGGCTGGCAAGGTGGTTCAGTGGGTAGATACTTATTGCCAAACCTGACAGTTTGAGTTCTGTTCCCAAGAACTTACATGGTAAAGGGGCAGGTCCAACTGCCACAGGTTATACTCTGACCTCTACTCATAGACAGGTGTTTGTGTGTGTGTGTGTGTGTGTGTGTGTGTGTGTGTGTGTATCACACACAACCAAAATCAGTCAATCAATGTAAAAAAAAACACGGTTTTTCTCCATCTCTGTATCACAGAGCATTCACCTTTTGTTTGTTTGTTTTTTGTCTTGTCTTGTTTTGTTTTGTTTGGGGTTTGGATTTTTTGTTGTTGTTTTTGGTTTGGTTTGGGTTTTAGTTTTGTTTTGTTTTGTTTATCTTTTTTTCTAAGACAATGTTTCTCTGTGTAACAGAACCAGCTGTCCTGAAACTGGCTCTGTAGACCAGGCTAGCCTCAAACTCACAGAGATCTCTTCGCCTCTGCCTCTACTAGGATTGAAGACATGCACCACCGTCACTCAGCTGATTAATCTAATCCTTCCTTTGTGGTCAGAATATTTGAATCAAATATATCTTGAAATATATGAGAGCTGGTCATGGTGACATATTCCTTCAACCCCTTACGAGACCAGATATCAAGAGGTCAATGTCATTCTCAACATCTCAAGTTTAAGGCCACCCTGGGCAACTTGAGACATTTCCAAAACAAAAAACAAACAACGCTGTAAATCTGTGTTCCTTTACACTGTCAGTACTTTTGTAGTCAACTAACCAACCTCCCTATTCCTTCCTCCTTAGTCTTCCACTGAGTCTCCCAGCTTTTGGGGAATGTGGGAAAAAACAACTCCCGGAGGGGAGGAAGTCCGGAGGGAGCCAGGCTCCCCTGGCTTTTATAGGAAGGAGGAAAAAGAGGAGGGAATAACTTAATTACTACACCCCCACCCCAGCCTTTAGGTAATTCATTAATATTTTAATCTCTGGAGGTGGAGACCTGCTAATCATGCCCTCTACCTGTGTGCTACGTGACTGAAAGGTGCAGGTTAAATGGAGTTACCTCGTCCAAGGCCGGACAGGGGAAAGGTACTTTATCTGCTACTTAGTCAAATCTCACTGGCTGGCCTGGAACTCACTATGTAGCCCAGGCTAACCTCAAACTTGGGGAAATCCTCCTTGTCTAAGTGTTTCAATTACAAGTGAAGCCCTTCTGCTGTGATTCTACTCTGCTTCAGCAATCTTGGGTTTCTTTCTTTTTTTTCCTTTTTTTATTTTTTGAGAATTTTAGACATGTATACAATGAAATATGATTATATCCTCCCTCCATTTTAACCCCTTTTCTTCCCCCAGTATTCACCCTTACATGTCCATGTTCCCCTCCTAACCCCAGGATTCACCCCTACATGTCCATGTTCCCCCTCCTAACTTCATACCTCCTTTTTTTTCACACTAAGTCGTTATGTTGTCCCTATATGTAGGATGTGGGGCAATCGTCCAGAGCATGAATAGGTTACTACCTACCAGTAGCCATGTTGTTAAATTGCCTTCTAAGTATGTAAATATGTGTTTACATACTTTTATGTTTATATCCATAAACCTGGGCAGGGCAGAGAAGCTTCTATTTACAATGGGCGGGCAAAGCAATGAGCTTTTTATTGTTGTTGTTGGTTTGGGGTTTTTTTTTTGGGGGGGGTTGTTTTATTTTGTTTTTTAAGACAGGGTCTTTCTGTGTAGCCCTGCCCACCCTGGAACTCTCTCTATAGAACAGGCAGGTCTTGAACTCAGAGATCCATCTGCCTTTGCCTCCCAAGTGCTGAGATTGAAGGCATGTACCACCACCACCTTTTTTTTTTTACATTCCCTATTAATAAGAACATGGAATGTTTGTTTTTCAGTGCCTGGTTTGTTTCACTTAACATCATGTCCTGCAGGTTCATATATGTTGCCCCAAGGGTTCTTGCTGACCCCCCAGCAGCCCTGTATGTCATCTCATCATCTACAGAGTGTACTATATCCTGTTTACTTTCAAAACTCTTCCTCTCTCACTGGGGCAGAGAATCACTGCCACAGTCGTCAGTGTCCTCTCTCATTTGACTTTAACATGGATTCCCATGGTGTTTCCTCACTAACAGCTGTGGTCCTAGAATATCAGTTCTGCCGAGGAAGCCTTTGAATTGTGCTTAGTTTTACCTTCTGATTTCCCTTTGAGAGAAACAAATGAGGGATGGAGAGATGGCTCAGTGGTTAAGAACATTGACTGCTCTTCCAGAGGTCCTGAGTTCAATTCCCAGCATCTAAAATGTGGCTCAACAGTCAAGAACGCTTGCTGTTCTTATAGAAGACTCTGGTTTGGTTCCCAGCACTCACCTGGTCAGTCACAACCATCTGTAACTCCAGTTCTAGGTGATCAATGCCTTCTTCTGACCTCCATTGGCAGCAGACAGGAGTGTAGTGCACATACAGAAATGCAGTCAAAACATGCATACAACTAAAATAAATAAATCTGTTTTCTTAACATTATGTTCCTTTCAGATATGGAATCATCCCATGGGACCAACAATTTAGCTATTAGAAGAAACATTTATGGACTGAGCTTTTGAGAGAAGTTGACAAGTGACAAAAGTGCATCTCCTCACCCTGACAGGATTAATGAGTGAGTCTGAACAACCACAGGGCTCTGGAGAAAAAAAGATGTCTATGATTTAACAGACAGGGCTAGAAAAGCACCCACCGATACAGGAAACACACCTATACCACTTGTGAGACCTCAAAAGAAGAGCCTCTTCTCATGTCAGGTCTATGGGAAGGCTTGGGTATCAGCTTCGTCATGGATATCAGCTTAGTGGGCCTCAAAAAACTGACATTGGTGAGAAGCCCTATGAATGTAAAGACTGTAAGAAAGCCTTCCTCTGGCATAATCAGCTTACTCAACATCAAAAAATTCACACCAGGGAGAAACTTTATGAATGTAACAATTGTGGGAAGGCCTTCTGCTGGAGTTTTGTAATTCATAAAAAAACTCACACTGGCGAAAAACCATACTTATGTAAAGACTCTGGGGAACCCTTTAGACAAGGTGATGAACTCAATCTGCTCAGCAGCTTCAGACTGGGGAGAGAGGCTACGAGTGTAGTGATCGTGGGAAGACTTCTAGCCACCTCTATAAACTTCTGCATCACAAGAGAATCCATAGTGATGATAAGCCCTATGAATGTAAAGTCTGTGGGAAGGCCTTTATTTGTAGTTCCCACCTCCGTCAGAATAAGAGAATCTACACAGGTCAGAAACCCTTTGAGTGCCAAGAGTGTGGGAAATCCTTCCCGAGAATCAGCTGCCTCACTCAGCACCAGATGATTCACACTGGGAAGAAGCCTCATGAATGTAGGGAATGTGGGAGGGCCTTTCAATGGGTGACAAGCCCTGTTAAACACAAGAGAGAGCATTCAGGGGAGAAACGCTATAAATGTGCAGAATGTAGGAAGGGCTTTAGTTGTGGCTATCACCTCACCCAGCTTGAGAGAATTCACGGAGGGGTGGGGAGGGGGGAGGAACCCTTAGAAATGTAAGGAATTCGGGAAGACCTTCATACACAGATCAAGCCTTCTTAAACGTGAGAGAATTAACACAGGAGAGAAAACCCATGAATGTGAGGAATATGAGAAAGCCTTTAGTCATGGCCACCAGCTTAGACAGCATGAGAAAATTCACATTGGCAAAATGGTATAAGGAGTGTGAGAAGGTTTACAATAACATAAGCCATCCCAGAGAACTTCCAAAGACTCACGGACATTGAAAGCATTGACTACAAAGAGCTTATCAAGGCCTCTGGCATACATCTGTTCTTTCTTTGGTGAGTAACTTATTTTAAGCCAGCCTTCCATGGTCATTTTCCAGAGGTAAATTTGGGAAAGTATAAACATCACTTTTCTTAATGATCATATCCTTCTATACTGGCATTTTTACGGAATAAGTTGGTTGAATAAATTCATAGAAGCTCACCAATACCATTCCACCACTTCAGGTTCATTCTGGGGAGCAACTCTGCTCATGTGACACTCTTGGGAAAGCCTTAAGTCTTGGCAATATACCATTCCGCTAGCATCACCGTCCCACCTCTTTGCTTTCTGTGAGACATTCACCAGCTGCTCACTACCCCTGAAAAACTCATCGTACGCTGAAGAAAAGCAATTGAAAATGCACTTAAGAGACGTTACCAACCAAGCACCACAGTTTTAACCCAGCCTTCCTCAAATGTGCTGAGAACACACCCTTTAGCCTGGGCAAAATCCCACACAAAGCTATTCGGTAATAAAATGCTGAGTGAGTATCTCACATAATTTCTTGACTAATGGTAGCACGTGCCTATGATCTCGAGAGGCTGAGATAAAAAGATTGAGAGTTCAAGGCTAGCCTGAGCAACATACCAGATTCCAGACTAGCCTACATAGCATAACCCCAACTCAAAAGAAGAAGAGGAAGAAGAAGAGGAGGAGGAAGAGGAGGAGGAGGAGGAAGGAAAAAAATGTTGTTTCAAACTTGAAAATCAGTGGTTGTATCAAGTACCTGTTAGCATCATTGTGATACTGAGGAGTCTCTGATTATACTAGGAACACTGTCACAACATCTTGAAGTTTGAAAATCAGAACTTTTCAGAGTTGAAAATGAGTAGTTGTATTGAACCTATTTTCATGCCATTGTAGAGTTGAAAAATGAGTGGCAGTATGGAAGTGCTTTTACACTGTCATAAAGTGAAAAAAACAATCAGTTATAGTTACTATACTTTTGTGCTGTTGTAAAGCTGAGAGTTAGTGCTGTGTTGAGTGTGCTTTCACTGTTGACAAAGCCAGTGGTCATGCTGGGTCTGCTTTTCAAAGCTGAGATCAGTAGTCATATTGAACATGCTTTCATACCATTACAAAGTTGAAAATCAATATTTCCGCAGATGCCCTCTCACACCATCAGAAATTTGAACAATCAGTAGGTGCATGTGGACACACATTTACACTATGGTGATCTGAAAAAGCTGTGCTTGCATGGATAGCTTTTGTGCCTTCATAAAGTTGAAAAACTAAAAGCTAAAACCTCCATAAATCAAGACAATATTTGTAAAAAAATGTGTGTCCTGTACATTTCTAATACATAAGGATAATCACATTGAAAATTAAATGGTCAATGTAAACTCCTTGAGACAGTCTCCTAAGAGACAGCTCCCTAAGTAATGCCGATTTTTGTTCTTGTGGTTATCACCATTAATGTTGCTGTTCATGAGCCATTCCAGGGAAAGCCCCTGTGGGTGCAGTGAGGTTTAACAAAGGCTCAAAAATCATAGAGATGGTTGTTGCCATCTTGAGTTAAACAGTGCTTTCTTTGGTACACACACTACAGTGTGTAGAAAAGATCATTAGACTTCATCAGAAGTATGGTCTGTAGATGAAAAAGAGGGCAGGGGCCGGGCGGTGGTGGCGCACGCCTTTAATCCCAGCACTTGGGAGGCAGAGGCAGGTGGATTTCTAAGTTCCAGGCCAGCCTGGTCTACAGAGTGAGTTCCAGGACAGCCAGGACTATACAGAGAAACCCTGTCTTGAAAAACAAAAACAAAAACAAAAACAAAAACAAAAACAAAAAACGAAAAAGAGGGCAGGGAGCAAAGTGGGAGGGTACTGTGTGTGCACCAGTCTGCAGACTCACAGAGGCATGGGGAATCCTCAAATTCAACATAGACTCTCCCAAAGGAGGGTGACACATGTCAGAGATCACCGGGTAGCAAATAAGAAAATGGAAATGCACCCCACCTTGTTTCTCAGCAAGGAAATGCAACAGAAAACCACTACAGGATGTCAGGAGAGTCACCAGAACTCCTAACATCAAAATGAGAAAGTACATCAAATATTTCAGCACACGAGTGAGGGAGGTGATGGGCGTTACTTTGGCTCACTCATTCCCTGTGATATACACGTATTAAGACATCAGTGTTCCCTACAAATGTAATACAGAGAGCAAAAGATAAATTATTTATTCATTAAAAATAATAAAGTTTTAAAAGGTAACCTTGGACTGGACTTGGATAGTCAGATGCACTGATTGTGAATTAATGAAGCCAGTGAACATTCCACAAGGAGGCAGCGGGGTGAAGGCACTTGTTTTCCTTGGTGAGGGGACTCTGACCCACAGGACTCCTAGAGTTCTAGGAGGGTATCCGAAACAGAGGTAGGAACGAAGCTTTTTTATGAGATGCCTAGAATAAGGGGAGAATTATCTTGGGGAGGAGCGTGGAACTAAGAGAAACTGAATTTGATATGGAATAGGAAGAGTTTCTGGAGCCAAAGAAAAAGCATAAAGCTCAAGGCCAAGTGCCTGTAAGGTGAACAATCTCGGATGCATTCCACTACACACAACTGCCTTAAAGATGTTTTGTGGAACTTGGTGACGGACACAGAATCTAGGACTGAAGTAAGGAGTATGTTTGATTTATCTTAGGAATAATCTTATCTGAGGCCTTTTCATTATTGAATTACGTATGCCTTGGTGATATCTTAATATTTTGAGTCCTCACCAGTGAGTGGTGATCCACACCTTTAATCCCAGCACTCAGGAAGCAGAGGCAGAAGGATCTCTCTAAGTTCTAGGCCAGCCTGGTCTATAGAGCTAGTTCCAGGTGAGGCCTCTAGACATGTTCACAGTGTCAGACTCTGGTTTCAGGGGCAGCCTCCCTCCTACACTAGGCTTCATGTGCAAATATCCCTGTAGACACTGTGCTCCTTATTGCCCACTTCTGAATACACCATGCCAATATCAGAAGTGACCCAGAACCCCTTACCAAGGGAGGTGGGCTCTCCCTTCCCTACCATTGCTTTGTAAGCAGGAAATAGATGTGATGAGAAAGAAGGGAGAATGAAGTGAGAGGAGAGTCAGAGGGATTAGCAATAAGAAAGTGAGGACCATGATGCAGAACACCAAGAAATACAAGGCCATGCACAAAGGCAGTGTGATGGTTTATATAAACTCAGTCCAGGGAGTGGCACTCTTAGGTGTGGTGCTGTTGGAGTAGGTATGTCACTGTGGGTGTGGGCTATAAAACCCTCATCCTAGCTGCCTGGGAGTGAGTCTTCAGGTAGCTGCCTTTAGAATAAGAGATGGAACTCTCAGTTCCTCCAGCCCCACCTCTGTCTGGATGCTGCCGTGTTTCCGCCTTGATGATAATGGACTGAACCTCTGAACCTATAAGCCAGCCCCAATTAAATGTTGTCCTTATAAGAATTGCCATGGTCATGGTGTCTGTTCACAGCAGCAAAACCCTAAGACAGGCAGTATGACTTGGTTTCAGATGAGAATGTTTTGACCTAGCATAAGGTCAGGTGTGCTGGACCATGACCTTAATCCAGCACTTAGGAGGCAAAAGCAGGTGGATCTCTGTGAGTGTGAGGCCAGCCTGGTCTACATAGTGAGTTCTAGAACAGCCAGGGATCTGAACTCTGAGCCTCATGCTTGTCAACTGAGCCATCTATTTCTCAGGTCCTTTTTTGTAACTGGGTCTCACTACATAGTCTAAGCTGGCCTTCGACTCTTGGCATTATCCTGTCTTAGCCTACTGTTCTGAGATGACAGCCATGCATCACCCTACCCAGCTTCCCTTTGGCTATCACATTTGTTTTCTGATATCTAAACAGGGGAGGGGTGCAGCTCAGGAACGGAGCAGTTACTTGGAAGTTGCAAGTCTCTGGCTCTGATGCCCATCATTGCAGAAAAAAAGTTCACATTTCAATAAAGCTTCATAGTAAATTTTGTGTTCAGTCTCCTACATGTTATTTTTGGTTTTGTGTGTGTATACCTGAGTGTATGTACATGCACCAAATGCTTTCAGGAGGCTGCAGAGGCCAGAAGGAAGTGTTGGATCCCTTAGAACTGGAATAACAGACAGATGAATTACAATGAGAATGCTGGGAATCGAACCCAGGTATCGTACAAGAGTAGCAAGTTTAATGGCAGAGCCTCTCCAGCCACTACATGGTTTTGTTTTACTTGTTTGGTATTCCCTACACCACCTCCCTACATCATCATGAAGGCTGAGCTGACCTCAAACTTGTAATCCTACCAAAACTATGTTTCAGGCTTATGCCATTGTACCCAGCCAGTCTCTGAATCATAATAAAACTTGAGCATTCAAGCTGGGTGTGGTGGCATGCAATGCAATCAGCACTCAAGACGCTGATACAGGAAAGTTGCCTGAGTTGGTGGCCAGCCTGGGATACATGATGAAACTGTGTTTAAAGAGCTAAAGGCTAAAGCCCCACACGGTAGGACAAAACTGACTCCCACAAGTTGTTCTCTGGTGTCCACATGCACGCATGCCACAGGTCTACCCACATACACACACAAAAAAACAAAGTCATATTTGTTCAATCCTCATTTATTTCACTTAACATAACATACATACTCCATGTTCCTGTACGTATTGCCACAGATGAACAATGCACTATGTATCTAGAAAATGCTCCAAAAATTTTTAAATGTTTTCATCACAAAATATAAACATAGGGTGTAGCTTGGTTGGTAAATTGGTTGCCTTAACACGCTTAAAGCCCTGGCATGATTTTTGCACCACAGTAACTGAGCATGGAGACAGGCCAGGGGTGGCACGTGCCTTTAACCCCAGCACTCAGGGGAAGATCTCTGAGTTGAAGGCCAGTATGATCTATACAGTAAGTTACAGCGATAGCCAGAACTACACTGAGAAACCCAATGGCTTGAAAAACAGAACAAAAACCAACAATGAGCACTGTCCACACCTGTAATACCAACATTTGGAGAACTGGTGACAGAAGGGTCAGGAGTGCATGATACTGTTTGGGAGTGGGGTGCCGGGGGAGGGGGGATATAGAGGCCAACAAGATGCCTCAGTGGGTAAAGTGGTTGCCACAAAAGCCTAAAGAACTGAGGTGAAAAGGGAGAAGGAATCTACAAAGTTGCCCTTTGACCTCCACAAACACTCTGGCACACTGTTCTCTTTCTCTCTCTTTCTCTCTGTCTCTCTCTCTCCATAAATAAGAATGTTCAGAAGATCTCAAGTTCAAGTCTGACTTGGGCCATGCAAGACTAACCCTACCCAAACATAAAAAGAAGCAGATAGATACATTAATCAGTTTTATTTAGCTAGTCTATAATGTGTGAATATCTAAATTGTATTGTCAGTTAAATAACTAAAGGGGCTGGGGATGTGGCTCGGTGGTAGAGTACTTGCCTAACATATACAAAATCGTGGAACTAATTTCAATACACACAAAAAAAAAAAGTTAAGGAATTTGCTCACAAATAACAATGCTATAAAAATAAGTCCCATCTACCATCTCCAGCCCACAAATATTCAAACTTTTCCTTGACCTAAAGACACCTACAGGAGATAGTTCAGTGGTAGAGCATTTGTCTCAGATGCACCAAGACTCTAAGTCCAATTCTCAGTACTGCTTCCCCAACACATACATACACACACACACACACACACACACACACACACACACACACACACACA
>JANHMN010000003.1:16956909-16991628 GCA_030674055.1 Rhabdomys pumilio
CACACACACACACACACACACACACACACACACACACACACACACACGCGGAAGGAAGGAAGGAAAAGAAGGGGAAGGGGAGAGGGAGGAGAAGGGAAAAGGGAAGGGAAGGGAAGGGAAGGGAAGGGACACCCATGGGGTCCTGGAAGCATCCAGTTTCTGCAGTTAAGGTAATTCAACCCCGGGAGTATGTTCCTGGAGAGTCTGGGAGCTTGAGGCTGTTGGCTGTTGGTCATTCTTCTCTTCCAAGCTATGCTGGATCCCATATCCAAAGTAGATAGCAAATCCTAAAAGGGAATAGAGACAGTGAGGTACCCACTGGGGAATTCTCCACATGGCCTCAGAATCTTTCAAAGACAGGCAATTAGAAGACTGTTGGACTTGGTTGCCAAAGGATCTCTTCCCCAGTAAGCTACTCACCGATCACCATCCAGATTCCAAAGCGAATCCAGGTTCCAGAAGTCATTTGCATCATCAGGTAGATATTCACAAAGATACTCAGTGCAGGAAGCACTGGCAGGGCTGGAACCTGTGGGCACAGCCTGTAAATCCCTGTGCACAGCAGACACCTGAGCTCTTTCCCATGAGTGAAAGACACAGCCCCCTCCCTGGGCTCTGCACTCAGTTCCTGCTCATACTGGAGACCCCATGGGATGTGCCAGAAGGGACATATACTGAGCACCGAAACACTAAGATGGGGCTTGTAACCCAGTGCCTCTTTTTGAGGGGTGGGGGGAGATTTGAGATAAGGTTTTTCTGTAAAACAGTCCTAGCTGTCCTGAAACTCTCTTTGTAAACCAGGCTATCCTTGAACTGAGAGATCTGCCTGTCTCTGCCTCCTGAGTGCTTGGATTAAAGGCACATTAAAGGCATGTACCATACCACATACCCAGCAGCAAGTGTCTTTTTTTTTTCCATTTTTAAAATATTTTATTAAGATTTATTTGTTTTATGTATATTAGTGTTCTACCTGCATGTACACCTGCAAGCCAGAAGAGGGCATTAGATCCCATTAAAGATGGTTGTGAGCCATCATGTGGTTGCTGGGAATTGAACTCAGAACCTTTGGAAGAGCAGCCAGTGTTCTTAACCAGTGAGCCATCTCTCCAGCCTCCATATGTCTTTTGTTTATTTGATTGATTTTGCTTTTTTGAGACAGGGTTTCTTTGAGTAGCCATGGCTGTCCTGCATATAGACCAGGCTGGCCTCAAACTCAGAGATCTGCTTGCCTCTGCCTCTTGAATGCTGGAATTAAAGGCACACACCACCACGTCCAGCAGTAGATGTCTTATTTTTTGGACATAGTCTCAAAGAGGTCCCTGAACTTCTGCTTCTCCAGCCCCTACACTTCCCCTGTACTGGAATTATAAACATGCACCACTATTCTTGGTTCCTGTGGTGCTAGTATCAAACCCAAGACTTCACCCCACCATCTGACTACATTCCCACCCCCTCTGGCTTCTTTTCAGTACTGGGGATTGCACCCAGAGTTTCATGCATATTAAGTAAGTATTGTACCACTGAGTTACATCTCCCAGACTTTGGGGAGAGGGCACTTTGGGATTTTTGTTTGGTTCCTCAAACCGAGCATAGCCTTGAATTCCTGAGTTCCCTCTACCTCCCTAGTATTAAAAGTATAGGTATGTAGCAACAACATACCTGTATTATTTTTATTTTGAGACAGAATTTCACTAAACTACTTGTCTAGAAGTAGCTACAGCTCATGCTGGCCTTTAATGTGTGAGCCTCCAGAGTATCTGGGAGCTCTGCCCATTGGTGTATTGAAAGGAGTTGTAAAACAGGCACTCACTATGTAGCCTTTGCTGGCCTGAAATACTCTGTGTAGACCAAGCTGGCCTCAAGCTGGGAAATTACCTATCCCTGCTTCTGTCTCCTGAGTTCTGAGACTAAAGACAAGGACCACCATGCTCAGCATGTCTAGTGGTTTTATCAGTCCCCGCCCCTTTCTTCCATGGTAAAGTAAAACATGCTTAGAACTTAAGTCAGGTGTGACCACCTCCCTAGGGTGCATTATCTTAGAAGTCAGTCACCTACCTTGAAGTGGAGAGGAGTAGTGCTCTGAGGCTGTCTCCAGATGACAATGACTACCCCGAAAGTAAGAAGTAACAGTAAAGCAGTCACAGCTATCAAAACTGGGTGTCCAGAGAATAGCTGTGTGGACCACTGGACCAGGATCAGGCACAGGACCATCAGAAGGAAGACTGCAAGTCAAGTTGGGGAGAAGTCTGTCACAACACTGGGCGACATCCCACCAAACCTGTGTGTACTATGCCTCCTGCTCTGCTAATGACATCCACCCCATGCTATCAGCTTCCAAATGCCCAAGGAGTAAAGTCCCAGCGGTCACCAAGCAAGGAAGCACATCCATAGACAATCCGGCCAGATATCAGAGTTGGGGTGGTATCCGTGGGGATACAGAGTCTCCTTGCAATCCCTGGAGTCCCTTCTGGAGAAATAGGCTCCACGCATGAAGAAAGTTCAAGTCCAGGCTCCAGCTCAACAGCTACACTCTCAGATTTCTCCTTCTTACAAGAGCGTAAGTTCTCGTCTGGCTGGTACCTGAATGAGTGAGATAGCATAGAAACATTACCAGCTGCCCCCATTCATACAAGTGACAGGATAAGCATCTGGCTGTCTTCATGACCCCATAACACTCAGCCAAGGTGTGATGGAGTCTCACCTGAGGACCAGAACAGAGAAGGCCACCAAGGAGTAGGCGAGCAGGGTCCCTATGGATGAGAGGTCCACCAGATCACTGAGCTCGACGAGGAAAGCCATAAATGCTAAAAGTGATGAGAACAAAGGTTGGTGTAAAACCTGTGAGGCATTAGCTAGTGAACACAGCCAAGCTGGTGAAATTGGTAAGGCTGGTTGTCTTACCTGCAATGCTTCCACAAAGCACCGTGGCTAGGACAGGGGTGTGCGTTCGAGGATGAACACGGGCAAGTTTCCGGAACAGGAGCCCATCCTCTGCCATGGAATACACCACCCGAGGCACGGGGAAAATGGAACCGATGAGGCTATTACAGAAGAGGAACACACGTAAGAGACTCCAGCGGGTGTCAATGAGCAGGTTCTGCTCCTTTAGCCATGTATGACATTTCCCCTCCCTCTCTTCTCTCTATTTCAAAGGTTGAGACAGCTGAGAATCTAGCAGCAAATGAGAAAAACCTTTGATACCAACCTAGATGAAAGGGCACATAAGGTTCCCACAGCTACTGCATAGCGAGCAGGATCCCATCCAATGTGGATAAATGCCTGGGGCAAGGGGCTGTTGATGTTAATCTGGTAGTAGGGCATCATGAGGGTGAGTGCCGCCGAAACACCAAAATACATCAGAAAGCAAATGAAGAGCGAGGTCACGATGCCCAATGGGATGGAACGCTGGGGACAACGGGCCTCTTCCCCTGCAGGGATGCAACAGACCTTGATTCAGAAGCACTCACAGGCCACCACACACATCCACTCCTCTCCTATGCTCCCAAACGCAGGTTAACCCTCCACCAGCCCTTACATGTATATGCTTTTGATAGGACAGAGGGACTACTACTCACCTGTACTCGCAATACAGTCGAACCCAATGAAGGCGAAGAAACAGGTTGCTGTACCACGGAGAATCCCAGTCAAGCCAAAAGGCATGAACCCTCCAGAGCCCAGTGGTCCCAAGCTGTGGCAAGAGCAAGGAGGAGGAAATCATTGCAGGGACACAGGGCATAATGGGGTGTGCCTATAATCCCAGCACAGGAACTCAGGCTGAAGGTTCACAGCTAACTCTAACTGTATACCTCGGAGCCAGCCTGGACTACACAGCAAGACCTTGTCTCAAAACACAAAAACAGTGAAGATGCAGAACAAGGGATACTAGGACATAGCTCAGTTGATAGAGTGCTTGCTTAACATACATACTATGGGTTTGATCCCAACATGTATAATCCTGGCACTTGAGAAATAGAGGCAAGAGAATCCATGTGGTTGCTAGGCAGTGGTGACACACGCCTTTAATCCCAGTACCTGGGAGGCAGAGGCAGGCGGATTTCTGAGTTCGAGGCCAGCCTGGTCTACAGAGTGAGTTCCAGGACAGCCAGGGCTACACAGAGAAACCCTGTCTCGAAAACAAACAAAAAACAAAACAAACAAAAAACAGAAATCTGTGGTTATCCTTCACTACATTGTAAGTTAGATGCCAGGCTGAGATCCATGATTCCCCTGCCTCAAAAACCACCATAAAGGAGACTAGACAGATGACTCAGCAGTTAAGAGCACTGGTTGCTCTTCCAGAGGGCCTAGGTTCAGTTCCCAGCACCCATATGGTAGTTCAAAATCATGTTTAATTCTGAGTACAGGGGATCCAAAGCCCTCTTCTGGACTCCACACGCACCAGGCATGCACATGGTACATGTACATATGTCCAGTCAAAATCACTCATACACAAATAAATATTAACAACTGCCAGGCAGGGGGCTAGACACATGGCTCAGCAGTTCAGAGCACTGGCTGTTCTTCCAGAAGTCCTGAGTTCAATCCCAGCAACCACATGGTGTCTCACTACCATCTGTAATACTATTCAATGCCCACTGCTGGTGTCTGAAGACAAATACATTGTAATCACATATATAAAATAAATAAATCTTTAGAACAAACAAACCTGCCAGCCATAATGGTACACACCTTTACTCCCAGTAGTTGGGAGGCAGAGCCTGATGGATCTCTGAGTTCAAGGCCAGCCTCCTCTACACAGAGAGTTTCAGAACATTTAGAGTTATATAGTGAGACCTTGTCTTGAGAGAAACAAAAATGCTGATGGGGGTGGGGCAGGACACAACCCTTTAATGCCAGCACTCAGGAGACTGAGGCAGGCAAATCTCAGCCTAGTCTACAGAGTGAATTTCGGGACAGCCAAGGCTACACAAAGAAACCCTGTCTTGAAAAAAGAAAAAGGAAAGAAACAAACAAGGAAAGAATAAAAGGAAAGAAAAGAAAAAAAGAAGAGAAACAAGAAGTCTCAAAATTAAAATAATTTTTAAAAGAAAACCATTGAAAGGTTATACATAATTTCCACAGTATCTCTCTGTTGGCACACAGTTTTGAGGTGCTACATGCCTCACTTGGGCCCAATAGCCAGACCCCTTCTCTCTGCGCCCCTTCCTGCCCTGAGCTAGCTGTGTCCTTTGAGGCTCCTGACCTGTCAGTGCTGTTGGATTCTGACAGAGCCAGTTTGTAGTCATCCTCTGTGAGCTGCCAGTTGTGTAGCTTGCCGTTAATGAGGCCAGAGAGGGACACGAAACACAGCACCAGAAGATTCACTCCTGTGAAAACCCTGGTGAGCAGGGCTGACTCTCGTGCTCCCAGGGCCAGGATTCCTGCAGGAAAGGGAATGGAAAAAAAGCAGTAAGAACCCTAACATGGCTGTGGTAGCACACACCAGAAATACCAGGACACGGAGTGGTGGAATTAAGAGCTTAACCAACCCAGATACACAAGAAGAGAGACTGTGGGTCAATGTCAAAAAATTTAGGCTGGAGAGATGGTTGATTAAAAGCACTGGCTGCTCTTGCAGAGGTTCAGTTCCTAGAACCCACATGGTGGCTTTGATACTTCCTCCACAGGCACTATGGCACCAGGCAGATACTTGGTATACATACATACATACATGCAGGCAGGCAAAACACATAAAGTAAGATCTAATTTCTTTTTAATTTGGTCAAGAAGAAAGTCTTGCAAGAAGACTTATCAGGTAAAAATGCTTACCAAAAAGCCTGGCAATCTGAGTTCTGTCTCTAGGTCCTTACATGGTAGAGAGGACCAACTTCCACAATTTGTCCTGTGACCTCCATAGGCATGTAACCCCCCCACACACACACACACACATACAATCAATCAATCAATCAATCAATCAATCAATCAATGTAACTGCAGAAGTAGAAGCGAATTCTACATCAGTGGATCTCAGCAGAAGGTTAGGGGGGTGGGGTACCACAGACACCTGGCTTGTCACAGTGGGGAAGAGGGTACAAAAGCTAGGCATTTGTTACTCAGTATTCTATTTTTTTTTAATGCACACAATAATCATCTTTATTGAAAAAAATTACATGAAATAAAATAAGGATATTCAAGGAAAATGTAGGCCATAATGTCATCAGGGCCAAACGACTGCAAAATGTCTGGAATGAAAACAATGTAGGGCCCCAGGGAGAAATTGTTTTATTAGCTTTGAATAATGCCTTTGGTTTTGAGTTAGACCTTTTTCCTCTTCAAGTCAAATGTAAGCACCACTTGGGGCTAGATTGGCAAATGACACAATTAGCTGGTTACTCAGTATTCTACTACAGACTCACAGCCCCCAGTATGGGAAAACCCCTGACTCCCACTCTGCCCTCCTGTGCCTTAGATTTCACATCTCCCACAGGCTCCATTCCTCCCACACACTCACCACCCTTCTCCAACATGTCTCACCAGTGAGGACTATCACCAGACCAAGCGCAAAAAAGTCTGGATACTTGGCCAGAAAGTTGGGCACTTGGATCGGGAAAGTCGTCTGCATGGTTTGGGAGATATGGTTCCCTATGAGGCCATCGAAAGCTGCACTCCAGGCCCGAGCCACACTGGCTGCACCTGCAAGAAGGGGAACCTTTATTTACAAGCAGAAAGTGAACCCTTAGATACAGACAGAAAGAAGAGAGAAACATATCTAATCTCAATCTGTGCTGTGAGGAGCAGGGGTGAAAATCACATACAAAATATATAATCTCTCTGTTCCAGGCCATCCATACCATCTAGGGAGGGATCCATCCCATCTGCAGACAACCCTGACACTATTGCTGAAGCCAAGAAGCACTTGCTGACAGGAGCCTGGTATGGCTGTTCCCTAAGAGGTTCTACCAGCACCTGACCAATACAGATGCAAATACTCACAGCCAACTACAAGTCTGAGCCCAGAAACCTCAGTGGAAGAGTTAGGGGAAGGACTGATGGAGCTGAAGGGGATTGCAACCCCTTAGGAAGGACAATACCAACTAACTGGACCACCCAGAGCTCCCAAGTACTAAACCACCAACCAAAGAGGAAGCATTGAAGGATTCATGGCTCCAGATACATATGTAGCCAAGGATGGTTTTATCTGGTATCAATGGAAGGGGAGGCCCTTGGTCCTGTGGATGTGCGTTGCCCCAGCATAGGGAGAAGCAAGAACAGTGAGGCAGAAGTGGGTGAGTGGGTAGAGGAACACACTCATAGAGGCAAAGGAATGGGAGAGAGTAGGAAGGAGATGGAGGGTTTGTGGAGGGGTAACCAGGAAGAGGGATGTTATTTGAAATGTAAACAAATAAAAATAAAATTAAGGGGCTGGAAAGATGGCTCGGTGGTTAAGAGCACTGCTTCCAGAGATCTTGAGTTCAATTCCCAGCAACCACATGATGGCTCACAACCATCTATAATGGGATCTGATGCATTCTTTCAATGTGTCTGAAGACACATTAAAAAGCTACAGTGTACTCATATAAATAAAATAAATAAATAAATAAATATTTTTTAAAAATCAATCAAGTAAATAAATAAAGATATATAATCTCACAAGAGTTTCTTGAGATAGGCATTTAGTTCTGTGGCAGAGGACTTGCCTCGCATACACAAGGCCCTGGGTTTGAGCCCAGACACTGAAAGAACAAACAAAATGGTAGTCTAGGAATTTTTCAAAACTGTAGCAGTAAACAAACACTCCAAATGATACAGAGTCTATAAAACTAATCTTGAAATGTAAAAGGAGTTTCTAGACAGACTGCAGGCCTTTAATCCCAGCACTCAGAAGAAACAAACAAGGAAGTCTATATCATGAGTTCCGGGACAGCTAGGGCTATACAGAAAAACCCTTGTCTTTTACACTCAAAAAAAAAAAAAATTCCTGACAGGCTGAATGTGGTGAAGTAGAAGCATGTGTGAAAAAATAAATATATATATATATATATGAGGCCTTCTTATATATAGCAAGGTCAAGGGCTGCCTGAGCTACATGAAACCCTGTATTCATAAAAATGAAACAAGGAGTCTTGTGATCCCATTTTTAGGAGGTAGAGGCAGGAGAATTAGGAGTTCAAATCATCCTCAGTTAACATAGAGAGTTCAAGACCAACCTGGCCTACTTATATAAAACCCTGATACCACCACCACCCCCAAAAAAAAGCCAGGCATGGAGGCACACACCTTTGATCCCAGCATTCCGGAAGCAGAGACAGGGGAACTCTGTGAGCTTAAGGTCAACTTGATCTACATAGTGAGTCCCAGGTCAACCCTGGGCTATGTAGTGAGACTCTGTGACTCTGTCTCAAAACAGAAGCGGGGCATGGGGGGTCTGGAGAGATGTCTGAGAGGTTACAAGAGCATGCTGCTCTTTCATGAGACCTGAGATTAGTTTCCAGTGCACATGTCAAGTGGCTTGTGACTCCTGCTTCAGGTGGCCCAATGCCTCTGGCCTTTGCGGACACCTGCACTTGCATGTACAAACTTACACACATACACACATAATTAAAAATAAAAGAAACCTTAACAACTGAAATGGAAAGAAGGGATGGGGGAACCAGGCCAGACCAGATGGCACATGGCTTGTAATCCCAGCACTTGAGAAGTAGAAGCATGTATATCAGAGATTTGAGGCTGTTTACTGCTATATAGCAAGTTCGAGGACAGCCTGGGCTACATAAGACCCTGTATTCATAAAAAAAAAAAAAAAAAAAAAGGTCACACCTATAATCCTAGCGTTAGGGAGGCAAAGCTGGGAGTATCTCCACAAAGCTGGGAGTATCTCCACAAAGTTGAAACCAGCCTGATCTCCATAGTGAGGCTGTCTCAAACAAAAAGAAACAGATGTCCATTCATTATAAATCTCACTTCTTCCAGGTTTAACTTCTAGGTTTAATCCTTTAAGGAAGCAGCAAAAAGGGAGAATGTCATCTAGGGTCCTCACTACCCAAGCTCCCCGCCCCAAGTGACTGCTTACCAATGGAGGGTAAAACCCGCTTTGCCTACTCCACCCTACCTCATACCCATGCCCATTCTAAATCCCCATCTCCTCACCAATGACATAGTTGAGTATGAGGTTCCAGCCCGTGATAAAAGCCAACAGCTGGCCCACTGTGACATAGCTGTAGAGATATGCGGAACCCGAACAAGGTACCCTGGCTCCAAACTCCGCATAACAGAGTCCAGACATCACTGAAGACAGAGCAGCAATCAAGAAGCAGATAATGATGGACGGTCCAGCTTTCTCTCTGGCCACTTCCCCAGCCAGGACGTACACGCCTGCACCCAGTGTACTGCCCACACCCAAGGACACCAGGTCCAAAGTGGTCAGACATCGAGACAAGGAAGACTCAGACTGTTCGTTTGCTGTCAGGGGCCGCCGGCGAACCAACTTCTGGCCAAACCGATGGAGGTTCTGCCATAACATTTTTAGTGCCTGGTAGAGGGATCCGAACTCTGCAGGAAAACAAGATGAGAAATCACCTGACAGCGTGTGGTGGTTTAAGCCTTTAATTCAAGCACTTGTTGTTTTTAACAAAATCTCAACCATTGCATTTTACCAGTGAAGACTCTGGAGCCAGATGCTGGGGTGAAAGCCTGATAGCTCAGAGAGGCAGAGAAAGCACCCAGCTGAACTTCCTTCTCAGACAATGTCCCAGGAAGAATCCCTTCCCTCAAGCCCGTATCCAAAACACTTCCTGCAAACTCAGTGTCTCTCCCTTCTACTTCCGGTGTGTCTCTCTATCCGTCCTTCTGACTCCCTCTTACGCTCTACGTTTTTTGGTTTCTGTTTCTTAAAAATCCTATGTTCGCCGGGCAGTGGCGCACGCCTTTAATCCCAGCACTTGGGAGGCAGAGGCAGGTGGATTTCTGAGTTCAAGGCCAGCCTGGTCTACAGAGTGAGTTCCAGGACAGCCAGGACTACACAGAGAAACCCTGTCTCGAAAAACCAAAAAAAAAAAAAATCCTATATTCACTTCCTGTCAACTGGTTGCTTGCTCCGCTTCTTGGCCTATGGTTGACTCTAATCCAGTTTAAAATGTTCAAGCAGAAAACTCTTGGATTAAAGGTGTGTGCTAAAACCGAGCCACACCACAACTAAAAACATGTTTTTCCAGTAAATAACATAATCTCGGGCCGGGCAGTGGTGGCGCACGCCTTTAATCCCAGCACTTGGGAGGCAGAGGCTGTCGGATTTCTGAGTTCGAGGCCAGCCTGGTCTACAGAATGAGTTCCAGGATAGCCAGGATTTCTTTCCTGAAGCTTCCATCCCCAGCACAGAAAGCCAGAAAAGGAGCCCCACAGCTCCAAACACACACCTCTGTCCATATAAAGTAGATGCTCAAGATCTTTTTTTTTTATTTCTGCTGTATTCACAGCACAGATCACTTCTCTGACCCCCAGACTATATTAAGTAACCCTATGTCCTAGTGAGGGTTAGTATTGCTCTGATGAAACACCAAGGGTTTATTTGGCTTCCAAGGCATGGTTCTTACCTTTAATTGAAATCGGAACAGAAATTCAAATAGAAAAGGAAGCTAGAGAGGGAGGGGCTAATGCAGAAGCCATGGAGGAATGCTGTTTATGGCGCGCTCCTCATGCTTTCTTATAGACCTCTGGATAACCAGCCCACAGTGGCACTGGGCCCTCCCCTGGCATCCCAGGTCATCTTCTCATGGGGCTAGACTGGAGGGAAGGAAGCTAAAGCAGGGCATGGGGGTGCAGGCAGGATCTTGGTCTATCTGAGAACAGCATCGTTTGTTTATTGGGAGGAAAAGGAGGTACTTAGGCTCCTGGGGAACTGGCCAGGGTCTCCAGAAGGTCTGTGTTGTCATGTACCATTCGTCCAGGGCAGGAGTGTTGTATGATACTTCATTTGCACGAGGAGAAATTCCAGGTGCTGCCGGACATGACCTTATAAGGGGAAAGGAAATGAAACCTGGCTACAGGCTACTTGACCTCCTCTAGTGAGAGGCAAAGGTTAGGAGCTCAGGGCTACGTGTGCAGGGACATACAGGCCCCGGGGTGGGGGGGTAGCAATCCTACTCTTGCCGACCTCAAGACAGAAAATTTCGGGTTTTGAACGTGTCTCTACCCGACTCGTTCTCCAGGCCCGCTCCTCCTGGTCCCATGGCTCCCTAGCCCCACACTCCCCCCATCAATCACTAATTAAGAAAATGTTCTACAGGTCTGCCTATAGCCTAATTTTTTTTTTTTTTTTTTTTTTTTGTTTTTTGTTTTTTGTTTTTCGAGACAGGGATACCTGGCTGTCCTGGAACTCACTCTGTAGACCAGGCTGGCCTCGAACTCAGAAATCCGCCTGCCTCTGCCTCCCAAGTACTGGGATTAAAGGCGTGAGCCTGGCCCTACAGCCTGATCTTATGAAGACATTTTCTTAACTGAGGCTCCCTCCAGTCAGATGACTTGTATAAAGTTGACATAAACCTGTTTAGTACATCCCACCACCACAGAATGCCGACTGCTAGAGGACCATGAATCAAATCCAGTTCTGACAGGGTATCTGGAATTAGCACTGAATATATAAATTGAGGGCTCCAACCCCAAAACTGGCCCAGTTTTCACTTACCTTCAACCCCAATTCTTAGGAATTTCTGACCTATCAGGTACAAATTGGGGTCCCCAGAGCCCACTCCCAAATTTTATTAATAAACTAAAGTGTCTTATAGAACTCAAAGAAACACTGTCCTTACATTAATGATTTCAGAGTTTGTTTTGGTTTTTTTGGGAGGGGGTGGGTGGATTTTGGTTTTTTTGGGGGGGGGGGTTGTTTTTTTGTTTTTGAGACAAGATCTCACTTTGTAGGTCTGGCTTTCCAGGAACTCACTATGTAGATCAGGCTGGCCTCCAACTGAGGTCCTCTTGCCTCTGCCTCCCAAGTGCTGGAATTAAAGGCCACTACACCCAGCTTGATTATTTCATTTTATTTTATTTCTGAGACAGAATCTCAAATTGCTCAGACTGGGTTCAAACCCACTAGGTTAAAAAGACTTGAGCATGTGATCCTCTGTGGGATGCTTCCACCTCCCAAGTGTTGGGAATATGTGCAGCTGTACACATATGTGTAAGCCCACAGCCTCGGTGGGTTTAAGTAGTGCTAGAGATCAAACCCAGGGTTTCTATAGTAACCAAACACCCTGTCAACTGAACGAAATCCCCATAACCGCGACTGGTTTGTTATAAAGGACATTTTGAGTCTGGCATTGTGCCTCAGGGCTGAAATCCCAGAACTCGTGAGATTTGCATAAATGATTGCCAGGAGAGGTCAGCCTGAAATGCAAGCTGAGAGCCTGTCTTGAGAAAAGTAAATAAATTAAAATGAGTAAAAGACATTTTTTTTGGGGGGGGCGGGTTGAGACAGGGTTTCTCTATATAGCCTTGGCTGTCCTGGAACTCACTCTGTAGACCAGGATGGCCTAGAACTCAGAAATCCACCTGCCTCTGCCTCCCAAGTGCTGAGATTAAAGGCGTGAGCCACCACTACCCAGCTCTGAGTAAAAGACATTTAGACAAATTTGTTTCCAGCCTATAATCCCTCTTGAAGGCTGAGGCAGAAAAAACAAAAACAAATGGTCCCAAGCTGGGCTGTGAAATGAATTTCCCACCCTCCTTGTGTGTATACACTTAGTAAAAACCAAAAAATAAAATAAAAATAAGTAAGTGAATGGACTTGATTTTTTAAAAAATACCAAAAAAGTAAATAAAGAACAGAATCAAGTCTGGGAGGGTCCCTGAGCTCAGGCCCCAATTTGGGGCTGCCATTCTCCCAGGCACCTTAATTTGTCTGTTTACCTTCCTGCCGGGCTCCAAGACTCTGCTTCCAAAAGCCCTTTTAACAGGCCCTACGGGGAGTAACGCTAACAGCTTGTGAGGGTAACCAGAAAGGCTTGTCTGTTTGGATTCCTAGGCCTCTCACTCTCAGTGCAACATTCCATCAAATTCCAAATTTGGTGTGAGATGTCTGTGACTCACCTTGGGAAAGAGAATTTCTTAATATCTCTATACATGGCCCCAGGGGATAAAGTAGAGCCAGAAACCGACAGTAAAAGCCAAAAAAAAACCCAGAGAAAATAGGGATGCACACCTGATATCCCAACAGAAAAATTGCTACAAGTTATAGGCGAGGCTGAACTACACAGCGACTTCTAAGACAGCAAGGCAACCTATAGTCTACATGGAGAGTTCCAGGCCAGCCAGAGCTACACAGTGAGACCCTGTTTAAAATAATAATAATAATAATAATAATAATAATAATAATAATAACAAAAATACACCATCTTGGGCCAGTAGAATGGATCAGCAGCAAAGGCAATCGCCATCAAAACAGACAACATAATTTGAAATTCAGCCCTGCAGGTTGTACACTACATGATTCACGTCCCCGTGTGTACACAAATTCATACACAGTAAAAGGTTTTTTTTTCTTTATCATACAATCCTTAAACTCCTTGTAACACACACATTTCTAAACCCTTCCACCTACAACAAAGCGACATAAAACACTCTTCCAAGAAAGTCTTCACAGACTTACCAGAGACACTGAATGAAACCCTGGAGTTCTGGATATGTTCCCGAGGCTGAGCTCTGAATCTGTGCTGGACAGAAGCTGAAAATTCTTTTAAGGCAGTAGGTTGGACCCACAGCATTCAAGTAGCTACAGGAAAAGTGCCTGGCGGGTAGGGTGGGGACAAACAGGGAGGGACAGCTCATCTGTCCTGAAGACCTTTCCCCTAGTTCTGGAGATTCTCTCTCTCTCTCTCTCTCTCTCTCTCTCTCTCTCTCTCTCTCTCTGTGTGTGTGTGTGTGTGTGTGTGTGTGTGTGTGTGTGTGTGTGAGAGAGTAGACCAGGCTGGCTTCAAACTCACAGCAGTCCAGCAGTCCGCCTGCCTCTGCTTCCAGATAAAAGGCATTAGAAGCACCTTTACACTTTTAAAATTATAATTAAAATAATAATACTATAGAACTGTGGGATGGCTCCGTGGTAACTGCTACTCTCCCAGAGGATGGAGGTTCTGTTTCCAGCATCCATTTCTGGCTATTTGAAACTGTCTATCACTCCAGCTCCAGGGGACCTGACGCCTCTGACTTCTGTGAGTACATGCACGGATAATGCTGTATATACCTTACCACACACATAATTTAGAAAAAAGAAATCTTTAAAAAAAAAAAAAATGCATGACTTTAAGCTGATTCAGACAAATGTCTGTGAATTTAAGACCAGCCTGGCCTCAGCTCCACAGTGAGGTTTAAGCTAGCAAGTAGCCCTAGCTACACAGAGAGACCCTGATCTCTTCTCTGGTTTTTTGAGACAAGGTCTCCCTAGTAGTCTTATCTTTCCTGGTACTCACCATGTAGACCAGCATGGCCTCAAACTTTCGGATATCCACCTCCCAGCGCTGGAATTAAAGGAATGTACCACCACGCCCGGCTAGATTCTGTCTGAAAAATAAACAGGGCTAGCCAGCCAGGTGTTCCAGTGCATTCCTTTGGCCCAGCACTTGGAAGGCAGAAGCAGAGAGATCTCTGTGAGTTTGGGACTAGTTTGGTCTACATATCAAGTTCCAAGATAGCCAGGGTTACATAGTGAGACTCTGTCTGGGGGAAAAACAAAAACAACAACAAAAAAAACTACAACAACAACAACAAAAAAAAAACCCAAGGTGTAGGACTGAAGGGGCAGAAGGGGTTTGCAACCCCATAGGAAGAACAACAGTGTCAATCAACCAGACCCCCCCACCCTCAGAGCTCCCAGGGACTAAACCACCAACCAAAGAGTTCACATGGAAAAACCAATGGCTCCAGCTGCATATGTAGCAGGGAATGGCCTTGTTGGGCATCAGTGGAAGAAGAGACCCTTGGTCCTCTGAAGGCTCGATGTCCCAGTGTAGGAGAATGCCAGAGAGGTGAGGAGGGAGTGGGTGGGTAGGTGTGGGAACACCCTCATAGAAGCAGGGGGAGGGAGGATGGGATAGGGGTTTCCGGAGGGGAAACTGGGAAAGGGAATAACATTTGAAATGTAAATCTAAAAAATGTATCCAAACCGGGCAGTGGTGGCGCACGCCTTTAATCCCAGCACTTGGGAGGCAGAGGCAGGCGGATTTCTGAGTTCGAGGCCAGCCTGGTCTACAGAAACCCTGTCTCGAAAAACCATAAAATAAATATATATATATATATATATAAAAAAAGAAATGTAAATAGATAAAATATCCAATAAAAAAGCTAAGATGTAATAATTATAACAAATAAATGGGGCTGTAGAGATGGCTCAGAGCTGGTCCTTCATCTGGAAGATCTGAGTTCAATTCCCAGCACCCAAATGAGCTCAAAACAACCTGGAACTCCAGCTCTAGGGGAATCTGACACTGTGATCTCTCAAAATAAAAATAACTATATTTAAACTTACATAAGGCTAGCAAGATTACTCAGCAGGTAAAGGTGTCAAGTTTGAAGACCTGAATTTTGTTTTGTTTTGTTTTATTTTATTTTATTTCTTTGTAGCTCTGGCTGCCCTGGAACCTGTTCTGTAAACCAGGCTGGTCTTGAACTCAGAGAGCTGCTTGTCTTTGTGTGCAGGGTTCTGGGATTAAAGGTATGTGCCACCACACCTTGTCAATTACCCTGAATTTAAGAGTCTGGATCTTCAAATCTCCCCAGTTTGGGCTTTAGCATCAGTTTATTTTGTTGTTGTTTTGATGGGTTTTGTTTGTTTGTTAATTTTTTTTTTCAAAGTTTTAGTTATTCATGGGGATAGTGCATCCCACAGCAAGTATGTGGAAGTCAAAATTTGCAGGAATCCATCTTCTCCACACTATTGGTGTTCCAGATACCACACACAAGTCCCTGTTATCCCATGAACCAGCTCCCCAGACCCTGGTTTTGTTTGGGGTTTTAGGGCTTTTTGTTTTGTTTTACTGCTGTGGTTTGACTTTTCCAGTTTCTCTGTGTAGCCCTGGGTGCTCCAGAACTCACTAGTGTAAACCAGCCTGGCCTCAAACTCAAACTCAGAAAGCCACTTGACTTTTGACTCCCCAGTGGGGTTTTCATGTGTGTGTGTGTGTGTGTGTGTTTGTGTGTGTGTGTGTGTGTACATGTTTTGCCTGCATCAGCACAACGCATTCATTCAGACTAAGAAGGCCAGAAAAGGAATCAAATCCTCAAGAACTGGAGTTAACAGATGGCTGTAGGCACTGAACTGTGCCCTTCCCCCAGCCCTGAGCAGGCTGGAATTAGCGGTTTACCACAATAGACCAAACAACAATAGGACCTAGGAGGCGTTGCCAGCCTTCCTTGGAGACCTACAGTGTGCTACAGGAGTTGAGGTGAATAGACTGCCTGCTGAGCTTGCCTGAAACAAGTTTAAAGATGCATACCCCTCACCCATGCTGCTGGGTTGAAGCGAGAAGAGACTCTGGTGGTGGGGTAGGGTTTTCCCCTTTTTATTTGAAAGCCTAACAATAAACCTTGAGCCTCGATCAGAGAACTTTGTCCTGGCTTCATCTCTTCCCGCCCTCCTGTTCCTTCTCCCATTCCCAGCCTCTCTTTCAGATGAACCTGGTTGACTGTGGCTGCTGGCAGCTACACTGAACCCAGCTTCTCCATCAGAGCAGTTAGAGCTACTCAGAAGTAAGCCTCTATCGAGCACCCCTCCCCCACTTTCATTCTTTCTTTTAATTTTATTTAATGTATGAGTGCTCTATCTGCATGTACACCTGCATGCCAGAAGAGGGCATCAGATCCCATTACAGATGGTTTTGAGCCACCATGTGGTTGCTGGAATTTGAACTCAGGACCTCTAGAAGAGCAATCAGTGCTCTTAACCACTGAAACATCTCTCTAGCCATTCGAATTTCTTTCTTAGAACAGTGTTCCCTGCTGGCCTCGAACTCAATATCTAGCTGAAAACAACCTTGAACTCCTGATCCTCCTGCCTTCATTTCCCAAGTTCTTGGATAGCAGGTATGTACCACCACACTTGACTTAAAAGTTAACAATTTCTGCTGCAAGAAAGAAGATTCTCTTATGAGGGGTAAAAACTACATTTATCAAGCTGGGCAAGAGCCCAGGATGTCTGACCTTCCTTGAGTTTCTCAAGGACTTTCATTGTGGCAGGGAAAAAACAACTCCCAGGACTATAGAGAAGACTCAGATTTCATTTTACATGTATGAGTGGTTTTGCCTGCATATATATGTCTGTGTATCACATAAATGCCTGGCACCTGTAGAGGACAAAAGTGGTCATAAGATCCCCTGAACTACAGTTGCAGATGGTTGTAAGCGACCATGTGGGTGCTGAGCTTGAGTCTTCCTGAAAAGCAACAAATCCTTCAACAAGGATCTCTTTAATGCTTCCATAATTTCCCCCTGCCGGGCGGTGGTCACACACGCCTTTAATCACAGCACTTGGGAGGCAGAGTCAGGCGGATTTCTGAGTTCAGAGAAACCCTGTATCGAAAAACCAAAAAAAAAAAAAAAATAATAATAATAATAATAATTTTCCCCTTTTATCATATTTTAAATTTATTTAGGTATATACTCTGTCTACATGTATGCCTATTTGCCAAAAGAGAGCACAAAAGAGGGTGTCAAATGGCTGTAAATCACTATATGGTTGATGGGAGTTGAAGTGGGGAGCAACCAGTGCTTTTAACTGCTGAGCCATCTCTAGGAGAGGGGGGTAGGCTTGTTAGTACATTCCTTTAATCCCAGCACCCAGGAGGCAGTGGAAGGCAAATGTCTGTGAGTATGAGGTCAGCCTCATCATCTACATAGCAAATTCTAGGAGAGACAGAGCTACATAGTGAGACTCTGTCTCCAAAGCATTTTGATAAGAGCACAGAGCCCTAGAGATACCTGCTTTGATTCTGATGGTGCTTTTTGGCTCTTTGAGGAGTTTTTTGTTTTGTTTTGTTTTTTGTTTTTTGGGGGGTTTTGTTGTTGATTTTTTTTTGTTGTTGTGGTTTTTTGGAGATAGGGTTTCTCTGTGTAGTCCTGGCTGTCCTGGAACTCACTCTGTAGACCAGGCTGGCCTCGAACTCAGAAATCCGCCTGCCTCTGCCTCCCAAGTGCTGCTGGGATTAAAGGCGTGCGCCACCACTGCCCAGCTTGAGGAGTTTTATCAACTAATGAAGACTAAGAACACTCAATGTGGGCTAGAGAGATGGCTCAGCAGCTAAGAGCACTGACTGTTCTTCCAGAGGTCCTGAGTTCAATTCCCATCAACCAGCAACCACACGGTGGCTCACAACCATCTGAAATGGGATCTAATGCCCTCTTCTGGTGTGTCTGAAGACAGCAACAGTATACTCATATACATAAACTAAATAAAAATAAACCTTAAAAGGGAAAGAAAATCTAAAAAAAAAAAAAAAAGAACACTAACTGTTTTTCTAAAGGACCCAGGTTCAATTCCCAGCAGCCACATATGGTGGCTTACAGCCATGTGTTACTACTCCAGTCCTAGAGATCCAACACCTTCTCTGGCACTACATAAACATGGCACACAGACATAGTCAAGAGAAACAACCACACACAATTGTTTTTAACTAAAATTTGAATAAACCCAAAAAGTCTATTTGTTTGTGTGTATGTTGTTTGTTTGTTTGTTTGAGACCAGGTTCCTTTATGCAGTTAACCCCAGACCAGGCTGGCCTCAAACTCACAGATGTCCCCATGCCTCTGCCTCTCAAATGCTGCAATTAAAGATGTGTACCACCATGGAGCCTGCTAAAGTCGACCTCTTTAAAAAGACTAAGGTGATAAACTGGTAAATACCTGAGAACTAGATGAGCAAGCTACCTGTTTTGATTTTAATTACATTTGTTTATTTTGTGTGTTGGTGCTCTTGCTAAGGCAACCAACCATGTGGAGGTCAAATGACAGCTTGTACAAGTCACCTTAGTGTTGGAACTCAGGTTGTCAGGATTAACAGCAAGTGCCTTTACTTCATGAGCCATCTCCCCAGCACAGATGACTTGATTGATTTGGGAGGGGAAGGGGTTTTTGAAAGAGTTAATTAAAACTGATTTTGAGCAATAAAAATAAGCATCTCCAGCCCCTTTGTCTTGGGATGTTTCTTCCTCTCAAGGCATTTAACCATCTGAGGCATCTTTTCAGTTGCCTGATTATTTTTTTTTTATTCAGTTTACATCCTATTCAGTATATCTCCCTTCCTGGTCGCCCCCCACCCCCCATGGTTTCTCCCGGCACATCAAGTCTCTGCAGGGCTAGGTGCTTCTACTGAGGTCAGACAAGGCAGATGAGGTAGAGGACCGGATTCCACAGACAGGCAACAGCTTTAGGGACAACCCTTGCACAGGTTGTTCAGAACCCACCTGAAGACCTGAGGGAATGGCCACAGTAACTGGCCCAACTTGAGACCCATTCCATGGGTAAGCACCAATCCCTAACACTTTCTTTTCTTTTTTTCTTTTTTTGGTTTTTTTCGAGACAGGGTTTCTCTGTGTAGCCCTGGCTGTCCTGGAACTCACTCTGTAGACCAGGCTGGCCTCGAACTCAGAAATCCGCCTGCCTCTGCCTCCCAAGTGCTGGGATTAAAGGCGTGCGCCACCACTGCCCGGCTCCCTAACACTTTCTTTTTAATTTAATTTATTCACTTCACAACCACTCACTGCTCTCTTCCCACAGCCCTACCCTCATTTCCCCTCTCCTTTACTTAAGGGGGGGAAGGGGGGAGCCTGAGTATCCCCCCACCCTGGCACTTCAAGTCTTTGTGAGGCTAGGCTCTTCCTTTCCCATTGAAGCCAGACAAGGCAGCCCAGCTAGAAGAACACATCACATATACAGGCAACAACTTTTGGGATAGCCCTGCTCCAGTTGTTCCGGACCTACATGAAGACCAAGCTGCACATCTGCTACATATGTGCAGGGAGGCCTAGGTCCAGCCCCTGTATGTTCTTTGGTTGGTGTTTCAGACTCTGAGAGCCCCAAGGGTCCAGATTAGTTGATTTTGTTGGTCTTCCTGTGGAGTTCCTATCCCCTTCAGCCCCTACAATCCTTCCCCCTATTTTTCCCTAAGAATCCCCAAGCCCAATCCACTGTTTGGCTATGGGTTTCTGAATCTGTCTGAGTCAGCTGCTGGGTGGAACCTCTCAGAGAAAAACATAACATAGTCTGCAAGCATAACGAAGTGTCATTTATAGTATCTGGGATCGGTGCTTGCCCATGGAATGGGTCTCAAGTTGGGCCAGTTATTGGTTGGCCATTCCCTCAGCCTCTGCTCCATCCCCCGTGCCTACATTTCTCGAATACAGGATAAAATTTGGATTGAAAGTTTTGTGGAGGGCTGGAGAGATGGCTCAGTGGTTAAGAGCACTGGCTGCTCTTTCAGAGGTCCTGAGTTCAATTTCCAGCAACCACATGGTGGCTCACTACTAAGTGTAATGGTGTCTGGTGCCCTCTTCAGGTGTATCTGAAGATAGCAACAGTGTGCTCATATATAAAATAAATACAAAAGAAAAAAGAAAAAGAAAGTTTTGTGGATGGGTTGGCATCTCTATTGCTCCACTGGGGTTCCTGGCTGACTACAGGAAGTAGCCTTTTCAGGTTTCATATCCCCAGTGTTTCATATCCTCAATGTTGTGAGTCACAACTAAGGTCAGCCCCATTGATTCTTGGGTGCCTCCATTATCCCAGATCTCTGTCTCATCCTGGAGATGCCCCTTTCCTTCTCAACCTATCAGTTGCAGATTTCCATTCATTTTCCTGGCTACCTCCCCATCCTTCCTGTCCTTCCCCACACCTGATCCTGATTCCTCCATTCCCTTCCCCATTCCCTCTCCCTCCCAATTCCCTCTCTCCATCTGCCTCTTATGACTATTTTATTCCCCATTCTAAGTGAGATTCAAGATTTCTTCCTTGTGTCTTCCTTCTTGTTGGAAATCAATCTGGCGGTCTCTCAGACAACTGGGAATAGTTTTACCTCAAGACCCAGCTATACCACTATTGAGCATATACCCAAAAGATGCTCTAACACCCCACAAAGACACTTGTTCAACTATGTTCATAGCAGTTATATTCATAATAGGCAGAAACTGGAAACAACCCAGATGTCCCTCAGCCAAAGAATGGATAAAGAAAATGTGGTACATCTACACAATGAGATACTGTTCAGCTATTAAAAGAAAGACATAGCCGGGCAGTGGTGGCGCACGCCTTTAATCCCAGCACTTGGGAGGCAGAGGCAGGTGGATTTCTGAGTTCAAGGCCAGCCTGGTCTACCAAGTGAGTTCCAGGACAGTCAAGGCTATATAGAGAAACCCTGTCTCGAAAAACCAAAAAAAAAAAAAAGAAAAAAAGAAAAAGAAAGAAAGAAAGAAAAAAAAAGAAAAGAAAAAGAAAGACATGAATTTTGCAGGCAAATGGATGGAATGTAAGACTATCATCCTGACTGAGGTAACTCAGTTCCCAAAAGGACATGGATGGCATGCACTCACTTATAAGTGGATATTAGTCATAAAATACAGGTAACAAGCTGCACTCCACAGACCCTGACACTATTAATGATAACCTCTTAAACTTGCAGAAAGGGGCATGTGGTCCTCGGAGAGGCTCCACCTAGCAGCTGACTGAAACAGATGCAGATACCAATACCCTAACATTAGACAGAGCTTGGTGACTCTTATGGAAGAGTTGGGTGAAGGACTAAGAACTTCAAAGAGCATAGGACCTCTATAGGAAGACCAACAGAGTTAACTAATCTGGACCCTTGGAGGATATCAGAGACAGAACCACCAACTAAAGAGCATACATATGCTGGCCCTAGCACCAAGCCCCAGCCCCCTGGCCATATGTAGCAGATACGCAGCTTGGTCTTCATGTGGGTCCTGAACAACTAATTGCTTGATTTTTGATTGGTTGAGGATTTTTTATTTCTTTCCTTACTGACAGGCACTCTGTCTCCCTCAACTGGACAGAGAAACAACAGCACCTCCATGACTACCTCTAAATCTCCCTTGCTGATGCAAGCCATAATCCCAGCTTCTTAGGATATTCAGGCAAGAAGATAAACTCAATGCCTGTCTGGATTGCAGGAGTGAAGCTATGATGCCTTTGATCCCAGCACTCAAAAAGCAGAGTCAATCTGGTCTACACACTGAGTTCCACAAGAGCCATGGCCACACAGAGAAACCCTGTCTAAGAGAGAGAGGGGAGAGAATAGAAGACAAAACAACAGAAACAGAGGATTTGGCTTAGTTGGTATAACGCTTGCCAAGCCTGTTCAGAGTTCAGAGCTCCGTCCCATCTCTAGGCCAAGTACTCACACTTATAATCCCAGCACTCAAAAGGTGTAGGCAAGAAGATCAGGAGCTCAACATTGTTCTCAGCTGTATAACAACATGAGACCCTATCTCAAAAAAATATAAGAACAGAAAGAAAAGAAGAAAATTATTAGAGACAATACATGGAGGTGTGGCTTAGTGGTAAATTCAGTGTTTAGCCTGCACACACTCTGGATCTTTTCTTCTTTTTTTTTTTTTTTTTTTTTTTGGTTTTTTGAGACAGGGTTTCTCTGTATAGCCCTGGCTGTCCTGGAACTCACTCTGTAGACCAGGCTAGCCTCAAACTCAGAAATCCACCTGCCTCTGCCTCCCAAGTGCTGGGATTAAAGGCGTGCACCACCGCCGCTGCCTCCACCACCACCACCACCACCACCACCACCACCACCACCCAGCTGTTTGTTTGTTTTTCAAGACAAGGTCTTGAAAAGGCCTAAAGCTCACTCTGTTGCCTAGGCTTGCCTCAGACTCACAGCAATCCTCCTGTCTCCACTTCCCAAGTGCTGAAATTATAGGCATGTAGCACCACACCTAAGTTTAAAATAAGTATCTAGCAAAGGAATGCAAAACAATTACTAGTGCTACAAAGAAAGCACAGTAGTCCAGGCACTTTAGAATTAATCTCTCTGGTATTCAGGAGTGACATACCCTTCCACATAGCAGGTATTGGCTAAAGATGTTCAGAACTCAGTTCCCCTTTGGTAAAAAACCCAAGACCAAAGTCCAGTTCTTCTAAAGACAGGGGCTTATTGCTGCAGAGATGGCTCAGAGGCTAAGAGGATGTCTTACTCTTCCACAGGACTGGACTTCAGGTCCCAACACTTAGGTGGGGCAGCTCACGACTACCTTTAATTCCAGCTCTAAGGGATCTAATACCCTCTCTGGCATCTGTGGGCACACAAACACAGACAATAAGCATTTCGTTTTAATAAAAATTAAAGATAGGGGTGCAACTAGGAACTTCCCTCCCTAACCTTGAACCAGAAATACCAGACAAGTGCTTTCTAAGTCTTACATTTAGGTTCTACCAAGGCATTAGTCTGACTGGGTTGGAGCCTCCTGCATTTATTAACTCTCCCAAAAAATGATGCCACACGCTCTCCATCACATCCAACGAGGTACACCATAGCTTGTATTTACTCAAGTGTTTGTATTCTCTGCCTTAGGATACAGGCTCGGGGATGCTGGCTTATCTCTGTGTACAAAATTTTAGTATCTCTGTGTGTATTTTAAGCACAAAGTTTGCCCTAGTCCTCAAAAGGAAGTCTCATGTAGCTGGGACTGGTGTGAAACTTCACATTTACTGGAAGATAACCTTCAATTTTAGTCTTAGGATTATAGATCCTGAGGCTAAGGCAAGATGAGACCAAACTTAAGTTCAGTCTAGGAAAGTTAAGGTGATGCTGGCTCAAAATAGAATAAGCTCTAAGGGACTGGAGCTTGGCTCAGAGTCCAATCTCCAATGCAACACACACACACACACACACACACACACACACACACACACACAGAAGAACCAAACGCAGAGTTGACGTTGACTCATTTGTATCCTTGAGTGTTATGCCACACCCAAACTGGTGGTTTTGTTGCTGTGTTGTGGGGTTTAGGCCTGAGGGGGTTGGCGGCATCAAGAATTCACCTGTCTCTACATTCTGAATACTAGGACTACTACCCAAAAGACTATGTAGGTAAAATAATAAATAATTGTGGGTGTGGCATAATGGTAAGGCTTTACAGTAGACTTTACTCTCAAAAGAGGAAATGAAGAAAGAAAAGCCATACACGCCTATAATCACACACACTGAGATCCCTCTTAGTCTTCTGAAGGACTTGGAAGAGAGCTGTTTTCATTTGGTTTGTTGAGTGTTGAGAATGAAATGGCGCACGCCTTTGATCCCAGCACTTGGGAGGCAGAGGCAGGCGGATTTCTGAGTTCGAGGCCAGCCTGGTCTACAGAGTAAGTTCCAGGACAGCCCGGACCACACAGAGAAACCCTGTCTCCAAAAAACAAAAAAAATAAATAAATAAATAAAGAGTCACTTGCCTGGAGAGATGGCTGAGAGGTTTAAAGCACTTGTGGCTTTAGCAGATGACTGGGGCTCAGTTCCCTGTACTCAAATGGTGGCTCACAATCACCTGTAACTCCAGCTCCACAGGATTTAACACCTTCCTCTGGTCTCTGAAGTCACTACATGCACATGGTGCACAAACATACATGTAAATGAAATATCCATTCACATAAAATAAAATTTAATTAATTAAAAGTAAAGTAAATGAGTCATTTATTGATTTGTAATATTACAAAGTCATCCCCTCTCTGTAGTCCCCAAATATTTCCTACTTTTGTTTGGGAATTTCCAAGTTTCTTTCATCCTTTTTCTTGTAGGTATCACAGGTTAACCTCAAAATGTAATTTTAAAAAAGAACTGGAGAGATAGCTCAGAGGTTAAGAGCACTGGCTGCTCTTCCAGAGGTCTGGGGTTCAATTTCCAGAAACCACATTAACTTCTAACAATCCATGAGATCTGGTGCCCTCTTCTGGCATGCAGGCATACATGCAGGCAGAACACTATATACATACACGAATCCATGAACATGTGAATACATGAATGTATGAATACATGACTTCATGGATATATGAGTACATGAATAAATCTTTTTAAAAAACCTTCCTCAGTTCCCTAAGAGCTGTGACTATAGCTCTCAGATATTTTTTATCACTCCAAAGACACCAGCCACTTCATTAAGCAGTTACTACTACACATGTCTTCCTGTTCTCCTAACCTGTCCATCAAGGAATGCCTGCATACACGAATGTGTCCATCCATACACTGGACCACTAAAGGTCATGTCCTAACCAACTGCACAACTGCCACACCACGATGAAATACTATTTCAGCCACAAAGCTCTATAACTTAAAAACAGATACTAAGCAAAAGAAATCAGGATATGAAGGTCATGAAACCAGATGAGTGGCTCTATTTTTTTTTTTTTAAATGTGGAGAGGTAGTCGCACAGATGATGTGTGCTCACATGCTACAGCACTGAAGCCTGTCCTTTTCTTCCCTGGTTTCAAACTCAGGTTATCACTGTCACAAGCACCTTTATCAACTGAGATATCTCCTCCAGACCACTGTAGACAACATTTAATAGCTAGGAGCTAGTAACCAGGGGAACCTGCTCATCGGTGTGTCTGGTGGAACTCTTTGCAAGCCTTTGCTCCACAGAGTCCTGGTTTCTGTGTTTTATCACATCCCAGTGGTCTCCATCTTTTGAATGAATATATGTATGTGTGATATTTTAGAATGGGGTGTGTCTGTCGGTGTGTGTGCGCGCGCATGTGCGTGTGCGCCTGCGCGTGCGCCTGCGCGCGCGCGCGCGCGCGCGCGCGCGCGCGCGTGTGTGTGTGTGTGTGTGTGTGTGTGTGTGTGTGTGTGTGCACGTGTGCGTGTGCGTGTGCGTGTGTGTGCAGCCCTAGCTTCTCTGGATCTGTGTTGTGTAGACCTGACTGACCTCTAATTTACAGATAATCCTCCTGATTCTACCTCCTGAGGCCTGAGGCTGGGATAAAAGTTGTGCTCCACCACACCTGGCTCCTCTTACATTTTTTAATGAATAAAGTGATTTCCATGCCAGGCTTGAGGTGAGGTATTCATTGACTTTACTATTAGCTCCACTGAGGGCTGATCTAGGAGGATTGCAGCTTAGGACTAATCTGGACTCCACACCTAGCCCTCCCATCTAAAACAAGAGCCAGGTGTGGTTAGAGTGCTGAAACCGGAGAATCTGTATGAGTTCTAAGCCAGCTTAAGTCACGGTAGGGAGCTCCATGCTGGCCGAAGGCATCATAATGACAGCCTGTGTTGTTAATTAATGAGTCAATTCACTCATTTACTAATCCACTAGTCATCATTATCTTTCTTGACTTGGATTTCTCATTAAGGTTTCTTTCTCCTTTGCTTTTTCTTTCTTTTTTTTCTTCTTTTCTTTCTTGCTTTCCTTGTTGAATAAAAAAGTTAGGGACTTTTGTAGCCTACTTTATTTTGAACTCCATAAGTACTGACCTTGAATTCCTAATCATCTGTCACTTTCTCTTAAAAGGTTGGGATAAAGCATTATCTCCACACCTGGACTCTTGCCTTTTTTGGGGGGAAAAGGGGTGCTGCTGAGGTTTTTTTTAATTTTTTTATTTATTATATGTATGTGAGTACACTCTCTCTTCAGACACATCCAAAGAGGGCAACAGATGCCATTATAGATGGTTGTGACCGGCCCTGTGGTTGCTGGGAATTGAACCACCTGCTGAGCTATCACACTGATCATGATTCCAAATGTTAACAATGCTCACAAGAGATCCCAACAACTACTGGTTCAAAAGTCCACACGGAGTGAAGTCCAATAAACACAGAGGGCATCAGCCTCTGTGATGACAGTGACATCACGTCGCCCATGCTTCCAATCCTCCATGTCTGCCCTCACTACGGTTGCCGAAAGGGGTCAAGGGAAACCATTGGGTCCCTTGGAATAGGAATTACACACAGCTGAGCATCACCATGTGGATGATGGGAATCAAATACTGTCCTCTGGAAGAGAACGGCCAGTGCACTCAACTGCTAACCATCTCTCCAGCCTCCAGTTGTCTTTTATTGTTCTTGTTGTTATGCATGTATGATGGAGGGCTCATGTGGAGATTCACGACAAAGGACAACTGGTGATTCTCTCCCTCCACTTTTATGTGTGGATCTCCATTTAAACACATAAATTTATGTATTTAACTGCTGCCTGCTGCCAGACACTCCAATATGGCACCAATGAGAGATTCTGGGGATCTAAGGACCAGATCACAGTAAGAGGAAGACTAAGAATAAAAAGGAGTGTCTGTGGGTGTGGTTGAATAAGATATACTTAAGCCACATGCCTATCGGCCAGTAGTCCGTCTAAGACTACAAGAGCTAAGTACCGGGGTCACAATGTCAGGCTCTCACATCCTTCCTAAAGGTAAGCTGGAGAAAGGGTGATGCCTATGCACAAAACGGAGTCAGACTTAATCTGTGATTAAGACAGACACTTCATTACTGATGGAATCTCTATTTAGAGACATTGATTACAGATCTCTATAAGACCTAGTTCTTTTTTAGTTTGAGCTTTATTCTGCTTTGGCGGGAAGAGGAGGGAGTTGTCTTTTGTTCTTCAAGACTGAGTTTCTCAGTGGAAGGGGTCTCTTTGTTCTTGAACTCATTAGTAGTAGGCTGAGCTCAAACTCATATAGATCCACCTACCTTTGTCTCTCAAACGTTAGGATTAAAAGTGTCCAGCACCACACATGTTGCATCTTTTACTGTTTTTATTTATTTAGAGGGTGCGTGTAGTCAACAGGGCCTTAGTGTGCGTGTGGCTGTCAGATTAGGTGGAATAGCTTCCGTTTTACTATACAGGTCCAGGGATTTGAACTCAGATAATCCGGCATGGCTGCTGTTGCCTTTACTTACTCTCTCTAGGTTTTCTCTCTGGATTTCCTTTGTGCTTAACTTTGTAGTTAACCTGCTTTGGTTCATAAGAAAGACAGAGACGAGGTGCTTAGAGAAGAGTATGTCATTTCATTAAATTCCAGGAAGGGGTTATGTACTCAGATAATTGAACCACTGGCATAGAGAAGAGGTCAGCAGAGATGATCTATTAGTTAAGAAAACTAGAAGCTCTTCCAGGTGACCTGATTCCCAACACCAATATAGTAGCTCACAGCCATTTGTGTCTTATCCCAGGGGTGTCAGGCATCTTCTGACCTTTGTGAGCATTGCACCTACATGATAAACAGGCAGACATTCAGGCAAAACAAGCCTAGACATAAAATTTTTGTTTTGTTTTTCGAGACAGGGTTTCTCTGTATAGCCTTGGCTGAAAATATTTAAAAAAAAAAAAAAAAAAACCCAAAAAAAAAACCAAGAGATTATTAGGTTGATTAATTAGTCAAGTTACTTATCTCTTACTGGTCCTATAGGGTCTCCTGTTAATTCTGTTGATTTTACCAGTAGGAAAGTCACCACCTACAGATAGCCCCACCACTAGCTTGCTAGTGCTTGCTGCCATCAGTTTTCTTTGCTTGATAACAGCATGAGTGCAACATTTATCTCCTTTCCAGTTATCTATTGTGTTTGTGGTGCATGGGGAGGCACCCATGTGGGGATCAGAGGACAACCTTTGGGAGTCCTCTCCCTCCACCTTGTGGGTAAAGGTCAATGGAATTGGAATTCAGGCTTAGCAACAATCACATTTACCCTCCACACACACCTCTCAATTGCTCTCCTGCAGAGTTTTGACAGAGCTTGCCCAAAGGAGTACGGTGCTTCTTAAATCTGTCCCTCACCTAACTTGTGAACAGCCCTACCCCAATTTTTGGCATTTCTGGTAAAGCTGATATACAACTATTTACACCCACTTCCCCCTCCCTGGGTACACACTTTGAAGTACAATAATAGTACTATCATAGCTGATGGTAACTGTAACTTCAGTACTCTGAATGGCAGCGAAAAGATCTTGAAGTTGCAGACAATCTACATTTTAACAGTTCTACTTTCAGTCTCTGTACAAATCATACATACATACATACATACATACATGTACATACATGTACATACATACATACATGTACATACATACATGTACATACATACATGTACATACATACACACGAACACACATACCAGTGTAGGGAAGTGCTTCAGAGTCTTGCATATTGTGATGGTTTATATATGTATGGCCCAGGGAGTAGCATGATTAGGAAGTGTAGCTTTGTTAAATTAGGTGTGTCACCAGGCGGTGGTGATGGTGGTGGTGGTGGTGGTGGTGGTGGTGGTGGTGGTGGTGCACACCTTTAATCCCAGCACTTGAGAGGCAGAGGCAGGTGTATTTCTGAGTTCCAGGCCAGCCTGGTCTACGGAGTGAGTTCCAGGACAGACAGAGCTACACAGAGAAACCCTGTCTCGGAAAAAAAAATTAATTAATTAATTAATTAATTAGGTGTGTCACTGTGGACATGGGCTTTGATAGCCTAATCCTAGCTGCCTGGAAGTCAGTATTCTGATACCAGCCTTCAGATAAAGATTTAGAAGTCTCAATTCCTCCTGCACCATGCCTGCCTAGATGCTGCCATGTTCTCACCTTGAGGATAATGGACGGAACCTCAGAACCTATAAGCCAGCCCCAATTAAATGTCGTCCTTATAAGAGTTACCTTGATCATGGTATCTGTTCACAGCAGTAAAACCCTAACTAATGCTTTTGTTTGGAAGAATGTGGATTGGAGGATTTTAGATTTGGAAAGCAGTGGAGTGCTTTAAATGGGGCTTGATGGGCTATCCTAGTAGGAATATGGAAGACTTTGTTACTGAAAGTGATTTAAATCGTGCAGACCTGGCCCAAGAGGTTTCAATGGAGATTTGCAATATGTGGCCTAGAGATTGTTTTGGTGCTATTTTGGGGAAGAATGTGGCTACTTTTTGCCCTTGTCTGGGAGTCTGCCTGAGGCTCAGGTGAAGAGACTCAAATTAATTGTATTGACAAAGGAAGTCTCAGAAATGCCCATCTTAGACTTTGTTCTCCAGTTAAGACTCATAAAGAGCATTTTAAACTGAGAATGAAGTATGTAAATGAAATGTATAAATATATAAATGAAACAAGCTGAGAAAAGAAATATATAAAATATATGGTTTGAGTATTAAAAAGGCACCAGGAAGTGAAATGGAGCTGAATCCTGTGTTCAAGGATATTAAATTGAGTTAAGGGAGTAGTGACCTTGCCAGGAGCTCACCCAGCTAAGATAGTACAAGCCTTTAATCACCAAGCAGATAGGGCTCTGAGTTCAAGGCCAGCCTAGAACAGAGAAAGTTCTAGGTGAAGAAAATTGTAAGCCCAAACTTGGTGGATCACACCTTTAATCCCAGTGCTTAGGAGACAGGCATTCAGATCTGTGAGTTCAGTCCATCTAAAGAGCAATTTCCAGGACAGCCAAGCTAAGACAGTGAAGGAGTTGGAAAACAGAAAGCTAGTAATGGAATAGAATCAGAGGGCCATGTTCCAGCCCCCAGCAAGCAGCAGAACTCAGCAGCTTTGGCTGTGTGGCTCTGACTTTATTTATTTATTTTTGGATATTTTAATTTTTACATTTCAAATGTTATCCCTCTTCCCGGTTTTCCCTCTGTAAACCTCTATCCCATCCCTCATCCTTCCTGTTTCTATGAGAGTGCTCCTCCACCCACCCACTCTCGCCTCACTGCCCTAGCATTCCCCATGTTGGGGCATCGAATCTTCACAGGACCAAGGGTCTTCCCCCCCATTGATGCCAGATAAGGCCATTCTCTGCTTCATATGCAACTGGACAACTGGAGCCATGGGTCCTTCAATGTGTATTCTTTGGTTGGTAGCTTACTCCCTGGGAGTTCTGGAGGGGTGAGTTCTGGGGGGTGAGTATGCTTGGTTGATATTGTTGTGCTTCCTATGGGGTTGCAAACTCCTTCAGCTCCTTCAGTCCTTCCCTATGCTCAGTCCAATGGTTGGCTGTAAGCATTCACATCTGTACTGGTCAGGTTCTAGCAGAGCCTCTAAGAAGACGGCTATATCTGGCTCCTGTCAGCAAGCACTTCTTGGCATCATCAACAGTGTCTGGGTTTGGTGTCTACATATGGGATGGATCCCCAGATGGGGCAATCTCTAACTGGCCTTTCCTTCAGTCTCTAGTCCACTCTTTGTTCTTGGATTTCCATTTTTTTTTTTTTTTTTTTTTTTTTTTGGTTGGTTGGTTGGTTGGTTTTTGGTTTTGGTTTTGGTTTTTTTTTTTTGGTTTTTGGTTTTTGTTTTTTTTGTTGTTGTTGTTGTTGTTTTTTGGTTTTTTGGTTTTTCAAGACAGGGTTTCTCTGTGTAGCCCTGGCTGTCCTGGAACTCACTCTGTAGACCAGGCTGGCCTCGAACTCAGAAATCCACCTGCCTTTGCCTCCCAAGTGCTGGGATTAAAGGCGTGCTCCACCACGCCCGGCGGATTTCTTTTAGATAGGAACAATTCTGGGTTAAAATTTTTGAATGGGTGGGTGAACCCATCCCCCTACCGGGAGCCATACCTAAACTCAGGATATGGCATCTACATGTTCTCTCTCCCCTTTATTGGGTATTTCAGCTAATGTCATCCACGTTGGGTCCTGGGAGCCTCTTGCTTTCCTGGCATCTGGGACTTTCTGATGGCTACCTCCAGTTCCCCCTCTCCCATTGCTAAACACCTCTGTTCAATTTCTGTACATCTCCCCCATGTCCTCCCACACCTGATCGTGCCCCTTTTCCCCTCCCCCTCCTTTCTTCCTCCCAAGTCTCTGCCATCCTTTACCTCTAGTGATTATTTTGTTCCCCCTTCTAAGTAGTACTGAAGCATCCACATTCTGGTCTTCCTACTTCTTTAGCTTCATATGGTCTGAGTTATAATGTGAATATTCCGAACTTTTTTTCCTAACATCTGCTTATTGGTAAGTACATACCATGTGTGTTCTTTTGTGACTGGGTTATCTCACTCAGGATGATATTTTCCAGTTCCATCCATTTGCCTAAGAATTTCATGAAGTCATTCTTTTTAATAGCTGAGTAGTAGTCCATTGTATAAATGTACCACATTTTCTTTATTCATTCCTCTGTTGAAGGACATCTGGGTTCTTTCCAGCTTCTGGCTATTATGAATAAGACTGCTATGAATGTAGTGGAGCATGTGCCCTTGTTATGAGTTGGAGCAACTTTTAGGTATATGCCCAGGAGTGGTACAGCTGAGTCTTCAGGTAGTACTATGTTCAATTTTCTGAAGAACCGCCAGAATGATTTCCAGAGTGTTTGTGCCAGCTTGCAATCTAACCAGCAATGGAGGAGTGTTCCTCTTTCTCCACATCCTCAACCAGCATATGCTGTCACTCGAATTTTTAATCTTAGTCATTCTGACTGGTGTGAGGTAGAATCTCAAGGTTGTCTTGATTTTCATTTCTCTGATGACTAAGGATGTTAAACATTTCTTTAGGTGCTTGTTGGCCATTTGAGATTCCTCAGCTGAGAATTCTTTCTTTAGCTCCGCATCCCACTTTTGAATATGGTTATTTGGTTGTCTGGAGTCTAACTTCTTATGTTCTTTGTATATATTGGATATTAGCCCTCTACCAGACGTAGGATTGGTAAAGATCTTTAACCCAGTCTGTAGACTGACATTTTGTCCTGATAACAGCAGTGTCCATTGCCTTACAGAAGCTTTCCAATTTTATGGGGTCCCATTTGTCTATTGCTTTTAGAGCATGGGCCATTGGTGTTCTGTTCAGGAAGTTTTCCTCTGTGTCAATGTGTTTGAGGCTCTTTCCCACTTTCTCTTCTAATAGATTCAGTGTATCTGGTTTTATGAGGAGGCCTTTGATCCACTTGGACATGAGCTTTGTACAAGGAGATAAAAATGGGTCGATTTGCATTCTTCTACATGCTGACCTCCAGCTGAACCAGCACCATTTGTTGAAAATGCTGTCTTTTTTTCCACTGAATGATTTAACTTCCTTGCCAAAGATCAAGTGACCATAGATGTTTGGCTTTATTTCTGGGTCTTCAATTCTATTTCATTGATCTACTTGCCTATCTCTGTGCCAATACCATGCAGCTTTTAATCACTATTGCTCTGTAGTAAAGCTTGAAGACAAGGATGGTGATTCCCCCAGATTCCCTCTTACTGTTGAAAATAGTTTTCGCTATCCTGGGTTTTTTGTTATTCCAGATGAATTTGAGAATTGGTCTTTCTATCTCTATGAAGAACTGAGTTGGAATTTTGATTGGGATTGCATTGAATCTGTAGATTACTTTTAGTAAGATGGCCATTTTTCCTATGTTAATCCTGCCAAACCATGAGCATGGGGAATCTTTCTATCTTCTGAGATCTTCTTCAATTTCTTTCTTCAAAGACATGAAGTTCTTGTACAAATCTTTTACTTGCTTGGTTAGAGTCACACCAAGATATTTTGTATTATTTGTGACTATTGTGAAGAGTGTCATTTCCCTATTTTCTTTCTTGGCCTATTTATCCTTTGAGTACAGGAAGGCTACTGATTTATTTGAGTTAATTTCCTATCCAGACACTTTGCTGAAGTTGTTTATCGGCTGAGGAAGTTCTCTGGAATTTTGGGAGTCACTTAAGTACACTATCATATCATCTGCAAATAGTGATATCTTCTTCCTTTCCAATTTGTATCCCTTTGATCTCCTTTTATTATCTAATTGATCTAGCTAGAACTTCAAGTACTATATTGAATAGATAGGAAGAGAGTGGGCAGCCTTGTCTAGTCCCTGATTTTAATGGGAATGCTTCAAGTTTCCATTTAGTTTGATGTTGGCTACTGGTTTGCTGTATATTGCTTTTACTATGTTCAGGTATGGGCCTTGAATTACTGATTTTTCAAAGACTTTTAACATGAAGAGGTGTTGAATTTTGTCAAATGCTTTTTCAGCATCTAATGAAATGATCATCTGGGATTTTTTTTCTTTGAGTTTGTTTTTATAGTGGATTATATTAATGGATTTCCATATATTGATTACAACCCTGCATCCTTAGGAAGAAGCCTACTTGATCATGGTGAATGATCATTTTGATGTGATTTTTGATTCAAGTTGTGAGGACTTTATTGAGTATTTTTGCATCGGTATTCATAAGGGAAATTGGTCTGACATTTTGTTTGTTGAGTCTTTGTGTGGTTTAGGTATCAGTGTAATTGTGGCTTCATAGAATGAATTAGGTAGTGTTCCTTCTATTTCTATTTTGTAAAATAGTTTAGAGAGTATTGGTATTAGGTTTTCTTTGAAGGTTTGGTAGAATTCTTCACTAAAACCATCTGGTCCTAGGACTTTTTTGGTTTTTTGTTTGTGTGGTTCTCTTCTTTATGGTTTGTTGAAAGAAGATTAATTTCTTGCTTTTTCTTGGATGTAGTTTCCCTCCTTGTGTTGAAGTTTTCCATCTACTATCCTTTGTAAAGCTGAATTTGTGGAAAGATATTGTGTAAATATAGTTTTGTCATGAAATATCTTGGATTCTCCATCTATGGTAATTGAGAGTTTTGTTTGTTTGTTTGTTTGTTTGTTGAGAAAGGGTTTCTCTGTGTAGTCTTGGCAAGAGTTTTGTTGGGTATAGTAGCTGAGGCTGGCATTTGTGTTCTCTTAGGGTCTGTGTGACATCTCCCTAGGATCTTCTGGCTTTTTGAGTCTCTGGTGAGAAGTATGGTGTAATTCTGATCTGCTTTTATATGTTACTTGACCTTTTCCTCTTACTGCTTTTAATATTTCTTTTTTGTGTGTGCATTTGGTGTTTTGATTATTATGTGACAGA
>JANHMN010000003.1:17000413-17014450 GCA_030674055.1 Rhabdomys pumilio
TCACACCACCACTTCCTGGGAGTTTTCATTGCCCTTGGCTTCTAGATTATCCCAGAGATGGTTCCCCACCCCACATCCAATTCCAGTTATTTTTCCCTCCATCTTCCCTCTACCTGGTCCCTCCTGTTCCCTCCTGTTCCCTGCCCATCCCCAACCCTACCCCCACTATCTACTCATGATATGTATTCTATCCCACCTTCTCTGAGAGATTCACAAGCCCCCACCCCTTGAGCCCTCCTTATCACTTACCTTCTTTAGGTCTGTAGATTGCCACGTGGTTATCCTTTACTTTATGGCTAATATCCACTTATAAGGGAGTACATACCATGTTTGTCTTTCTGGGTATGAGTTATGTCACTCCTATGTGCTGGGAGCCTCAGTCCAGTATATGTTCTTTGGCTGGTGGCTCAGCCTCTTGAGCTCTTAAGGGGTCAGGTTAGTTGACTTTGTTGATATCCCTGTGGAATTCCGATCCCCTTCAAGGCCTTCAGTTCTTCCCTCAAGTCTTCCATAAGAGTTCCCATGTTCTATCCAATGTTAAGGTGTGGGTATCTGTCGCTTCGCTATCCGACCAGCACACAGAAACGACACAACACGGGATTCTTCTCAATGCAGTTTATTCGGAAACCTTTTACAGTCTCTCTCAGGAAGCCCCCGATTCCCGATCTCCCAGTCCTCTTATCCCCCTGCCTGCCCACTCCAAACCTGCCACGTGGGCCTATATCATAGGTGTGCGTCAAATGGCCTGATTTTGCGTAGCAGCAAGCCTGCGCAGTAGTTCTGCGGAACGTGGCTTTTCTGGGGTGCATAAGGAAGTCAGGCGCTAGTGCCGGGCGCGGTTTTAGCTGGCCGCCCCCTGCCGCGCCCACTCCTCACAAGTATCCACATCTGTTTCGGTCAACTGTTGGGTGGAGCCTCTCAGTTATGCTAGGTTCCTGTCGGAAAGCACAACAGAGTATCAGTAATGTCAAGGATTGGTGATTGCCCATGGGATAGATCTCAAATTGGGCCAATTATTGGTTGGCCATTCCCTCAGTCTTTGTTACATCTTTGTCCCAGCATTTCTTTCTTTTTTTTTTTTTTTTTTTGGTTTTTTGAGACAGGGTTTCTCTGTGTAGCCCTGGCTGTCCTGGAACTCACTCTGTAGACCAGGCTGGCCTCGAACTCAGAAATCCGCCTGCCTCTGCCTCCCAAGTGCTGGGATTAAAGGCCACCACCGCCCGGCCAGAATTTCTTTTAGACTGGACAAATTGGGGGTTGAAAGTTTTGTGGGTGGGTTGGTGTTTTTATCCCTCCACTGGGCACCTCCCCCATCCCAGGTCTCTGGAACTTCCTAGAGATTCCCCTTAAATGCAAATTTTCATTCCTTTTCCTGGCCCTCTGGCTCTTTCTCGTGTCTTTCCCTACACCTGCTCCAGACCCCGCTCCATTCTCCTCTCCATCTGCTTCCTCCTTCACTTCCTCCTTCCTCAGTTTGACTTATTTTTCAAAGTTTTGAGTTCCCCCCCCCCCCCCCCCCCCCCCCCCCCAAATTGATTTAAACAGAATACTCCTTACGGGATGAAAACGACGTGCTTCCCACTAACCATTTTTTTCCGGTTTACAGATCATTTGGATTTTACGGAAAGATTCAGACAAGGAACTGGTACAAAAATTATTATAGGTTTCCGACCCGAGTTTCCGCAGCTGAGCCTTGTGATCCGAGTTTACCTTCAGTTCCAGCTGTGACAGAAAGATGCCAGATTAGAATTGGTAGGTAGGCCTTCTCGCCTTTAGACTTTCAGTCTTGCCTGTCTGGAGGGACAGTGCCACATTCTTATGGAGTGCCGGAACACCAGCTTATAAAGATGCCCAGCTCTCATGAGAACCTTAAACTTTAAATGTTAAATCTTGGGGCCCTGGAGGAGACCGATGCGATACTTGTCAAAGAAACTAGATGCTGTAACATTAGGCTTGCGCCAGTTGCCTGCTGGCTATTGTGGTTACTGCCATCCTAGTGAGCAAAGCAATGAAGTTTTCCCTCTGACAAGATTTACTAGTGACAGGGCTGAACTCCAAAATCACTCAGTATTAGGCTCTACTACTTGATCTCAGAGAAACACTTTTACTAAGACTGAGGCGTTAAACCTTGCACCTTGTTGCTTACTGGCCTGACCGGGGATCTCAAGCAACACAGGATTGCCTGCAGATAGCTGAGTGTAGATAAAATGACAACCACTCCCACTCCCACCTTTGGGGGAGAATGCACAGGCTCTCTGTGAGCTCAAGTGGAACTAGCCTGTTATGCCTCTGTATGTTGTTGGGGATGGAATTGCCCCGCCCACGGGGATTCGACTAGACCTTAGGGAAGATGGTGAAAGAATGAAAGGACAAGAGACACAAAGAATGAGAGCAAGTCTGAGGTTCTGATCAAGCTCTGAAACTTTAATTTTGGGGGTAGGTTATAAGGACACAGCAAACCGGGAAGTTTGGGTGAGGGTCATTGCTTAGGGCTATCCCACTATTGAATCCTCACTGTCTAAGACCAGTCCCACTGTCATATCCTTATTGCCCTAGACCATCCCACTGTCGTAACTCCCAGGAAATGCCAGACATTCTTTAAGTTCCTGGGACCTGAGACCTGCAAACGTCCTTTCTAGAACAGCAGGTAATTTCATGAGATTCTCTTAGAACAGCAGGTAATTTCCTGGGTTTGGCTCCTGGCATGGAATCAAGGCCTGATGATTAGTAGGTCAGGCAAGCATTCTGTGTATGACATTTATATACACGCACAATGTGTCTCAAAATGATGAAGCAAAATAGACAAAATACATTGAATAGTCCTAATAGTCAAATCTCAGCCGGGCAGTGGTGGCGCACACCTTTAATCCCAGCACTTGGAAGGCAGAGGCAGGAAGATTTCTGAGTTCGAGGCCAGCCTGGTCTACAGAGTGAGTTCCAGGACAGTACAGAGAAGAAACCCTGTATCAGAAAAAAAAAGAAAGAAAGAAATATTCAAATCCCGAACTGCTTCAGTGTGTGTGTGTGTGTGTGTGTGTGTGTGTGTGTGTGTATACATATCTATCCAACTGTTTCCAAATCTGAAAAATCCCAAATGCAGAGACAGATTTGTTCCTAAGCCTTTTAAAAATGGGATGGTTAAGTCAAGTGGTAGTGGCATACCCCTTTAATCCCAGTACTCAGGAGGCAGAGGCAAACAGATCTCTGTGAGGTTGAACCCAGCCTTGTCTGAATAGTAAGTTCCAGTAAGTCCTAGGATAGCCAGACTACATAGTGAGACCTTGTCTCAGAAAAAGAGAGAGGGAGAAAGAGAGAGAGGGATTGAGAGTCTAGTCTTTGGAAAATGGAAAACCAGGGAAGGGATGATCCTGGGGATACATTAAATCATTCCCAGCCAAAAGTCAGCCAGGACTGCTCATTATGCTTAGACACTTGGCTCTCATATTACATAGGGATAGGAACTAAACAGACTGTCAGCCCATTGACTGACTGGAGAAACTCACTGGGACTGGGAACAGCCTAAATTAATGTTAGAGGACTTGCAAGGGGTGGAAACTTTTCTAATATCCAAAACCTTCAACTTAGGCAATTGCCCTTATTCTGACGCCTGTTATTCTGTGTTATGGGTAATTCATCTAGACAACAGCAGTATTACCCAGCCCCTGAGACTACTTGGTGGGCATATAGTAATGGTTTAACTAAATGTACCCTTTCTGATGCTTTTCAAACTACGTAGACTGGTTGATCCAGGACCTAAGGAATTAAAAGTTTCCATTTCTGAATTAAAGCAACAGTTAGATTCTCTTGTAGAAATGGTACTACAGAATTGGAGAGACTTAGACTTCTCATGAGATAAACAAAACTATAGATGGCTTTGGGAGAAACCTGCTGTCTCTATGCTAATTGGTCAGTAATTATTAAAGAAAACTCTTGCCATTTTTGGAGAAAACCTCCCCAAAAAGTGAGACATAATCAAAAAATTAATAATTAATACCACTCTCTGATCTCTTGGTCCCCCTGGCTAACTACTCTGCTATCTGCATTGACTGGGCCTTTAATTCTCATTCTGGTTGGATTAAGCCTTGCATAAAAATATAGCCAATTTTCTTTCTGCTCAGTAAAATTAATGGTCCTTAGGACCAACTACACCTTTAAAGAGAATGAGCTCACAATTTGACTCATCCACTGAGACCAGTAGGGAATGTAACAGGCCCCAGATCTTTAGTAGGCCACCAGCTCTTAGCACAACTAACTCCATGAAGTAAGTACCATTCAGGCTGTAAAACAAGCACAAGCAGAAATGAAAACAAAGACCTAATCCATCAAATTCCACAGATCTTGGAAATTCTCTAAAGGTACTAATCTTGCTTTTTGGCTTCTGTAGTTTTACTCCTAACTCACTGCTCTTGTTAACTGAAGTATATCAGCCCACAATGTTGTTTTAGTGCTTAAAACTCATCCTGAGAAAGGCTCAGTCATACCATAGGATCCTGAACATTCAGTGTAGTCACCAGCTGGATAATAGTCTTTCTAGTCCCTTAAACTCAACATGTGAGCAGGCTTCTCAAGTGTCTACTGCATCACAACACCATGCCCCCAGCTCTGGAATTTTTTTTTTTTTTTCTTTTTCAACACGGTCTCAGTGTGCAATCCTAGCTGGCCTAAAACTTGCTATGCAGACCAAGGGTGGCCTCTCACTGGAAGATAAATGCCTGCCTCTGCCTCCCAAGGCTGGGACTAAAGGCCTGGCTTTTAACCATTCCTGGTTCAAAATAAAAATTATTTCTTTATTGTGTGTATTTAGGGTAGTGGTGTGGATATGTGTGGTGAGATCACATGGAAATCAAAGAGCAACTTCTGGGGGTCCTGGGGGTGGAACTCAAATATCAGACTTGGACAAATACTTTTACCTGCTAAGCCCTTAGCAGGAGCATTCTCTCTCTCTCTCTCTCTCTCTCTCTCTCTCTCTCTCTCTCTCTCTTTGTGTGTGTGTGTGTGTGTGTGTGTGTGTGTAATCCCAGACCAGCTTCAAATTTGCCATGTATCAGAATGGTGGCATTATAGCTATATGTCACCACACATGACTTTTCTGAGTTTGGTTTGGTTGATTGGTTGGTCATTTATTCGGCCATTTGTTTAGGTTTTGGCAGGAGGTTTGACAGGTATTACATAGCTCAGGCTAGCCCTGACTTACCTGTAAACTTCAAAACGGCCTTGAACTTTTGGCTTTCTAAATGTTGGGATTACAAGCTTGGGACACCTAGCTATCCCAGCTTTCAATTCTTTTGACTGTCCACACAGAAGTGAGGCAGAATTGCCAATTCACTTAGCAATTCTCTTTAACATTTTCTGTGTCTATTGCGTGCATGCATGTGCTCACGCATATGGGAATGCCTAAAATGGTATGTCTAAAATGGCCTGTGTATGGAGGTCAGAGGACAACTTGCAGGAGTCAGATCTCTTCTTTTCACCCAGGCAGTAAATTCAAGTCATTAGGCTTGGGAGGCAAATGCCTTTTATCACTGAACCTTCGCCATGGCTCCTATTTACCATTTCCTGCTTTCTGCACGAGCACATCCATTCCTCTAGAGGGTGAAGGCTAGCCTCTGGAATTCTGGAATTACAGTTTATAGTCAGCATTCTCTGATAAGGCTTGTTGTGGTGGTGGTGGTGGTGGTGGTGGTGATTTTGTTTTGTTTTGTTTTTTAAGGCAGGGTTTGTCTACCTAGTCCATGCTATCCTGGAACTCACTATGTAGACCAGGCTAGCCTTTGCCTCTTGAGTGCTGGGATTAAAGTCCTGTGCCACTACTTCTTGCTTTGATAAGGCTTAATTTTTAGAGGAACTACTGATGAAGTTAATGACCCTTTGATCAAGTAAATGAAGACTTTTACTTCAAAAGAGCAGAAGGCCTTTAAAATTCTTAACATGCCTAGATTAAGCTGATGATATCAAAGAACCCTAGGTAGTTCATATTTGATATTAAAAATGAGTGTTCCACCCCAAGAGACCTCCTCTATTTTGCCTTTTTTTTGGGGGGGGGTATAAATAATGGTTTCTATTCTCTTTTGAGACATGCTTCTGAATAGCCCTGGATGGATCCAAATTCACTAAGTAGCCCAGGCTGACTTTGAACTCTTATCTCCCAAATACTGAGATTATAGGTATATATGACCACATCTGGCCCTTTTAAGAACAGAAATCTCTATAGGCAGGATATGCTGGTGCACACATAATCCTAGCACTTGGAGGCAGGACAATCAGGAGTTGAGGCAGAGCTAAGGTGGTAGAGTCCATGTGTAGCATCTGTGAAGGCCTGAATTCAATCCCAGTACCATACCCACAATAAACCTTATCACAGCCCAATGGGATTATCTTGTCACAATATATACAGAAAGAGATGACTGCTGACTCGTCCCTATAATTCTTACATTTGAGTAATAGAGGCAGACAACTTTGAGGTACTACATGACGCCTGTTTCAAAAGGGGAAAGAGGGGCCGGAGGCGATGTCTCAGTGGGTAAAGCCTTTTGTTGTCAAGGCTGATGACTTGAGTTTCAGTATCCAGAACCCACAAAGTGGAGAGCACTGTGGCACATGCATTTGTGCACATACACAAATATTTTTAAATGTAGAAAAGGAATGAAGTGGTAAAAAGTTACTGACGTGGTTCAGTGGGTGAAGGTGCTTTCAGGACAAGCCTAATAACCTGAATTTGATTCCTTGAACTCCACACATCCACCATGGCATACACACATACAATAAGAAGAATTAAAGTTAAGGGCTAAAGAGTTGGCTCAGTGATTAAGAGTACTTGCTGCTCTTACAAGGAACTCAGCACAGACGTGGTGGCTCACAACCATCTGTAACTCCTGTTTCATAGGATCCAAAATCCTCTAATGGTCTCCACAAGCACCAAGCACTCATGCATGTGATAAACAGACATAAAATGAAGACAAAACATCCATATATGTAAAATAATCTTAAGATAATACCCTTTAGCATTTAAAAAAATTGAATTTAACTAAAGAAAGAAAAATTGTGTTCCCCAAACAAACCTGAGTATTTAGAGGTCAGGGGAAGGGAAGATGGGGCTGGGGGTGGGGGGAGAGACTTCATAAGACAAGGGCAAAAAAGTAATCTGCAAAATCTGGCCTTGTTGAAGATTCTACAAGCCAGAGAGACTGACCAGAATTTCATGATTATAGGTTGTTATGGATTAAGAGCCAAATTAGATTTTACTTTTCAAAAATTCTCCTTTTGGCTGTTCCCTGTTCCAGAGACAGACACATCTACTCATGCAGAGGCAGCCAAGTTCCAGAAACACCATGATGAAGGGTGAAGTGAACAGATTTGGTGCCTGGTTACCAGTGTTGGCCTGCACATCTGGCAAAGTAGATATTGTTGCCATCAACAACCCCTTCATAGACCTCAACTACATGCTCTGCCTGTTCCAGTATAACTTTCTTTACCCATGACAAATTCAGCAACACAGTCAAGGCTCAGAAAGTCATCCAGGTTAACTCACACAGTGAGAGCCCACGTCCTTATAAACATGAATACAAAAGCTACTGCCTGACTGTTGCCTAGCATTCAGGGATCTCTGGATTTCAGATTGTATCCCAGAAGTGAATGTAAAGATCTGGGCTCCTTACACACGGTCTTCACAAAAATGTTCTCAGCATTTCCAGACGCTGGAGTCCTGGGGGACAAGAGCTCAGCCAGGAACACAGCCTTGGAGGCACTTTCAGTTGTCAGCACCCAAAAGGGCTGTCCTAGCTGAGGGCTTCTGACTTGACTCAGTCTTCTAGGAACATGGAGACGTGCGCCCCCTGCTGTCACCTTAGGACATCGCCTGTGACAGGGCCTCAGAGGCTGTGGTAAGATGGATGACCATTATCTGGGTGGAGGGGAAGGTCTAGATCCAAGGAAGCCGCCTGTCCTAAGAACAGAAGGTTGGAGGACTTGCATAGGCTAGTGGTCACTCCTAAGAACCATTTAAAAGCCAGGAGAGGGATCCAGGTTTCCTAGGCCAGGCTGCAGTGTTCCTTTAGCCATGCCTGCAAGGTGCAGGGTCCCAGAAGGCAGTAGCAGAGATGATCTTGATAAGCAAATTAAAATGTTTCTCTTTTTATCACCTGGAGAGCAGGTCTCTGTGTTTGTGTAGCTTAGTGTCTCAGGGAAATATTCACCTTTCCTTTCTAATCAATTATGCCCAGGAGGAACTGGGTCTGGGGTCCTATGCTGTCCATATTAGTCAAGTTCCTGGTACCACAATGAAGAGTTGGGGTGTGACTGTGGTTTGAGCCACTGCTGAAGACACAAGACTGCCTGGAGCTGTGCCGAGGAAAGAGCCTGGCTCAGGATGGTTTTTGTAGTTCTGAGAAACATCTCTGAGGCTTGAACTTCACAGTCTGAGATAAAACATCATCACTCTTCAAGATCTCTGAAACCTTCTTCCTTCCTGTATTGGACTCTGCAGTCAAGCACATGGGCTTGGTTAGAGGACCATGTCAGGGTTGCTCTTCAAGTGGGAAATGCCCTTTCTGCTTCCAAAAGGAGAGTGCTTGTCTCTTGAGTGACATCCCTTGAAAGCGACAGCTAGATCAAACATAATGTAAATCACAATGATTATTTCTGGACTTACCTGTGTTCGTACAATTACAAGTCTTTTATTTCTTTTTTTTCTTTTTTTTTTTTTTTTTTTTTGGTTTTTGGTTTTTGGAGACAGGGTTTCTCTGTGTAGTCCTGGCTATCCTGGAACTCACTCGGTAGACCAGGCTGGCCTCGAACTCAGAACTCAGAAATCTGCCTGCCTCTGCCTCCCAAGTGCTGGGATCAAAGGTGTGTGCCATCACCGCCCGGCTATTTCTTTCTTTTTTAAAAGAAGATTCATTTCGTGTATGTAAGTATTCTGTCACTCTCTTCAAACACCAGAAGAAGGCATCAGATCCCATTACAGATGGTTGTGAGCCACCATGTGGTTGCTGGAAATTGAACTCAGGACCATTGGAAAAGCAGTCAGTGCTCTTAACTGCTGAGCCGTCTCTCCAGCCCGATCAAGTGTGGTTTCTTGTGTGTGGTTTTTGGTGTTTTGTTTTGTTTCGTTTTGTTTTGTTGTTGTTGACGGGGGCATAGATTAGGGATGTCATATGACAATTTTGGAGATATTTACAGAAATGTCAAGGAATTAACCTCATGTCACCAGGCAGGAGCCGTGACTATCCTGGTCATTTTTCAAGTATTGTCAAAGAGAGTCTTGCTACGTTCCTCAGATGCAGTGCTCCTTCAGTTGATGGGCAAGGATTGCAGGGCTGAACCAACCATTACTTAAATAAGTTTGTCTGCGACCTGTTACAATTGTAATGCATATGAGATTTCATGCCTGCATGTACATTTGTGTACCTGACGTTTGTCTGGTTGTTGGGAAAGTCCTATGAGGGCATCAGAGTTCCTAGAAATAGAATTCTGGGTTGTGCTGAACCACCACGATGCTGCTAAGATGCCAAGCTCTGAAAGTAGGGGAAATGCTCTGAGATACTGACTCACCTCTCCAGCCTCCTGTGTTTTCTGTCACTTGATCTTCTTTCTGATTCTTATGTCCTTCTTCTTCTTTCTTCTTCTCCTTCTTCTCCTTCTTCTCCTTCTTCTCCTTCTTCTCCTTCTTCTTCTTCTTCTTCTTCTTCTTCTTCTTCTTCTTCTTCTTCTTCTTCTTCTTCTTTTCTTCTTCTTCCTCTTCTTCCTCCTCCTCCTCCTGCTCTTCCTCTTCCTCCTTCTTTTTGTTTTTCTTGTATTCTGTTGGCCACAAAGGCCTTGGTGCTGGGATGATACTCTACCTCAGCTTCAAGTAAGTGTTTCTACAAGGCATGAGTCACTATTCCCAACAGGTACTTTTTGGAAAAGGGCATTTTGTATGTTGGGTAGTTTGACTCAAGATCCCAGACTAGCCTTTAGATTGGCTTTGAACTCCCCCATTTTCCTGCCTGTAGCTCTCAACATCTTCTGGGAACCTCTGCTCTGTAATCTTTAAGAAAATCTATGTCCATTTACTTTCTATGAAGTTGTTATTTATTTGGGACTGGGGAGGGGCAGTGGGCATGGGGAAAGAGACACAACCAAAGCCCTAAGAACTGCCCAAAGGTCTTGGTCAATTTACCATTGTTGTGTCTAAGGAAGAGAAGGAGGGAAGCCTTTCTTCCTAACATTTCTCTGCAGCCACAAGAGGGTCCTTGTTTGTCAGCAGTGGAGACAGGTGGACCCAGTGCAAGTGAACATGAGACAATGAGGTAACTGTGGGTTATAAAGATTTTTAATTATGAGTTATTCTTTTAAGTGTATAGGCATTTTCTCTGAGTGGATGTGCCACCCATGCAGGCATGCTTCCTGAATTCATGGATCTGGAGGTACAGCGAGCACATGATGGAGCAGCTTAAAACCAAACACTTCAGGCCTGAGCAGCAGGAGTGTGCAGTGCTCCACAGTGTGATTGGCATCTTGGGTGGCAAAATATTCACCTCATTGTGATAGAATGTGCTTGCATGTACTGGGGAGTGCCACCAACATGAAGTTCATGGAGGGCTGAGAAACAAAGCTCAAGTGAGAGTGAGTGCTTCAGGGAGTGAGGCTGCGGGTTCTAGCCTCTGCTCTTTAAAACTCTGGGATAAGAGGGAACTGTGCCTAAATGGCCCAGACCTTCCACCAGAGCGCTCAGCAGGGGAGGTACAGGCACTGTCTTCTATCTAAAGCCAGTTTTAGGATACCTACCCAAAGCTTCATACAGAGAGACCCTGTCTCTGAAAGCCAAAAAAGAGATCAATATGAGGAGAGACTTGCTTGCTGGTAGAAATCAGATAAATGAGGGTGTGATTCTGTGGGGTGTAGCTTCAGCAGTGTGAACTATGTTTTAGCTCATGCCGTCTCTGGAGTTCTGAGCTCATAGGACACCGAGGTTAGTAAGGGTTTTAGGTCACAGGGCTGAAGGAGGGAGAGACTGCAGCTTCAGAAGGGGCATTAGCTCACTGAGACTTACAGATACAGGGGAATTCTGCCTTCCCAAGACAAATTTTCTGAAGTCCTATTTTAAAAGGAAAAGACTACCAGCCTAGGTCATCCAAGACAATAAGCAATCCAAGCTGACTGTGGGGTGTGCCACGGTGTCGCTAATAAACCATGGAATGAAGGCAACCCGGATTAACTTACACAACGTGAGCCCACGTCCTTATAAACATGAATACAAAAGCTAGTGCCTGACTGTTGCCTAGCATTCAGGGAGCTCTGGGTTCCAGATTCTGTCCCAAAGTTAGTGTAAAGATCTGGGCTCCTTATACAATCTTTACAAAAATCTGCTCAGCATTTCCAGACGCTGAAGTCCTGGGGGACAAGAGCTCAGCCAGGGACTTGGAGGCACTTTCAGTTGTCAGGACCCAGAAGGGCTGTTCTAGCTGAGTGTCCCTGACTGGAGGCAGTCTTCCAGGAACATGAGGACATGCGCCCTCTGCTGTCACTTCAGGAAATTGCCGGTAACACAGCCTCTGAGGCAGAAGACAGCTGTGGGGAGATAGTTGATTCTGATCCTGGAGTGTTTTTGTGGCTCTGAAGAAACATCTCTGAGGCTTGGACTTCACAGTCTGAGACAACAAGATTTCTGGAAGCTTTCACTTTCCTGTATGAGGTTTTTTCAATCAGCCAGATTGGCTTAGCAAGCGGACCATGTCAGGGTCCCTCAAGTAAGAAGTGCCCTTTCTGTTTCCAAAGGGAGAAAGTGCTTCTCTTTTGAGTGCCAACCCTTGAAAGCGGCAGCCTAGAACCCAATACACTGTGTTCCAGCTGGGAACTTGTCTGTGTTCACACAATCACAAGTCTTCAGCATGTCCCACCTATCAGAGCTGGGAAAAGAGCTACAGAACTGTCATGTACTGAATTATTTTTCCTCTAATACGACAGCCAGGTTCCTGTGGCCCTTTTCAATTTACTTATGTTTGTCAACATATGTGAGATTTTAGACCTACATGTACATATGTACAGCAAATGAAAGTGTAGTAGTCGCCGGGCAGTGGTGGCGCACGCCTTTAATCCCAGCACTTGGGAGGCAGAGGCAGGGGGATTTCTGAGTTCGAGGCCAGCCTGGTCTACAGAGTGAGTTCCAGGACAGCCAGGACTACACAGAGAAACCCTGTCTCGAAAAACCAAAAAAAAAAAAAAAGTCATAGCAGGACATTGGAAGCCCTTTAAATAGAGTTCTGGGTTACTGCCATTTTGTATGTTGAGACCTTTATCAAGGTCCCATCCCAGCTTCTGGTTTGGTAGGAAGACAAGTCTGGCCTTGAACTCCTGATTTTCCTGCCTGAAAATGTAACCATCTTCTGTAAGACCCAGCTGTGTAATTGTTAATTAAACCCATGTCTCTTCTGCATTTACCTTGCTTGGGGTTTTTATTTGGGAGTGGGGAGGGATAGTGAGCAGGGAGAAAGAGACACAACCAAAGCCCATCAGATGCCTAAAGGTCTTAGTCAATTTACCCTTGTAGTGTCTAAAAAAGTGGAGTAGCGAAGATTTTCTTCCTGACCTTTCTCTGTAGCCCCAAGAGGATTCTATGTTGTTGGCAGCGGTGGAGAAACAGAACTCAGTGAAAGTCAACACAGGACAATGAGGTAATTGGAGTCATACAGATTTAAATTTTTCTTTTATTCTTTTTTTTTTTAAAAAAACATGTATTTATTTTATGTATATGAATACACTGCTGTTGTCTTCAGACACACCAGAAGAGGGCATCAGATCCCATTACTGATGGTTGTAAGCCACTATGTGGTTGCTGGGAATTGAACTCAGGACCTCTGGAAGAGCAGTCAGTGCTCTTAACCACCAAGTTATCTCTCCATCCCCCTTTTATTCTTTTAAGTTTGTGGGATGATGCCATCCCTGGGGTTCTGAGTTCACAAACAACACCAAGGTTAACAAACGTTTTAGGTCTAGGGGTAGAGGGTTGGCTAGAGCCTCAGAAGAGCCCTGTGCTCACAGAGACTCATCACATTAGAGGAAGTCTGCCTTCCAACGACAAGCTTGCTTGCTTTCTTTTTTTTTCGAGACAGGGTTTCTCTGTGTAGCTCTGGCTGTCCTGGAACTCACTTCGTAGACCAGGCTGCCCTCGAACTCAGAAATCCGCCAGCCTCTGCCTCCCAAGTGCTGGGATTAAAGGCGTGCGCCACCATCGCCCGGCAACAAGCTTTCTAAGTCCTATTTTGAGAAGGAAAATTGTACCACACTAAGCCATCCAGGTCTGTAAGGAATAGTAGCTGACCATAGGGTGTACCACAGTGAGACTGGAAGGTCATGAGATGAAAGTGACCTGCCAGGTGGTGGTGGCGCAGGCAGGTGGATTTCTGAGTTCGAGGCCAGCCTGGTCTAACAGAGTGAGTTCCAGGACAGCCAAGCCAAGACTACACAGAGAAACCCTGTCTGGAAAAACAAAAACAAAAAGCAAAAAACAAAAAACAAAAAACAAAAACAACAACAACAACAAAAAAAACCAACAACAACAACAAAAAAGATCTGGGCTCTTATACACGGTCTTCACAAAAATGTGCTCGGCATTTCCAGACGGTGGAGTCCTGGGGAACAAGAGCTCAGCCAGGGACACTCAGCCTTGGAGGCACTTTCAGTTGTCAGGACCCAGAAGGGCTGGCTGTCCTAGCTCAGTGCTTCTGACTCGAGACAGTCTTCCAGGAACACAGAGACGTGCGCCCCCTGCCGTCCCTTCAGGACGTCACCGGAAACACAGACTGAGACGGGAGACTACAAATTGGGGTAGGGTCTAGGTCCAGCAAAGCCATGGCTCCTAAGGACAGAACTCAGTGGTGAAACCTAGTGGTGGGCCAGCAGTCACTCGGAAAGCCATGAGATCCAATCATGGCCTCCTAAGCAGGGCTGCAGTGATTCTCTTAGCAAAGCATGCAAGCTCCTGGGGTCCTACAAGCAGTGAAGCAATTATTTTAACCTGCAAGAGAGGAGTTTTTTCTCTCTCTCTCTCTTTCTCTCTCT
>JANHMN010000003.1:17014550-17049428 GCA_030674055.1 Rhabdomys pumilio
CCCTCCCTTCCTCCCTCAACCCCTCCTTCCTTCCCTTCCTCCCTCCCTCCCTCTCTCTCTGCTCAATCTGCATATACACCACCAGGTCGGAAGAGGGCATCAGATACCTTGATAGATGTCATTCATGAGCAACCATGTGGTTGTTGGGAATGGAACTCAGGCCTTCCGGAAGAGCTGCTTTTAACTGCAGAGCCAGTTAAAACCAGCCCGGATGGTTTCACTCTTGACATGCTATTCAAACTTTTTCTTTGGGTCACAAGGAAAGCCCAGCTCTGCATTGTGCTCCTGTGACTGTGTCTCCCTGGAATGTTCTCCTACAAGAGGTCTTCCCAGTGTAGAAATGGTGCGTGGGGTCCTATAAACTTGTGTTGGGCTGCTTTCCGGGAGCACCGTGCTTGGGGGCAGGGGCATTTGAGCCGGTAGGCGGCTCAGTTCTGTTCCACCGCTGTCTGGATCTGTGCTGAGGAAGGATCTGGGCTCAGGCTGTGATTGCAAGCTCAGAGGATGTCTCTGTGGCTCTGAAAAACATCTCTTAGGCTTGAACTTCACAATCTGAAACATAACAAAATCCCTCTTCCACACCTCTGAAAGTTTTTCTCCTTGCTGTATGGGATTGTTCAATCAAGCACATGGGCATGGCCAGACTTGGCCCGAGGACCATGTCAGGGTGTGCTCCTCAAGTGGGAAGTGCTCTCTCTGCTTCCAAAGTGAGAAAGTGCTTCTCTCCCCCTTGAAAGCAGCAGCCTAGAACTCAATATAAGCAGTCACTGTGTTCCAGCTCTGGACTTGTCTGTGTTCACAAAATTGCAAGTCTTCAGCATGTTCTGCCGATCAGAGCTGGAGGTTGGGGAAGGGGCCGCAGGACTACCATGTGCTAGACAATTTTCCTGTGTGGCTTGTATGTGTGTTTCTATTTATTTTATTTTATTAGGTAATAGACTTAGAGATTTACACACAGTGATATTATTGGGATATGAGGGACATTTATTCTGGATGTCAGATAACTTTGGAGTCATTAGAGTGACTTCTAGGGATTAATCTCAGGTCACCAGATAGGTGTCAATACACCTCCTAGCTGTATGAGTTGCTAGTATTTTGAAAAGAAAAAAAGGGTCTCCCTAAGTTCCCCAGCCTCAAGGAGGCTGTAGAATTGCAGGGTGTACCGCCAATCCCTTAAAAGTCAGGGTTTCTGTGCTCCATTTCAATGTGATTTCTTTATTTTTAATACGTATGAGATTCTATGCCTGCATGCCCACGTGCAGCAAACGCACCCCTGGTTCACAGAAGTGCCATCAGGGCACCAGAACTCCTGGAAATGGAGTTCTGGGTTTAGTGAACTACCATGTGGCTGCCAGGACTCCCAGGTCCTCTGTAAGAAGTTTGAGTCCCCTAAGCTACAGAATCATCTCTGAAGTCCCTGTGTTTTCTGTCACTTGCTTTTCTTTCTGGCTGTTTTGTTGTTGTTGTTTCCTTATATTGTGTTGACCACACAGGCCTTGGTTAGTTATGGTGAACCCCCTGCCTCAGCTCCATATAAGTGTTTCCAGGCATAAGTCACTACTCTCACCACAGTTTTTTTCTTTTGTTTTGTTTTTGTTTTTTGAGACAGGGTTTCTCTGTGTAGCCTTGGCTGTCCTGGAACTCACTCTGTAGACCAGCCAGGCTGGCCTCGAACTCAGAAATCCGCCTGCCTCTGCCTCCTAAGTGCTGGGATTAAAGGCGTGCGCCACCACCGCCCGGCCACAGTTATTTTTTGAAAAGGCTGTTTGTGTGTTGGGTGCTTTGACTCAAGGCCTCAGACAAGCCTCAGGTTTTGCAGGAAGGCATATCTGGCCTTGAACTCCTGATTTTCCTGCCTGCACTTCTCACCATCTTATTATTTTGGTATGTGGGTTGGCAGGGACTCTGGTCAGGGGGAGAGAGGGCACTGAGAAAGTGCAGCATCTGCCAAAAGGCCTTGGTCACTTTAGCCTCACAGTGTCTGAGAAAAGTGTAGGGAAGCCTTTTTTATCAACAGTTCTCAGCACTCTGCACCTAGGAGAGAGTCCTATGTTACTGGTCAGAAATGTGGTGGCACACACCGTTAATCCCAGCACTTGGGAGGCAGAGGGAGGCGGATTTCTGAGTTCGAGGCCAGCCTGGTCTACAGAGTGAGTTCCAGGACAGCCCAGTCTATACAGAGAAAGAGAAACCCTGTCTCAAAAAAAAAAAAAAAAAAAAAAAAAAAACAGAAATGGAGAACAGTAAACTCCAGATGAGCAAAAGGTCGTGAGGTTATTGTGGGCTTTATGAAATTTTAAATCATAAAATTTGTATGTGTGTTTACATTTTTACTGTCTGGATGTGTGCCATGTGCCTGCCTGATTCTTTGGATCCCATGGACATATACAGTGAGGCTGTTTGCTCTGTCCCTAGCAATGTAAATATATATATATATATATGGGTTTGCATGGGTGTGGGCAGTAGTATGCATGCCAGGTACTCATCAGGCTCCTCCAGTCTAATTTATAGAGCAAGTTTCAGGCCTGCCAGTCTACATAATGAGACCTGAAATAAACATACATTCCAAAGAAGCTGTTGGTCTCTCTCTTTTCCACTACACTGTGAAAACCAGCTTCGGGGACTCGTAGTAGACAGTGGTCCAAACAACAAAGCCGCAGACAAGGAAAATGGGTTCCACTCTCCCTGGGAAGGTAGGGATATGGGCTGTCTGAGCCCTGGGAATCCAGATCTGTGCTAGACAAGCCTAGTTGAGCTGCACACAATTGTCCCTAGGAAGAAAGTTAGCAATTTCAAAGCGTCCTTGGGCTATAGAGTTGATTGAGGGCAGCCTAAGCATGATAAAACCCTGAATTTTAAAAATGAGGTACGCTGGGCAATGGTGGCACACGCCTGTAATCCTAGCACTTGGGAGATGAAGCCGGGCGGTGGTGGTGCATGCCTTTAGTCCCAGCACGTGGGAGGCAGAGGCAGGCGGATTTCTGAGTTCGAGGCCAACCTGGTCTACAGAGAAACCCTGTCTCATCTCAAAAAACCAAAAAAAAAAAAAAAAAAAAAACTGATTTAGGGCATGGGGGAGTGGGAGGAGAAAGGACAGAGGGGAAAGGGTTGGATGGTAAGAGCTATTTTTGTTTTGTCAATCTCAGCACTTAGGTGGCAAGCCCAAGTCTGGGATAGTGGTCAGCCAGGGCTACATAGTGATTCTGTGTCTTGGGGAGATTCTCTGTTATTAAAGCATTTACTTTACAAGTAAAAAGGTCACATTTGGGAGCCCCCAAAGGCACTGAAATGCAAAGCAATTGAGAAAAGACCCCACCCAAGGAACCCAAGGAGAGAGTAATGGGAATGTAGCTCAGGGTTTAAATTAAGCACAATGTGATTTTTTTTCATGTGAAGGACTTTATTCCTGCCACTTGGGACTTAGGGGCAGGGCGTTTCTGTGAGTTCCAGGCCAGCTAGGCCTACCTAGTGAGATCAGGTCACAAACACATGCAAAGCATTCCCTACGGAAAACACTGAGAGGACCTCCTGGGGCAAAGACAGGTGTGAAATTCTGGCAGGGTGGAGAAACAGAAGGCCTCTCTGAGTCAGTTTAGACTGGACTGAACCGGGGCACTGGAGCCAAGCGCCTCACACCTCCCTCCTTACTTCCTTGAACCTGGGCCATCTGGTGGCAGAGAAAGGTGCCTGGGGCCAAACCCAGCCCAGCTCTCCTTCCTGTATCAGCTCTGAAATCTGCAGTGCTGAGATCTGGCAGGAAGCAGGAGACTCAGTGGAAATTCTATCACAATCTAAAACCTTTGTGTGAGTTCAAATCTCTATGTCCTTACCCAAAGAGTAAAGTTAAAAAGACTCCTGACTTCAGGGATGGTGGGGGCAGGTATCGAGAGAGAATGAAATAAAGCATTTGTGCTGAAGTTTGAGTCTGGTCTGCAAGGTGACTCCTAGTATAATACCAGCCCAAGGAAGCAGAGTCCTGAGGATCCAGAGAGGAAAATTAGGAGAAAGTTTGAGGCCAGTGTGGAGCACATAAAAAGATAGTTTCTGTATCTAAAAAATAACTGGGCCAGGCATGGTGATATACATCTTTAAACCAGTATTTGGGAGTCAAAGGTAGGAGAATATCTGAGTTCAAGACCATCTGCTCTGTATAGCAATTTCAGGACAGCCTCTACACAGAGAGGCTCTGTCTCAAAACCACAATAAGTGGTTGGTGACTAGTGTCTGTTATTCTAGCACTTAACAGGCGGAGGCAGGAGGATTACTATAAGTCCCAAGGCAGCTTGTGCTACACAGAAAGAAACCAACAGAAACTATATACAGCTGGCATAGTGGCAAATGCCTGTTATCCCAGCGTTTAAGCAGAAAAACACGAGGATCAGGAATTTGAGGTCATACTTGACTAGACAGATAGTTTGAAGCCAGGCAGAGTTATATGAGAGCCTGTATCACACAAGCAAAACAAAACAAAAAACTTCCAAGGGTGGTGGCACATGTATTTAAGATCAGGAGCCAGAGACAATAGACCTCTGAGTTCTAGGACAGCCTGGTCTATACAGTGAAACCCTGCCAAAAAATAAATACACACACACACACACAGAGGAAAAAGAGTTTAAAGGACCAGGCAATTGTGGCGCTGCAGAGGCAGGTAGATCTCTGTATTTGAGGCCCTGGTCTACAGAGCAAGTTCCAGAACAGCCAGGGCTACACAGAGAAACCTTATTTTGAAAAATCAAAAACAGGCCGGGCGGTGGTGGCACACGCCTTTAATCCCAGCACTTGGGAGGCAGAGGCAGGCAGATTTCTGAGATCGAGGCCAGCCTGGTCTACAGAGTGAGTTCCAGGACAGCCAAAGCTACACAGAGAAACCCTGTCTCGAAAAACCAAAAAAAAAAAAAAAAAAAAAAAAAAAAAAAAAAAAAAAAAAAAAAAATTAGTTGGAAAAATATTACTCTGGAGAGAGATAGATACCCTTTCAAGCAACTGGGTCACAGAAACAGGTAGGCAATATCAAACACACCTTGCAGAACAAACCTGCCCATTAATTTGTTAGTTTCTCTTGAGTTTTGTCACAAACCTCCTCCTTTTTGTAGAGGGAGAAGCAATTAGGGTCTCATGTAGCCTGAACTGGAAACAAGATATGTAAGTTTTCCATGCCTCCTCTCGAGTGCTGTGATGACAGGCATGCCTGCCACAGGGATTTTCTCCATGACTGGCATGATACCCAGAGTTTCAGACACACTAGGCAAGCCTCTGTCAGCTGTGCCACACACTAATTGTACTCTGTCCTGCAGATGGAGAAACTGAAAGCAATAAGTAATGTTAGAATAGGATTTAACAATATATGTGCTCAGGAGATATTACCTTACACAGAAGGAGGATTTAGCTGAAGAACCTCACATCACATATGACTACAAGATAAGTAGCATGCCGAACTAACCAGACTTCTTTTTTTAAAAGATTTATTTATTTCTACTTGCATTGGTGTTTCCTCTACAAGTATATCTGTGTAAGGGTGCCGTATCCCCTGGACCTGGAGTTACAGGCAGCTGTGAGCTGCCATGTGGTTACTAGGAATTGAACCTGGGTCCTCTGGAAGAGCAGACAGTGCTCTTAACCACTGAGCCATCTCTCCAGCCCCTTAACCAGACTTCTTATAAACTAAAATAAAAGCAGAACTTATGTTCTTGATTAGTCTGTGGTTACCAAGAGTGTATTTTTCTCTCTCGCCTTCCTTCCTTCATTCCTTCCTTCCTTCCGTTTTTTTCTTTCTTTCCTTTAAGACAAAGATATTTTTGTATAGCCCTGGGTGTCCTGGAACTCTGTAGATCAAGCTGGCCTCAAACTCAGAGATCCCATCACACCCTGCTAAGATGTATTTTCCCCCCTTTGTCTACCAAAACTGTGACCTATTAGGCTCTGTTCCCATATCAAAAGGAACTTAATTATGCTAGGCAGGCAGAATGGCTGGTCCTCTTATCAGTTCACTAAGCAGGCAGGATGTCCCTGGTTAACAGCCACCTAAACGAAGAACAACAGTCTGTTTTCCTTTTTGTTTTTTTTTTTAAGGGTGGGGGGAGTAGGGGAGGGGTTATGGGGGGGCTGAGATTGGGAAGTAAAATGAATAAATACATTAAAAAAAATAAATAAATAAACTGGATGATGGGACACACGCCTCTAATCCCAGGATTTGGTAGGAAAGGGCAGCCTGATCTATGAGTTCAAGACCACCCAAGGACAGTCAAGGCAACACAGAGAAATTCTTGTCTCCAAAAACAAAAAACCAAAACAAAGTAACGATATCTGTGCTATGCAAATCTCCCATTTGTCCCGAATGACCAAGCCTGCAGTTTCTGTCTCCATAAAACCTTGTTTAAAGTGTGACTTGGGGACTGGGGCCTAAAAAACTTTACAGACGACATGTATGTCTGTTTACGGTTAGCTTAAAATCTATACAAGTGGCAAAGAATTTCTGTTCAAAATGGGTTTCTCTTTGGGTGTTTAACCAGAATTGGATGCCTCCAAACACTAAGGGAAAAAGAAATAAAGTTTCTTTTTCCCTTAGTGTTTGGAGTCAGTTCTCAAGTGTGTGTGGAGAGAGGGGCACTTAAACTGCTGCTTCACGGTCACCTTCCACATTGTCTTAGATCTAAGGAAGCTTTTCTAAGCCTTCATTATTCTTTGAAAATACCTGTGTACCCCTAAAATTTGACCCAGATCTGAAGTCCCTACCAAACTTTACAAGCAGGTCAGGAACGTAAAAACGATAGCAAAGACACGCAGTTCTTCATGCAACCACTAGGGGGCGAACAGAACGAGGCCATCTCTGGCAAAGCCGAGAGGTGAACTACACAACTCTTCCCTATCTGGGAGTCAGAGGGCAGCTCTTGGTGGAACCTGGAGCTTCCGGTGCAAAGTGGGTAGGGCAAAATTCACGAATACAAACCCGGGTTGCCCCGACAGGGCTATTTGTGTCTATCTATATATACGGTTCTCACACACACACAAAAAAAATTAACAGCATTGGGGGGTGGAGAAAGGGCTCAGCAATTAACAGCGATTGCTAGTCTTATAGTGGACCTGAATTCGAGTCTCAGCACCCACAAAGCTACTCGCAACAGCCTGTAAAGCCAGTTCCAGGGGATCCTGCACCCTCCTCTGGCCTCTAAGGGGTACCCACACGTACACATCCACAGACTCCCACATGTGCATGTAATTTTAAAAAAATGGTGTAGAGATAGCTCAACTGTTAACACTTGCTTTTCCTTGCAGAGAACCTGGTACAGTCCCCAGAACTGATTTGGTAGGGCCCAAAACATCTGTAACTCCAGTTTCAAGAGATTCTCTTTTTTTTTGTTTGTTTGTTTGGTTTTTTGTTTTTCGAGACAGGGTTTCTCTGTGTAGCCCTGGCTGTCCTGGAACTCACTCTGTAGACCGGGCCGGCCTCGAACTCAGAAATCCGCCTGCCTCTGCCTCCCAAGTGCTGGAATTAAAGGCCTGCGCCACCACCTCCCGGCTCAAGAGATTCTCAAGAGACCGGTTATGCTCTTCTGGACTCTGGGTCACCAGGCAAGTGCACATGCAGCCGTGTACACACACACACACACACACACACGCACACACACACACACACACGCACGCACGCACGCACGCACGCACGCAAATCTCTGAACACTAATAGATTAAAAAGTAACCTGATGCCGGGCGGTGGTGGCACATGCCTTTGATCCCAGCACTTGGGAGGCAGAGGCAGGCGGATTTCTGAGTTCGAGGCCAGCCTGGTCTACAGAGTGAGTTCCAGGACAGCCAGGGCTACACAGAGAAACCCTGTCTCGAAAAAAACCAAAAAAAAAAAAAAAAAAAAAAAAGTAACCTGATATAGTGGAACACAGGCAGGGAAAAACGCTTGAGTTGGGGGCCAGCCTGATCTACACAGTGAATTCCAAGAACACCCAGAGCTACATTAGTGAGACCTTGTCTTGAAAAAGAAGATTATTCGGTTAAAAAGGAACTATACATCGTTCACTACAACAAGTATGGTGCTCGGCAGGGTGGGTGTTTAATACTGGAACATCTTGGGGAGTCCAATTAATTCTGCTTCCTGGTAGTCCCCATATCTGCTTGCTTCTGAACATCCTTTTAACTCTCTCCTCCATCCATTCAACTAGCACTCAAAACTGTGTATGATTCGGGAGGCTGTTACTGGATCTGTTAAGGCCAGACCCTGGGTCCAGCAGCCTGAAACAAGTGAGACTGGCTACGTGTCTGAAGTAAGGTAGCCAAACAGGCAGAGTAGCCATATTACAAAAGGTGTGATTCCCACTGTCACTGACTTGGCTCCAGCAAGGTGACCAGAGCACTTTGGAATCTCTTCCTTGGAGACAGGTTCCCTCCTCTGGCTGACACCAGGCTCCAGCCTTTCCTCTTCGCCCAGCATGAGATTCCTGGGAAAATTCCATTTCCTTGAGGACCATTGTCTCAATAATCTGATAGCCCAAGGGAAGGGCACAGGTGTCTTTAGAATCTCCTCCTCGGGATCAGGACTGTTACAATGCTCTGCCCTTGACAGGGCAACCTCCCAGTGTGAAGGGGGAACAGCCCTGGTGTTCCCAGCAATGGCGTTTATCTAACAAGCTGGCAGTTTCAAGGAGGAATTCACATCCCGAAAAGCTGGGATATTGTGACTCCAACCTGGAATCCTAGCACTCTGGAAACAGAGGCAGTAGCCTCTGCCAGTTCATAGCCAGAGTGGACTACATAGCAACTTTCAAGCCAGACAGGACTACATCCAAAGATCATGTCTTTAAAAACAAAAATCAAAAAACTGTAGCCACAAGGGAAGGATTGGGAATGTGGCTAGTCCATCATAGAAGCCTTTCCCAGCATGCTGCAGGCCCTGGATTTAAGGTTTCTTTAAATTGATGTAAAACAGCTTTACTTCAGGCTATTCCTTGAGTCTGTAAACTGGGGGCTGCTTTTGGCAGCCATAAATAATTATCTTTTCTCTCCCAGATCTGCCCATTGTAAGTGAAGTTTTCAGGCCCAGTAACTATTTAGGAGTGGAAAAGAATTATCTGAGAGCCATCTGTCCCCCGGAAGATTTTTAATGACAAAGAACAGTTAAGAATAGCTCACTCCTTTAAACTGCTAGAATCTCTGGGGGTGGGAGTGGGGATGGGACAGAACCTTTGTATCCTGTGTGCCTACAGTTATTTTTTCTTCGATTTATTCTTTTCCTTTCTTAAGTGTGTGTGCACCACACACACACACACACACACACACACACACATGTTGGTTGTCCATGAGATGTGGAGGTCTCAGGTCAACCTCCTGGACATCCTCAGGAATGGCCAAGGCAGGCTTTAAACTCCTGACAGTCTGACTGCCGCCTGTCCCTAGTGGAGATTACAAGTGTAAGCTACCTTTCCTGGGTGAGGACAATTTTAATGGTGAATTTGAATTCTGGTTTGCAACTTGAGCCAGCCTGGCCAGGACTGGAAACTAGGCCATACCCCACCTTTAACAAGACAAGCCACAGGAGTCCTTAGGAGAGAATCTTTGAAAACCTGCAGGGTCCCAGGAGGTGCGACTCAGCTTGTACCATGCTTCCCTTTCCAGCACTTAACTTTAGGTCAGGGTCTCAGCACTGCACAAACTCTTCAGAAAGGCACACATCTGTAATATCTATATTCTAGAGGACAGGGACAAAGGCAAAGTCACCTTCAGATATCTAGCTACTTTGAGCTCTAGGAAATCCTCTCAAAAAAACAAACCATCATAAACAACAAAGTTAGGAGAGGCGAACCATGCATGCCCTTGGTCCCAGAATTCTGGAGTCAAAGGTAGGCAGATCCCTGTGAGCCTAGCATAGTCTGCATAGAGAATTCAAGGCCAACCAGGCCCACATAGTAAGATTCTGTTTCAAAAAGACAGCAAACTAAACACAGAGAGAGACTGGGAACCTAGCTGCACAGTATTAGTATGTCAAGGCCCTCTGTCTCCACACTGAAAAGGGAGGGAGGGAGGGAGGGAGGGAGGGAGGGAGGGAGGGAGGGAGGGAGGGAGGACGGGATGAATGACAAATAGAGACCTGGAATCATGAATAGTTTAACACTATAATTACAAAATCACAGTATTTGTGAGGCTTGGGCAGGGAAATTAGGATGGAGAGGTACAAGCCATCCTGAGATAGAACAAGACCTTCTCAAAATAAGAATTCTTAGAAAACAAGTCTACTTCTACTGGCCATATCTAAGGAATTTTTCCTGTTCTAGTTGTTATGGGTTTATTTTGTTTATTGTTTAAAGCATCTGAGTGTATGGGTACCCATGGAGGCCATCAGATCTCTTGGAGCTGGAGTCACAGGCAGTTGTGAGCTATACAAGGTGGGCTCTTGGAACAAAACTCAGATTCTCTGCAAGAATAGCAAGTACTCTTAGTCTCTTGAATCATCTCTCCACCTCCGTCTTTAGTTCTTTGTAATGAGACAGACTCTTAACTGTGTAACTGTGTAGCCCTGTCTGGCTTAGAACACATTTTTTTTTTTTTTTTGGTTTTTTTTTTTTTTTGGTTTTTCAAGACAGGGTTTCTCTGTATAGCCCAGGCTGTCCTGGAACTCACTCGGTAGACCAGGCTGGCCTCGAACTCAGAAATCCGCCTGCCTCTGCCTCCCAAGTGCTGGGATTAAAGGCGTGTGCCACCACCGCCCGGCCTTAGAACACATTATGTAGACAAGGCTAGCCCTCAGATTGGCTTCCCTTCACCTACTAAATGCTGGGATTTAACATGAGTGCCACCATGCCTGGCCCCATTTTGTTTTGAGACAATCTTATTATGTATAAATAGTCCCACCTGGCCTAAATCTCTATATATTGCCTCTTGGAACTTGTGATAATCCTCCTGCCTCAGCTTCCCAAATGTTGGGAACAGGCATGAGTCGTTTGTAAGTGTCCAGGCAGGAGAAAAAATAATTATTAAAAAGAGAGACTTGGGCCCTTCCTTTGGGCCCCAAGGAATCATCGGAATTTCCCTCAGGAATCTCATACTGGGTAAAAAACAAAAGGCTGAAGTCTAGTGCCAGCCAGAGAAAGGAACTTGTCTCCCAGAAAAAGATTACACACAGTTCTGACAATACGTAGGGCCACCTTGATGCAGAGACTGGAGTCCAGTCAAGGATCCATCACACTTTGGCTGGTTAGCTATGACTAAGCTCTTCACATCTCTGGTCTTCCTTTTAAACCTAAGCCTTAGGCCAGGACCTAGGAAGTTGGACTTGGGGGAGGGCATGGGGTCCACTCAACCTTGTTATTTGTCTCTCTCTCCTAGGTAGCCACATTGAATGTACCTTCTTTCTCCAGTTTCATTAATACAGGTCTGCTATTTGCCTATTGCTAGCCAAGCCTAGGTTATTGAACTATCAGGGCCCAGGCCTTACCACAGTGGTAGCTCAGTCTTTTTTATCTTGTCACCCAAGGTCTCTTTTATAGTTCAGGAAATGAATATTAAAGAACACTATTGCTGGGGCTGGCGAGATGACTCTCGCTGCTCATCCAGAAGTCCCAAGTTCATTCCCAGCAACCACATGGCAGTTCACAACTCTATGTAACTCTAGTTACAGGGGATCCAACACCCTCATACAAACATATATGTTGGCAAAACCCCAATGCACATGAAACTAAAACTAAATAAATTCTTTTTTATTTTTTTCGACACAGGGTTTCTCTGTGTAGTCCTGGCTGTCCTGGAACTCACTCTGTAGACCAGGCTGGCCACGAACTCAGAAATCCGCCTGCCTCTGCCTCCCAAGTGCTGGGATTAAAGGCGTGCGCCACCGCCCGGCTATAAATTCTTTTTTAAAAGGAAACAACATTACTGTTGTGTCTATGCTCATTTTTCGACAACCCAAGCTGGGGGTGTGAGGGAGGGATCTTTTTTATTCTCTGGGCATTTCCAGTCATCTCACTTTGGATTTTATTTTGTGAAACAAGATCTTACTATGTAGCATCGGCTGGCCCAGAACTCATTACGTCGAACAGGCTGCTGCTGCCTTTTGCCTCCTGAACACTAGGATCAAAGGCAGACAGAAGCACTACCTACCAGTTTGATGTTTTTTTTTTTTTTTTTTTTTTTGTTTTTTTTTTGAGACAGGCTCTCAAGTATCCCAAGCTAACTTCCTACTCTTTCTGAAGATGGCCTTGAACTCCTGCTCTTCCTCCCACCCACGTGGTCTTTTCTGGGATTATAGATGGGTATCACCAATGTCCTTTTTTTGAGGAACTTTCTAAAAAATGTATTTTGAACAGATAAAACCCAGGCTTAGCCAGGCAGAGGTGGCGCACGCCTTTAATCCCAGCACTTGGGAGGCAGAGGCAGGCGGATTTCTGAGTTCGAGGCCAGCCTGGTCTACAGAGTGAGTTCCAGGACAGCCAGGGCTACACAGAGAAACCCTGTCTCGAAAAACCAAAAAAAAAAAAAAAAACCCAGGCTTCTCCACTAAGACTTAGCAGCCTTACAGTCTTTGACCAGCCCAATTTAGACTTAGCCAAGAATCTGCTGAGTTACCTCCCATTCCAGGTATCTGATCGCTGATATCTCCTGGAGTCACTCTGTCTCCTGCCTTTGAAGTGCTACAGAAAAGACTGCCTGCCCATTGCAAGAATCCTGCTGGGTCAGTTTAAGCAAGAATCCTGCCGCCCCAGTGTCTCTTCCTAGTAATTTTCCACACACTACACCCCCACCCTCCTGAGTCCTTGCTTGATTCTTCGGTTAAAGTCCTTTTTTGCAGCTTTGTTCAGTTAAGTTCAATCCATTTTCCCTACCAAGGTAGTAGTCTTTCCTCTCCCCTGGAGATGAGACTCGGTTTCTTTGTCTAGCCCTGCTACTATCTCTGTAGACCACGCTAGCCTCAAACTCAAAGAGATCTGCCTGTCTCTGCCTCCCAAGTCCTCGGATTAATAACCCTGCTTATTATGTACGTGTATACGTGTGTGTTCAAGGCCACTTTGGTCTTCATTGTGAGTTCTTTTCCCGATTTCCATCTTTTCTGCTTTTTTTTTTTTTTTTTTTGGTTTTTCGAGACAGGGTTTCTCTGTGTATCCCTAGCTGTCCTGGAACTCACTCTGTAGACCAGGCTGGCCTCAAACTCAGAAATCCGCCTGCCTCTGCCTCCCAAGTGCTGGGATTAAAGGCTTGCGCCACCACCGCCTGGCTTTGTTTTATTTTTGACACAAGGTCTTATAACTCTGATTCACAACAGAGTTACAGCAAAGGACATCCTAGAACTCCAAATTCTGCAGCTTCCGCCTTCAAAATACTTTCAAGATTTTTCCTGCCCTACCCCCTCCTGCATATCTCCCCTCCAGCCAAGAAGGAATGCTGGACCAACCACATGCTCCATCAACTGCTACACCTCCAGCCTTGTGAAGACTTAAAGAGTCAGAATTATTTCTCAATAACAAACCACATTGTCATACAGTATATTACATTTTACATAAGGCTTGAAAACATGAGTCCTGCCAGGCGGTGGTGACGCACGCCTTTAATCCCAGCACTTGGGAGGCAGAGGCAGGCGGATTTCTGAGTTTGAGGCCAGCCTGGTCTACAGAGTGAGTTCCAGGACAGCCAGAGCTACACAGAGAAACCCTGTCTCGAAAAAAAAAAAAAAAAAAAAGAAGAAGAAGAAGAAAACATGAGTCCTATGAGAAGGACTATAGCGTGGGCTGGGACTTGTCACGTGAGAGCATCCCTGGGTTCAATTCCAAACACACTCACACTCACATCCTGCTTGCCCAGCAACCTCAGCCCCTACCTTCTATACCCCATGCTGGCTTCCACCAGATACGAATTCAAAAAAAGATTGGCTAGTGAATGGTATCTTAGGTCACAAGGTATACATCACAAAGACTTGGTTCTGGGACTCCAATAGAAGAATAGAAAAGTGGCCTTAGCCGGGGCGGTGGTGGCACACACCTTTAATCCCAGCACTTGGGAGGCAGAGGCAGGCGGGTTTCTGAGTTCAGGCCAGCCTGGTCTACAGAGTGAGTTCCAGGACAGCCAGGGCTACAGAGAGAAACCCTGTCTCGAAAAACAAAACAAAACAAAACAAAAAAATTAGAGATGAAAAACGTACTATCCGAATTTAGATGCCTGCATAGCCTGCACAAGGTTCTCGCTCCCCATTGTCAGGGCTGGGAAAGGGAGGACAAATGTTTAAAAATGACCACATGACAGGTATCCCATATCAGAGTCTACATGTAATGGAAATTAAGATAGCTCACACTTGTCTTTCCAACACTTGGGAAGCTGAAATGGAAATCATTGCTGTAAGTTCTAAGCCAGCTGGTTCTATTGAAATGCAGACCAACCATGGCTGCCTAATAGGCCTCTCAAGCCTCCTCTCTGGGGGACTTGGGTAGGTGTGTGTAATATAGCACTTGATTCGGATGCAGGCAGTTTAGCCTGGAAATCATCTTACATTCTGACGCTGAGACAAGCAAACTGGGCTAGGCATACTAGCACCCAAAAGAATGTTTTTCTCCACTTTCCCTTATTATACCTTCTGCAGAAGATATGGATAGACTGGCAGTTTATAGTTTCATGCCTTAAAAGCTACTCCCGTGACTTCAAGTTGAATGAACAACAAGCCCCAGGTATTATACCAATTAATTTTGTGCATAAAAGGATTTCGAACACTGCTGGGAGTTTACGAAGAAAGCATTCTTACTGTAATGATCAGTCCTGGTAAACAAAGCCAAGGGCTGAGTGGGGAAGGGAGGGAGGACTGGGTCATTACCATGACAGCCAAGTCTGCTGACATGTAAATGACTGTCCTTCTGTTCTGCCCGGAGAGTTTAGAAAAAAAGTAAAATGGCGCTCCTTTCTTGGGTCCTTACTTCATAAGCTGTCAAATCACATCCCTTATTTCTGTGAAATTTCCAATATCTTCTCTCATAATAACATTAAGGAAGAAAGAGATAGGTCGATGTGGGAGAAGTGAGACCGGGTGAGATGTCTCAGTGGATAAAACCACCTGCCCATACATCTAGGTTCCATCTCCAGGACCACAAAGGAGAAGGAGAAATTTCTTTAGGCTGTCCTTTAACTACTATCAGAGGACCCTAGCATGTGCACAACCCCCCCAACCCAAATAAGCAGAATTAAAAAGCACCACACTCAAGAAGTAGATATTTGAGAGTTAGAGCATTCATAATAATGAGTTCCAGGCTAGCCAGGGGTGTACAGAGGTAGGTACCCCATCTGAAAAAAAAAAAAAAAAAAAGCAAGTTGAACATGTTGCAGTACACCTTTAATTACAGCACTTGGGGGAGGCAGAAGCATGCAGATCTCTGAGTTTGAATCCAGCCTGGCTTAAATAAAGAATCTGTGAGTCGAGATAGATAAATAAATAAATAAACCCTCATTCCTTAAACCACATAGGAACAGAAAATTAATGTAGTCACTTCATTTAATGTAGTTACAAGGATCGATCGTTCTGCAAGCCTCAGTGCCATTCAGACTCCAGGTAAAGGAGAAAATCTGATTAGTTTGCAGGTTGGCAGTCCCTTTGGCTGGGGAGAAGGAAATGCACCTTGGGACTTGAGCCTTGGGAGGACTGAGGAGCAGGTATCCAATACCCATACCTCGCCCGGTGCCTCACTTCCTAATAAGCCCTTTCTCAATATTTCTGCTGGAGTCTCTGAAACTCGGCATGAGAAGAAAGCAGTGGAAGCACAGGTTGAGGGCATGGCAGACAAAAGCAATATTTGGGCTAATCTTCATATACCCCAGGCTGTTTTGAAAGTCAATGTATAGCCAACATTGACCCCGATTTTCTGAACCTCTAGCCTATACCTCCTAAGTTCTGAGATGGCAAAGGCCACCCCACCTGTTGATGCGGTGTTGAGAAGCAGACCCAGGGTTTAGCGAATACAGGAGAAACACTTCAATCTAAGCCATACATATCCTTAGCCTCCAAGTCATAAAAACTGGATGCAATCTCTTTAGCCAAACGCTGGGCTTGCTTCTAACTCGATTCCTCCAGAGCCTTTGTGGAAAACACCTGCTTCTTAGTCATTGTAGAAAGGTTTTAGTCAAAACCTTGGAAGCCAGAAGGGGAGCCAGAGTGGCCCCACCTTTGCCCCTCCGCTTCTGAGCTTCCTGCTAGGCTGGAGGGTCAAAGGTAAACTCGAAGGAGGCCTTATGAAGGACTTCAGAGATGTTTCTACATTTTTAACCCTAGAGGCTTTCAAAATGTTCATAAACATAGTTACTGCCAAAGCCAGACTTGAAGGCAATCTCTGGACCCCACAAGGTAAGACAGAACCCACCGCTACAGATTTTCTCTGACACCTATAAGCTCCCTATAGCTTCCTTTACACTTTCTTGATAGCCTCCCCCAACAAACACCAAAAACAAATAAAATGTGATTTTAAAATGCTCACTGTGGGCCAGCTTGGTGGTGCAAGCCTTTATTCTGGAAGGCAGAGAGAGGTAGGCAGATCTCTGTGACTTGGAAACCAGCCTAGTCTACATAGTGAGTTCCAGGCCAGTCAGGGCTACACAGAAAGATCCTGTCACAATAAACAAGCCAGTAAGTGAGTGAGCGAGTAAATAAGTTAATAAAACTCTTTGGATGAAGTTGGTGGAGTGAACGATTTGCTTGGTTACGTTCAACACAGTATAAACAAGGCATGGAGGTGCCAAGGCCATCTTGGGAAAGGAATGTCAGGCTGAATCAGTTATCCTTAGCTACATAGGGGATCCAAGGCTAGGCTCACTTAGCCTAGAAAGACCCAGTCTCAAAATAAACAAAGGAAGAAGAAAATAAGGAATCCAGAATTCTACACTAATAAAACCCATATCCTTCTTGCTGCTGCTGTCTGAGATAGTTTCTCTTGTAGCTGCTTTTGCCTATCTATTGCTGGAATTAAAAGCATGTGCCTTTAAGTCGGGCGGGCACACGACTTTAATCCCAGCACTTGGGAAGCAGAGGCAGGTGGATTTCTGAGTCTGAGGCCAGCCTGGTCTACAGAGTGAGTTCAGGGCAGCCAGGGCTACACAGAGAAATCCAAAAAAAAAAAAAAAAAAAAAAAAATGTGCCTTTATACCTGACCAAACGTATTTATCTGCTTCCCCAAGCCTAAGACCTAGCAAATTGCTGGTGAGATTTACTTGTTCAATTAACAAGACATCTAAAGTGTACTAAATATGCCTGGAATTAATGACTGAACTGGGCATAGTGGTATGTGACTATTCCAGCACTTGGGAGATTGAAGACAAAGACTGAGGAGTCCCCACCAACCGAAGAACATACATCAGCTGGACCTAGGTCTTCCCGCTCATAGGTAGCAGATATTCGGCTTGACCTTCACGTGGGTCCTGAACAGCTGGAGCAGGGCTATCCCAAAAGCTGCTGCCTATCTTCTAACTGGGCTGCTTTGTCTGGCCTCAGCAGGAAAGGAAGCACCTAGCCCAAGTGCTGAGGGGTGGAATACAAAGGGGGGAGGATAGTGCACAGAGGAGAAGGGGAGGGGGGAGGAAAGGATTATGGGAAGGGGTGACCAGGAGGAGGGCAATGAGCAGGATGTAAGGTGAATAAGTTAAAAAAAAATTAAATTAAATTAAAATTTTCAAAATTTCCAATTCCACGTGCACAAAAAAAAGATGTAGACTCAGAGTTCCAAATTATTCTTTGCTATTTAATGAGTTTATGGCCAGCTTGGAATATCTGAGACCCTGTCTCAAAAAACCCTAAAACCAAAGCCTGCAACATGGCTCTGTAGCTTTAACCCCCGCCCTATAAGCCTGGAGACCTAATTTCAATCCGTGGAACTATTTAAAGATATTTAAGGTTAGGAGAAAACCAACTCTATCAGGATGCACAATGTTCTCTGAACTTCATATTCAGGTGGCAAAGCAGGCCTACACACACACACACACACACACACACACACACACACACTAAAAAGAAAGAAAAGGGAGGAAGACAGGAGGGAGAAAGGACTTTGAAACTCAGGATTTCAAAACAAACAAACAAAAAAAATCCAAAACCAAACACTGAACCTCTCGGGTTCCTTTATTTTATTATTATTTTAACACTGAATTATGACTTGTTCTGGCTAGCCTGGAACTCACTATTGTAGGCTAGAGCTGGCCTTGAACTAACAATGATCCGTCAGCCTTGCCCTGAAATTTCTAGAATTAAAAGCTTCACCTAACCCAGCCTCTAGAAGTTTAAAAACAAACAAACAAACAAATCTATTTCCTCTTCAAGGAGGGGAGAAAAGAAAAAAAAAACCAGTGAAGGTCATTTTGCCGCAGGGAAAGTCAGCATTGAGGAAGCTGGGTGGGTGAGTAAGGATTCTCCCCGGGTGGGGGAGGGGTATCAGAGCCTCCCTGTCCTGGGGGCCAATGAGCCTTCAGACTATATAAGAACCTTGAGCCTACCCCCATCTCAGAGGCTTCCACTCCACATCAAGAGTGCTGCTCCCGTCTGCTCGCTCTGCCACCTCCGCCTTCCTGCTTCTCTCAGAGGAAAGGTAACATTTATTTAAGTATTTTCTCTTTTTTTCTTCAGGTCTGGCTGAAATCGAGAGGGAAAAGGACTAGGATTTCCAGGACTTCTTCCTATTTAATTTAGCTAGGCTGGCCTTTAACTCAGATCTGCCTGTCCCCCTGCCTCTAGATTAAAGGTCACCATGGCCTGCTTTAAGTTTTTCCACTTTTTAAAATTAAGAAGGTTCGGCTGGGTTTACTAATCCCTATGGCAGAGGTAGACCTGAAGTTGGTTGGTTTGGTCTACAGCAACGAAACTGGGCTTTTAATGTGTGTGGGGAAAGGGGGTAACTTTGACTCTCAAAGGGACTTTAGGCTTTGTTGGAAAAGTAGGGTTTGCACCCCAGATCAATAGACGCTAACTGGTCAAACTTGGATACACTAACTCTGTCTTTGATTTCTTCCAGGTTTTTCTGCTCAGGTTGGAGTGGCGGATCTTCCGCACACTTTCTTGCGTCTCATCTTGCGGTACTCAAACTATGGGGGCACTTTTTTCTTTTAAAAAGTGCCGCCAGGTTTTAAGTCCTGCCGGTTTGAGAAAACGGCGATCAGCCACATGTAAAGGTTTTGGACATAACCATCCCGGTACCACGTGTCCCCTGTTAACTGCAGTGCTTTAAGGGCTGGGATCAGGTCAAGGAATGAGGCTGGTTTTAGGGAAGGTTAGGGGTGGACACACCTTTGCCCAGTAACTGAGGTCGTGGGGGATCTGGGGAGTCGATACGCGCCCGGTCGCGGCTTGGAGCTCTTTGAATCCCAATGCAGTGGCCATCAAAGTGGAGGCCCTCTCTGAGTCTAAGCGAGAAAGTGCTTCCACTTTGTGTGCTACTGCTTGGTGAACACATCTGCTCTGCCCCTGACTTCCTCTCACGTGAGGGGACTACCTGACTTGCAAAAGTGAGCAATTGAACAATGAGTGCTATCCTAATGGGACCGGTCCGCCTAGGGTGCAATGAGACCCCGATATAGTTCGAGAATCTCTGTTGTAGATATATGTAATGCTCAATGTTTTTGTTTTTTTTTTTTTTTTTAGGTATTAACCCTAGACTTCCAATCTGTGATACTCAAACTGGGGGCTCTTTTGGGTTTTCTTTGTAAGAAAAGTGCCGCCAGGTTTTGAGTGTTACCGGTTGAGAACGCAACGGCTGCAAAGCTAGTGTCATGTGTTCACTGGGATTGTGCTTCTGGGCAAGTGGGTGTCACAGGTGGTCTTCATGAGTCACAGCACCTGGGCACGTGCGGCACTAAAGGCCTTCCGCATTCCTTAAAGGAGCCGGAATCCGCATGGGCCCTGGGAGGGTGCTGAGCTCAGGTCTTGGAAGTTAAACACACAGTGACGATCAAAGTGGAGGCCCTCTCCGTGGCTTGGCGGGAAAGTGCATCCATTTTGTTTGTCTCTGCGTGTACATGGCGTCTGAAAAAGTCCGGTGCAACTGCAAGCTTGAATTCCTTACCTGAAAAACTTAAGGTATGTGCTGGAGGAAGCAGGGTGGATCATGGGAGTTTTAAAGTAACCAGGCTGAATGCGTGCAATCTGCACCTCCCCCACTTGGGGTTTTTTAAAGTTCTTACCTCTGCTTGCCAGGTGCTAGATAAAAGGTTGCAGGTTTGTCACCTGACCACCTACACTCCCAATAGCCACAACTATCCAGTTTTTAAAGGCAAAAGACAGATACCCTCTGGCTCCGTACACAAGCTTGGACTTCCAGAAGGTAGTAGATTAACAATTTTTTACCACAGCCCGATTTGGAAATCCTTCAACCTGTGATACTCAAACTTGGTGGCACTTTGTTCTTTGGGAAAAAGTGCCGCAAAGTTTGCAGTGTTACCGATTGAGGCTGGGGAAGGGTTGTGTGGCTGCCCACCTGTTGGCACTCAAATGTAGGAGCCCTATTATCTAAAAGTGGAGAGTGTTGCGTCATTTGGGCGTCTGTGGGTTCATTTCACAGGTTTTCAGTGGACTCATTGAACCCAGGGAAGTTGGAACTGAGCCTTCTAAGACTTAAGTGATAACTGGGGTGGGCCCCGAGGTACAGAGTACCTCCCAAAGGTGCCAGCACCAGTCAGTGTATGCTTCATTGTACCTAGGAGAATACTAATTTATCCATCTTGGACTGAACAAATCTTCGGAAATCATCCCATATAGCTCTACTCAAAATGGAGGCCCTATCTAAGCTTCTAAGTGGAAAGTGCTTCCATTTTGTGTGTTGCTGTGTGGAGAAAGCATCAGAGAACTTCAACCTGGAACTTGGCTCATTTTGGTGAGACTCAAAAGTGGAGCACGCTTCTGGATTTGTGCATAGAAAGTGCTTCTACTTTTGGGTATCACCTGTGGGCACCACTACCTGGACGGATTAGTTTCTCTAATCATTGGGAGAGAATAAATTCCAGCTGCAGACTGGTTTGGTTTTTAACAGGCTATCTAGGGTCTCCAGGTACTCTGGTTTTTTCAAACAATTTACAATTTTCCTTAGTATAATCTGTGCTTTTTTTGGAATCCAGGTGAAGGTTCCCTGGAACTGGACTGTCGTGGGTGCTGAGTTGAACCAAGGTCCTAGAAGAGCAACCAGTGCTGTGAACCAAGAACCAATGAGCCATCTCATCTCCCCAGCCCCAAACATGTTTCAATAAAGTCTTGTTCTCATGTCTTTGCTGCTGTCAGGTTTATTTACTACCTTCTGTGGAGTTTCTAGGGATGAAACTCTAAGCACCTTTGCCCATTTTAAGGCAGGTATTTGCTATTTAGGCCCTTCCATGGGTTAGTATACTTCTGAGGAGCTGTGGCTGCTGGTGGATGCTGGGCTTTATGGGGATTAAGCTAGGAGACATCCCTGACTTCTCAAGCAGAGCCACCTCTCAAAGGATTTTTAGGGGAAATTCCCCTGTTGACTGGATGCTAGGGTTAATTAAGTGCCACTATGCCTTATTGCCCACTCAAGCATATGAATGCATCTGTGCTGGCTGGCTGGCTCTGTATGAGTTCATAGGGGGCGGGTATCGTCGGGTCCCATTACAGGTGGTAGTCAGCCACCATGTGGTTGCTAGGTTGCTGTTTTTTGAGATGGTTTCTCTGTAGACAAGGCTGGGCTCGAACAAGTGCTGGGATTAAAGGTGTGCGCCACCACAAGCCGGTTTAGGGCCTAGTTTTGACTCAGGATATGAACCATTGGCTGCCCTCAAGATAATTGGCTAGTTTCCCAGCTGGTCCACTTTTCCAGACCAGTTTACACATTTTTAGGCCTCATTTGTGTCTCTGGGGCCCCAGCCCAGAATTGAGTACAATTTTGAGACAAGCGCTAAAGTTGAACAAGGTTTTCCAAAGATAACCCAGGGAAGCAACCTGGCCTTTCCATATATCTGCAAGGATTACTGCTTGCTATTTCTTGTACCGTGCACAAGTGATTGTGGGTGTCTGTCTATCCTGGCTGTAATTCTATACTTTGACCAGTAGGTGGTAACCTTGATCCACAGAAACGTCCAGAACTCAGCTGCAGATTTTTCCATTCCTCTGTTCCCCGCTCTTCAAACCTAACTAGCCAATCCCCGCCCTAAGGTCATACTTTTATCAACCTGTACTTAGTGGGCCTCCTGACCTAAGACAGGTTTCTTAGCTGGTTTCTGAGGATGACCTTGAATGATGTTGTCTCCACCTCACCGGAGGCTGGCCTTTTAAAAGTTCAGTCAAGTGCCTCGTAGCTGAGAGAACAAACATCCTGGTCTTGTCCATGTTCTCTGCATTACTGCTCAGCACCCAATATCCAAGTATGGTTTTGTGACTCGAAGTGCCGCTATCCTCCTGAGGGTCATTTTATTCAGGTCCATTCCAAACAGCCTGGGGACAAGCATGGGACTGTCAGTGTGGTTACTTAAAAGACAGCATCCTGGTATACTGCATTTTAGCCTGGAAAAGAAATCTCAAACATTGGCTTGATTGAATGCTTCCTGCTCTTGCACAGGGCTAGGGTTCAGTTCTACATAAAACCATTTTTGAATCCAGCTCCCAGATATACATCCTCTTGCCCCTGGTGCCAGCATTCATATATACACATACATTCATATGTAGGCATAATTAACATAATCTTAAGTGCATGGGCATCTGACACAGCTCAGGATAAAGGTTTTTGCTGCCTTTGGTATTCAGAGAGCACTGATTTAAGATAGGGTCTCACTAGGTTGCCCAGGCTGGCCTTGAACTTGGGAACCTCCTATGAAGCTGGGATCCAAACTCAGAGGTTTTTTGCTCAATTATTGTATGCCATGGTATGCTTCGGGAAGGCAGAGATCAATTTGTTCTCTTCTACTCATGTGGGTCCTGAGGACTGAACTCAGGTAATCAAGGTAGACACTAAATGCCTTAACCTGCTGAGCCACCTCACCAGCCCTTTATTTTTTGGTTTTATGCGTGTCAGTATTTTGCACACATGTATGCCTGAACCTCCTATATGCAGTGCCAATGGAGGTTAGAAGAGGGGATCCCCTGGATCTGTAGTTATAGGTGGTTGTGAGCCACTAAGTGGGTTCTGGGGGCCTCTGCAGAAACAAGGGCTCTTAAGCACAATGCCCTTTAGTCTCAATTTTTTGTTTGCCTGTTTGAGACAGGGTCTCCGAGCAGCCTTGGCTAGCCTGGAGTGCTGGGTTAAAATATGTTCCCAGGACACCCAGCTCCTTACTCCTGATTTTAAGTGTCTTCACTCATTAATAAGAACATTAGCAAAATCTTACTTGTACTCTCATTTATAGGTGCATATACTGACTGTTATTTCAGAGGTCTTGAGTTCAATTCCCAGCAACCACACAGTGGCTCACAACCATCTGTAACGAGATCCGATGCCCTCTTCTAGTGTGTCTGAAGACAGCAACAGTGTACTCATGATAAAAATAAATCTTAAAAACTAAAAAAAAAAAATAAGAAGAAGAAGGAGAAGGAGAAGAAGAAGAATAGGAAGAAAGAATTCAGGAGACTACGGCAGGAGGATGGACAGTTTGAGGACTAATTATTGAGGCTGTAATTTCCAGCTAGCATGTACTTGTCTTATACCCAAGTCCATGAGTGAAATAGCTTCATGTTTGTTTATGTGGTTTTATTTTTATTATTTACATATGTGTGTGGGGGGCCTCAGAAAGGGGGTTGGAACGCTAGGAGCTGGAATTACAGGCAGCTGTAAACCGCCTGACATGGGTGCTAAGAACTGAACTCGGGTCCTCGTAAGTGCAGTAAGTGCTTTTAACTGCTGAGCTTCCTCTCTCGACTCCCACCCCCGGAGTTATTTACCCACTTTTTATGCTTCTCAGTGATTTGGTATTCCTACCCCAAAAATCTGAGCTCAGCATTCCCACATTTTCCTTTCTTTCCAAGAAATCAGAATTCATCTCTCACCACAGGACTCGAAGCTTGCAGCCTGGATGCCTCAGCCTCTTGCACAGCTGCCAGACACCTGAATTCCCCAGAGCGTTGTTGGTCAAATAAAGCTCATTCAGGGTCTGGTTGATTCCCAGGATAGAAGCAAGGTCCTCACATGCTTTGGATGTAAGGCCGCAGCTATCCAGCCTACAGAAGAAAAGCTGAAGGTATATGAGGCATGCTTTTCAGGTGACTTTTTTAAAAAAAAAAAAAAAAAAAAAAAAAAAAAGATTTATTTGTTATGCATAAATTAGACAGTGTTCTGCCTGCATGTATGCCTGCAGGCCAGAAGAGGGCACCAGATCTCATTATAGATGATTATAAGCCACCACGTGGTTGCTGGGACTTGAACTCAATATCTTTCCAAGAGCATCCAGCGCTCCGAACCTCTGAGCCATCTCTCCAGCCCTGTTGACCTTGTTTAAAGGAAACAGTCATGAACCTGTCCAGTGGTTGCTGGACACATTCCTTAGTGAGTGGTGTTAGCACTTAGCCGGCAGTCACTCCACCATGCTCGTGCAGGGTTCTAATCAGCTCCAGTGTGCCACACACACAGAAAGATTTAAAGGGGCTGGAGAGATGGCTCAGCAGTTAAGAGCATTTGTAGCTCTTGGGTTTAAGCCAGATGTGGTGCAAACCTTTAATCCCAGCACTTGGTGGACAGAGGCAGTTGGATCTCTACGTTCAAAGCTACCCTGGTCTACAAAGCAAAAACTTGGGGTTGTTTCAAGCTCCTGCTATGCCTTTCCATCCTGTCACCAAATCAGAACCTATCCTTTGGAACTGTAAGCCAGAATAAACCCATTTTTCTATAAGTTGCTTTTGATCAGAGTGTCTTATCACAACAACAGAAAAACAGTACAAGTTATAATAATGTGAATTATTATTGATTGTATCCCCATGTACTTTGGAGCCAAGGATCAAGCATTTCCTTTTGTGGTTAATTGTTCCTCAGTTTTAGTCTAGAGCCAAATTTGACCTCATAGAGAAGAGGTAGGGATTGTGCCAGCCCTCAGTGGTTCCCTGTCTCCAAAGAACCCATCTTTGACCAAGTCAGCTCAGTCAGTCAATAGGTTCTCCAGGGCAGGAGCAAGGATTAAAAAGAAAAATGGCAATTAGACAACAGTGTAGCATGACCCCAGCCAGTTTCTGAGGCTGAATCCGGGTTTTTTTCCCCAATCTCCTTTTATACCATTTTAATTACATGCAAGTAATAAGATCAGGTCTAGGTCAAGGAACAAGCAAGGCAATAAGCAAATCCCACAATCACTGTTTCTAAGGGCTCATCAGGATGACTAAGATATCTAAGCCTATTTCCCTGTCCTAACCCAAAATCATAAAGCCTACTTCTTTGTTATAGCTCAAAATCAGATTCCTACTTGAGCTTACTTCAGTGTCCTGGCCCAATATCAAATTCCTGTCTGAAGCCTACTTCCTTGTCTGGGCCCAATATCAAATTCCTGCCAAGTTTCAGCTTCTTAGGTGTGGGTTTGTAAGCTTGAGAGTAGTAATGCATGCCTTTAATCCCATGCTTGGGAGGCAGAGGCAGGCAGATCTCGAAGTTCAAGGCCAGCCTGGTCTATAGAGTGAGTTCCAGGCCAGTCAAGGTTAAACAGTGAAACTCTGTCTCAAAAACAAAACAAAGGAATGTATTTGGGACCAAACAGAACAGCAAGGACTCTGCCATGAAACAAGGTTAGCCTGAGAGTGGAGCCAATATAATAAGAGACTGGAAAAATCCAAAAGCCAGAGCTGGGAAGATGGCTCAGTGTCTAAGACTGTTCTTCCAGAGAACCCAAGTTTGGCTTCCAGTCCTGATTTGTAGGTTTGCAGTGTGGAACAGGTACCCCAGGGGAGCTGTGGACACACCTCGAGACAGGGTTTCTCTGTGTATCCCTGGCTGTCCTGGAACTCACTCTGTAGACCAGGCTGGCCTCGAACACAGAAATCTGCCTGCCTCTGCCTCCCAAGTGCTGAGATTAAACGCATGTGCCACCACCACCCGGCCACACTTTTTCTTAAAGTCAGAATTTTATATAGCCCAGAATGGCCTCAAAATCAACCTTCTGGTCTTCCTGCCTTTCATTACCCAAATGCTGTGGTTACAGGGAGGAGCCATCAGACCCAATTGGAGAAGTGCTGGGGTTGGAACCTGGGCTTCCTGTGTGTTAGGCAGAGAATTTGGGGGCTGAGTCACCTCCCCAAACCAAATGTTGTCTTTTCATTTTTGTTTGGATTTTTCAAAGAAAGGGAAAAGGGGCACAGAAACAAAAGGAAAAGCTGTTGCCTCCATTAACATCTCCACCCTTTCCTTCTCCCCCTGCCCCAAGGAAAAAATTGCTCACCACAGCTTCTGGAGTCTGCATGTCTGGTGCCTCAGGCCTTCCCCCAGGAGCCGCAGGCCTCTGTCTCCCAAGTCATTGAAGCTTAGGTCCAGCTCTCGGAGGTGTGTGTTGACCTGGAACACACTGGCAATTCCTGCACACGCGTCGGAGCCCAGTCGACAAATGCCCAACCTAGAGGTAGGGATGGCCAGGCTGAGTTTGCCCTGTGCCTTTGGTAATGTCACCCAGGGCTGGGATAAAAGTGCCAAATTTGTATGCTGGGTGCAGGGATATGGCTTCACCTGCTTTTGAAAGAGAAAAGAGAAGGCAGAGAGGAAGATAGGACAGAAAGCAAGGGCCCAGACAGAACAAAACGCAGAAAAATACAAAATAAATAAGAACAGGAGAAGGGCTGGAGACATAACTCAGCACTCACAAGCATTGGTTTGATGATCAGCACCCATGTGGTAGCTCACAACCGACAGTAGTGCCAGTCCCAGGGAATCTAAATCCCTCTTCGAGCCTCTGTGGGTACTAGGCATGTGTGTGGCCATACACATACATATGGGCAATAAGCCATATATGTAGTTTTTTTAAAAAAAAAATATTATTTAAAAAAAGAAAAGGTGGGGTGGTGTTCATTTGATAGAGTACTTGCCTAACATACACTCTGGACTCCATCCCTAGTATTTGGGGTGTGGTGTTGTCTGTCTGTGGTCATCATACTTGGGAAATCAGGAGTTCAAGGTTGATCTGAGCTGCAGCACAAGTTAGTGGGTTAGCTTGAGCTACCTGGACCGCTGTCTCCCAAACCAAAAGGAAACAGGAAAGTAGAGGGGCTTCCTGCTAGAGACGGTCAAGAGCATTTGCTTCTTTTATAAAGGGCCAAGTCTGGTTGTTAGCACCCATGCTGGGCAGGCAGCAGCACATGACAGAGGATGGGAGATCATCTTTCTCTGAGCACACATGCAAACATGTGGCACACACTCACATAGGCGCGAGAGTAAAAACATCTGTAAAAAAAATTTATTTTTAGAGGGCTGGAGAGATGGCTCAGAGGTTAAGAGCACTCACTGACTGCTCTTCCAGAGGTCCTGAGTTCAATTCCCAGCAACCACATGGTGGCTCACCATCTGTAAAGGGATCTGATGCCCTCTTCTGGTATGTCTGAGGACAGCTACAGTGTGCTCATATACATAAAATAAATAATTCTTTAAAAAGAAAAAAGGCCGGGCGGTGGTGGCACACGTCTTTGATCCCAGCATTTGGGAGGCAGAGGCAGGCGGATTTCTGAGTTCGAGGCTAGCCTGGTCTACAGAGTGAGTTCCAGGACAGCCTGGGCTAAACAGAGAAATCCTTTCTCAAAAAAAAAAAAAAAAAAAAAAAAAAAAAAAAAACATGATGTCCTAGCGGTCCTGGAACTCACTTTGTAGACCAGGCTGGCCTTGAACTCACAGACATCCACCTGCCTTTGTCTCCTTTTTTTTTTTTTTTTGATGTTGTTGTTGTTGTTTTGAGACATGGTTTCTCTGTGTAGCCCTGGCTGTCCTGGAACTCACTCTGTAGACCAGCCTGGCCTCAAACTCAGAAATCCGGCCTGCCTCTGCCTCCCAAGTGCTGAGATTAAAGGCCTGCACCACCACTGCTCAGCTCCTTTTTAAATTTATTAGTAATAATAATAATAACAATATCATTATTCTTTTAGGACAGTCTCACTGTGAAGGTTGGATAATCTGGTACTCACAGAGATCCAACCGCCCTACCTCCTGAGTGCTGGGATGAAAGGTGTGTACTGCCATTGCCACACTCCCGACTGTGGCATCCATTTGGTTGCTTTGGTTTTGAGTGATGGTGATAGTTTTTACATTTTTTTGGGGGGGTGGGGAGAGGTTTCGAGACAGGGTTTCTCTCTGTAGCCCTGGCTGTCCTCGAACTCACTCTGTAGACCAGCCTGGCCTCAAACTCAGAAACCCGCCTGCCTCTGCCTCCCAAGTGCTGGGATTAAAGGCGTGCGCCACCACCGCCCGGCCTACAATTTTTTTTTTTTAAAGATGTACTTTTATTTAGTTAGTTTGTTCTGCCTACCTGCATGTTTGTGTGAAGGTGTCAGGTCCCCTGGAACTGGAATTACAGGTGATTATAAACCACTATGTGGGTGCTGGGAGTTGAGCATGGGTCCTCTAGAAGAGGAGGCAGTGCTTTTGATCACTTGGCCTCATCTCTAGCGCCTAGTTTTTACACTTTTTAAAGTTAGTAGTACATGTGTGTTTGTGTGTACGTGCACATGCGTGTGCCAGTGAGCGTGCACGTGCACGTGTGGACATGTTGGCTTGCCATAGTGCCCATGAGGAGGTCAGAAGACAACCTGTGGGAGCTGCTTCTTTTCTTTTACCGAGTAGGTTTCATGAGTTTAACTTAGATCATTAGGCTTACCAGCAAAGCGCCTTTCTTTTTTCAGTGAGTCATGTAGCACTGGGTGTTCTAGAATACTCTGTGTAGACCAGGGTAATTTGTTTGTTTGCTTGTTTGTTCTTTTGTTTACAGACAGGGTCTTCCTATGTAGCCCTTACTATCCTGGAACTCACTATATAGATCAGACTAGTCTAGAACTCAAAAATATCTGTCTCTGTCTCCCAAGTGCTAGGATTAAAGGCATGCATCACCACACCTGGCTAAGAACATTCCCCAGGCCACAGGGATTCAACTAGACCTTAGGGAAGGGGGGCGAAAGAATGAAAGGACAAGAGACACAAAGAGTGACAGCAAGTCTGGGGTTCTGATCAAGTTCTGAAACTTTAATTTTGGGGGTAGGTTATAAGGACACAGCAAACCGGGAAGTTTGGGTGAGGGTCATTGCTTAGGGCTATCCCACTATTGAATCCTTATTGTCTGAGACCAGTCCACTGTCATATCCTTATTGCCCTAGACCATCCCACTGCCATATCCTTATTGCCCTAGACCATCCCACTGCCATATCCTTATTGCCCATTGTCTTAACTGGCTCCTGGGAAATGCCAGAAGTTCTTTAAGTTCCTGGGACCTGAGACCTGCGAATGTCCTTTCTTAACCTTGTACTGACTAGTCTTTCTAGAACAGCTGGTAATTTCCTGAGATTCTCTTAGAACAGCAGGTAACTTCCTGGGTTTGGCTCCCAATAGAACATACCTTTAAAAAAAATGTTTATTCTTACTTTAATGTGTATAAGCATTTTGTATACATGTGTGTGCACCACATGCAGGCCTGGTGCCCACAGAGATGAGAAGAGAAATTCAGATTCCCTGGAACTGGAGTTAAAGATGGCCAGTTATGGATAGTGGGTTGTGAGTCACAATGTGGGTGCTAGGAAGTGATCCCTGGTCCTCTGTAAGAGCATCTCTTAACTACTGAGCCTTCTCCCCAGAATTTCTTTCTTTCTTTTTTTTTTTTTTTGGTTTTTCGAGACAGGGTTTTTCTATATAGCCTTGGCTGTCCTGGAACTCACTCTGTAGACCAGGCTGGCCTCGAACTCAGAAATCCGCCTGCCTCTGCCTCCCAAGTGCTGGGATTAAAGGCATGCGCCACCACCTCCCGCTCCTCAGAATTTCTTGATGGTTAATTGATGCAGGAACCCACTGTAGGCAGTGTAATCCTAGGCCAGCAGGTCTGCGATGTATAAAAACAGCTGGCAGAGAGCTGGGCGTGGGGAGGGGGCCCTTACCTTTAATCCCAGCACTCAGAAACAGGTGGGTTTCTAAGAGTTCAAGGCCAGCCTGATCCACAGAGTTCCAGGAGGCCAGGGCTATACAGAAAAGCCTGTCTTGAAAAACCAGGAAAACAAAACACAAACAAACAACAAACAAACAAAAAACCAGCTATCAGAGCAAGCCAGAGGGAACAAGCCAGTAAGCAGCGGCCTTCCACGTTTTGTTCTGTTCTGTTTTGTTCCTGCTTCAGACTTCTGCTTTGAGTTCCCTCAATAATGAATGAACTATATCCAGAGAGCTACAATAAACCCCTGCCTTCCAAAGTCACTTTGGTCATGGTGTTTATCACTGTAACAGAAAACAAAGTAGAACAGAGGGTACGTTTTGGTCAGTAGTGTTTGTTCTGAGACCTGAAGGGTTAGCCAATCTTCCCTGGAAATGAGGTAAACAGGAGGGCAGAAGGGCAACTTCAGGGAATGTCTGTGGTTTGTATAAAGAGAGACCCTGTGCCAAGAAATCTTGAAAGATGCTGTATGTAGAGATAGTGAGGAAATGGGAGGTACACGGCCTCAGTGCCAGAGAAGAGAGAACTAGGATGATCACACTCACCGGAGGGTCTGGAGTTTGCAGTCCGGATTCCTGAGGCCCTCACACAGCAGAAGCACCCCAGAATCCTCAAGGTCATTCAGACCTAGGTCCAGCTCCATCAGGCTCTGGTTCATTTTGAGAGTAGCGGCCAGATCTTCACAGGAAGCTTGTCCAAGGTGGCAGATCTTCAGCCTGCATAACATCCAGCTCAGTAAGCATGATTTGACCCTCCTGGGGGTGGGGGGTGCACTAAATTTATCTTCTTTCCTATTTTCAGACTTAAATGTCCTCAGCAAGCCGTGTGGCACATACCTGTGACACCCACTGGCATTTACCAGACAGAGGCAAGAGGATGCTCCGTTAAAGACTAGCCTGGGTACATAGTAAGACTCTGTCTCAAAAAGCCAGGAGCTAGGGGCGTAGCTCAGTAGTAGGACATTTGCTTGGTACATGCAAAGTTCTGGGTTTGATTCCCAGAACCACCAAAAAAAACAAACGAACAAACAAAAATACAACAACAACAAATCCAACCAAAACAAAATAAAACCCCAAGGAAAACACGAAAACAACAAAAACAAAAACTGTTCAAGATGATAAATAATGATATTACATGTATCAGAATATATATATATATGTATGTGTGTGTGTGTGTGTGTGTGTGTGTATTTTTTCAAATTATACTTAAAAATATTTTATGATATCAAATGTGGTAATGCGCACACACCTTTAATCCTAAATCCTAACACAGAAATCAGAGGCAGATGGAATCCCTGTTGAGCTCAAGGCCAACCTAGTCTATATATCAAATTTCAGGTTAGTCAAAGACACAGAAGGAGACCCTATCTCAAAAATATTTTGTTGATATATGTGTGTAGATGCCCACAGCAATAAGGGCTCTTACCGAGCCATCTCTCTAGCCCTTGAGGTTTGTATTGTTTGTTCATTTGTTTGAACCCATTGTGGACAGAGTTGCAGGACAACTTGCAAGACTCATCTTTCTCTTTGCACAGTTTGAATCTCTGGCACTAAACTCAGGTTGACAGGCTTGGTGACAGGTGCCTTCTACCCTGAACTACCTCATCAGTTCCTATAGATAGTTTTTTTTGGTAAGACTTGTTTTTATTGGGTAAAACAAATAAGACTGGCATGTGCCTCGTGCCTTTGATGTCAGCACTTTGGGGCTATGTCTGTGAAGATCAGATTTCTATTTCCTCAGTAATAGTCCAGGCCATTGACTTTAGGTCATCAGACTTGACAGCAAGGGCTTTTACCTGCTGAGCCATCTTTCTGGTCCCTGCTGTCAAATATTATTATTATTTTTAAAATTATTATTTTATGGGGCTAGAGAGATGGCTTCAAGGTTAAAAGCACTGGCTGTTCTTCCAGTTCCAAGATTCCCTGGGACTGGCTTGACCGAAGTTGTGACTGCTGCGTGGGCGATGGGAACTGACCTAAGGTCCTTTTGTGAAACCAACAAGGGTTCTTAACCTCTGAGTCACCTTTTCAGTTCCCTTTTATTTTGGGCTTGAGTAAGAAGCCAAGAGCCTGGAAACACCCCATTAGCAACAGCCCTGCCTCAGCACCCTGAGTGCTAGGATGAAATGTAACACTTGATTTATTTGTCTACTTTGATTCAACACAGACACACCTGCCCTCTGAGTTGGCCCCAGAAGAACTCACCACAAGGTCCGCAGCCTGCACACTGGGTGCCTCAGCCCTTGACACAGTAACTTCAGCCCCAAATCCTCCAAGGGGTTTCCTGTCAGATCCAGTTCTACCAGATGTGAGTTGCTGCTGAGAACAGAGGCCAACACTCCGCCTGCTGCAGCCTCCAGCAGACACTTCCTCAGCCTAGGAGGGAGAAGGTAAAGAGGCCCTCATGTTCTGTGTAGTCACCCAACATGAACCTATGTAGTTTTTTTCTCTTCCCTATGTAGTTGGGTTGGGTTGGGTTGGTTGGTTTTATTTATTGAGACAGAGTCTAAGTAGACCAGGCTAGCCTTGAACTCATAGAGACCCACCTGCCTCTACCTCCCAAGTGCTGGGATTAAAGGTATGTGCCACCACACCAGGCCTCAAATAACTTTTAAAGACTCTATTGGCACTGGGTATGATCATGTACCCCTTTAATTTTAGCACTGGGGTGTCAAAGGCACACAAGCCTCCAAAAGTTCAAGGTCAGCCTGGTCTACACAGCAAGTGCAAATCAGGAAGGGCCACACAGTGAGACTCTGTCTCAAAAGTTCAAAACTGAAGACAAAACAAAACAAAACAAACAAACAAAAATCTATTTTTTTTTTTTTTAATGAACCTTTTGGGGACAGTAAGGAAAAGTGGGCTGCGTTTGATCTGTCCATGTGATATACACACCGAAATATCACAGCGAAGGCACACTCCCAGCATACAGAAAACAGAATGAAGAGTTCAAGACCAGCCTGTGCTACATAGCCAGTTTGAGGCTAGCCTGGGCTACCTGAGACCCTGTCTTAATAAATCGAGAGGGAAAGAACAGGGGTGAAGGTGGGGGAAGAGACAATGAATCTCAGTAATATGTACAATAACTATATGCTAATAGGATTTAAGGAGGAGGGGGAGGAGCAGAAGGAGGACAAACAGAAGGGGGGGTGAGGAGGAGCGGGAGCAGAAGGAGAAGCACGCCTATTGGAGACCCACTCACTGGATCATCTGCAGCCTACACCTGGGGTGCCGCAGCCCCTCACAGAGCAGTTCCAGGCCTAGCACCCCAAGGCTGTTGCCACTGAGGTCCAGCCTGATTAAATTCCTATTGGCGATGACAGCTGCTGCGAGGTCCTGGCAGGCTGATGTGGAGATCTGACACCTCTTCAGCCTTAGGGGGAAAGGAAGGCAGAAGCAAGTCATTACTCAGTGGCTGTTCTGGGATTTTCTGCTTTATATTTGTCTTTATATATTCTGTCTTTATATTTGTCTCTCTTTTTAAAGGTTTCACGTGCCTCTCCATCCCCCCTTTTATTTTATTTTTTATTTTTTATTTTTTTGGTTTTTCAAGACAGGGTTTCTCTATATAGCCCTGGCTGTCCTGGAACTCACTCTGTAGACCAGGCTGGCCTCAAACTCAGAAATCCGCCTGCCTCTGCCTCCCAAGTGCTGGGATTAAAGGCGTGCGCCACCACCGCCCGGCCCCCCTTTTATTTTATTTTTGTTTTGATCTTTCTCTCTTTCTTTCTTTCTTTCTTTCTTTCTTTCTTTCTTTCTTTCTTTCTTCTTTTTTTCCTTGAGACAGGATTTCTCTGTGTAGCCCTGGCTGTCCTGGAACTTGCTATGTAGAGTAAACTGGCCTCGGCCTCAAACTCTGTAGACTGCTTGGCTCTGCCTCTCAAGTCGGGGTGGGGGTGGGGTGGGGATTAAGGCATGTGCCACTACACCTGGCTTGTTTCTTTCCTTTTTATCCAGTATAAAATAAAGGAGAAGTTCCCAGCTCAGTGGCAGAGCCAATAAATTGCACATTTGTAGTCCTGGGTTTCTGTCCTGAGGACAAAGAAAAATATACAATAGTTACTAAGGCTTGGGTGGTAGTTGGTCTAGTAGGAAGTTCTTTTGAATCAAAAAAAAAAAAAAATGCTATAGGGGCTAGCTACATGGCTCAGTGTGTAAAGTGAAGACCTGCGTTTTATCCTCAGCACCCCAGGGAAAATCTGGAGGTGGCTCAGTCATAGAGCCCTGCCTAAAATCACCCAGTGAGAGGTTGTGTGTGACTCGGTGGTAGAGCTCCTGCCTAGAATTGCCCAGTAGTAGGGCCTGGAGTGTGACTCAGTGGTAGAGTCCCTTCACAGAGGAGGCTGAGACAAGTGGATTCCAGGAGTAAGCTCCAGGCTCAGTTTTAAGAGCTTGCTTCAAAATATAAGGCTGTAGCTGGGCAGTGGTGGCGCACGCCTTTAATCCCAGCACTTGGGAGGCAGAGGCAGGCAGATTTCTGAGTTCGAGGCCAGCCTGGTCTACAGAGTGAGTTCTAGGACAGCCAAGGCTATACAGAGAAACCCTGTCTTGAAAAACCAAAAAAAATAAAAATAAAAAAAAAATTAAAAAAAAAATAATAAAAGGCTGTAGGGCTGGAGAGAAGACTCATTGGTTAAGAGGACATACTGCTCTTGCAGAGGACCCAAGTTCTATTCCCAGTACCCATGTCAGGCAGCTCACAAGTGCTTGTAAGTCTAGTTCCAGGTGATCTAATATCTGTCTCTGCTCTTCCTATACAGACATATATATAAATAAATAATTATAAATGTTTTAAAGGCTGTAACCCTAGCATAGACTCACATACCTTTAATCCCAGCACTATGGAAAGATGGGG
>JANHMN010000003.1:17060584-17077307 GCA_030674055.1 Rhabdomys pumilio
AGGAAATGGAATTGTATCTGGGGTAAGATGTTTTTGGAGGTAGCTAGGAAAGAATTTTCTTTAATATGCATAAATATACATACAAATAAATATATACAGAGAGAGAGAGAGAGAGAGAGAGAGAGAGAGAGAGAGAGAATTTCAGCACTTAGAAGGCAGCGGCAGAAAGACCAGAATTTTAAATCATCTTTTGTTACAAAGGGCCTTCATGTCCAGCCTGGAGCACGGATGACGGTCTTGAAGCCACCTCATCTCCCACCCCACTCCATACAGACAAAATACACACAAAAAATAAATATAACAGAAATGTACATAGGAAATCTTTTATACACATAAAATATACTTTTCTTCATATACAGACATGTAATTTAATTTTTTTTTAACGAGACAGGGTCCCATTATATAATGTTGGCTGGGCTAGAGCTATGTAGACCAGACTAACCTTGAACTCAGAGAGATCTACTTGCCTCTTTCCCTGAGGGCTGGGATTAAGCTGGGTCCCTCACACCCAGCAGTTTGGAGATATATATATATATATATATATATATATATATATATATATATATCCTGATTGGGCTGATAATATATATCCCCTAATCATATATATTATTGTGGGCATGAGGTATGCATACCATAAGGAGTGTGTGGAAGTCGGAGGACAAGCCTGGGAATCAGCTCTTTCTCTTTACTATGAGGGTTCTGGGGTTCTGGCGGTAGAAGTCACCTGATCCACTGAGGCATCTCACCAGCCTATGTGTTTGGTTTTTAACGCATGTGCTATCACTATGTGCCCTAAGAATATTTTTTAAAGTGGAAATCTATTACTACAAAGCTCTATCCATCCATCCATCTATTTATCTATCTATCTATCTACCTATCTATCCTTCCATCATTCATCCATCTATCTATCTATCTATCTATCTATCTATCTATCTATCTATCTATCCATCCTTCCATCATTCATCCACGTATCTGGACTTCTGAGATACATTTTTACTATGTAGTCCAAGCTGTGCTGCCCAGGCTGACCTTCAACTTTCAGTAGTCCACTCCTCTACCCTTCTACTGTTTAAGTTTCTCAAAGTGCTGGGATTACAGGTATGTGCTACCATGCCCAGCCCGATCAACAAGTGGTCTAATGAAACGAATAGACAGTTTACAAAAGAATAAACACAAATGGCCAATTCTTTTTTATAAGTGTTAAACTTCCCTAGTCATCAGGCATATTAAAATTATTTTTAGTGACTTGTTTTTATGTGCATTTGTGTTTTGCCCATGTGTGTGTCTGTGCCAGGGTGTCAGATGCCCTGGAACTGGTGCTACAGATAGCTGTGGGCTTCCATGTGGGTGTTGGGAATTGAACCCAGGTCCTCTGGAAAAGCAGCTGGTGCTCTTAATCTCTGAGCCATCTTCCCAGCTCCAGTGTTTTGAAATACCACTTTACCGCAGTTAGAATGACATTCATCAATAAATCTGACCACAAATGATGGAGAGGATGGGGAAAGAGGCATCCTTATTCACTGCTGGAGGGAGTGCAAATCAATAAATCCATTGTGGGAATCATTTTAGATGTTCCTGAAAACATTAAAAGGAAAATTACCATATAAGCCAGCTATTCTGCTCCTGGGCATATACCCTGAGAAGTCCATATCCTTCCATGGAGATATTTGCATTCTATGTTTATTGCTGCTCTATTTACTATTGCAAGGAAATGGAGCCAATCTAGATGTTCATGAACAGATAAATGGCTAGTGAAAATCTGGCATGTGTATGTAACATGGAATTTTATTCAGTTCTAAAGAAAAGTGAAATAGGGGTTGGAGAGATGGCTCAGTGGTTAAGAGCTCTGACTGCTCTTCCAGAGGTCCTGAGTTCAATTCCCAGCAACCACATGGTGGCTCACAACCATCTGTAAAGGGATCTGAGGCCCTCTTCTGGCGAATCTGAAGAGAGCCACAGTGTAGTCACATACAATAAATAAATACATTAAAAAAAAAAAAAAAAGAAAAAAAAACTTAGAAAAAAAAGAAAAATGAAATAATGAAAGTTTCAAGAAAATGTTTTTTTTTCCCCTTTGGTTTTTCAAGACGGAGTTTCTCTGTGTAGCCCTGGCTGTCCTGGAACTCACTCTGTAGACCAGGCTGACTTCGAACTCAGAAATCCACCTGCCTCTGCCTCCCAAGTGCTGGGACTAAAGTCGTGCGCCACCACTGCCAGGTAGAAAATGGATTTAGAATGTAAAATATTAATTGATTTATTTATATTTAATTTATTTAGATATCAGAAAGAAAAAATTTCACATTCTCCCTCATATCTGGGTCCTAGCCCACAATGTGTGTGTGTGTATACACATATATACCTATATATACATATATATGTGTGTGTATGTATGTGTGTGTGTGTGTGTGTATGTAAAGAGCTGTAAATATGAGCACAGTGTAACATTTAAAGTCTCAGAGACCCAAAGAGGTTAATATTAGATGATGCCAAAGGACAGAATGCAGGCAAAAGGACTCACAACTCAAGGAGAAGAGACAAAACTCATTGTTTTTCTAGTTTCAATTCTGCCAGTATTTTCTTTTTTGTGATGGATAAATACATTAGAATATAATAGATTGATGAAGTGTAAATAAAGCGAAGCGCCAAGCTTTACAGTGGTCATTCTAACTATATACAATGTTACTGAGATGTAGCAAGTTTAAGGGCTGGGCAAGTGTTTGAGTGGCTTCCTTAGCCCATCTGAGTGTGTTTCTTTGTGGGTTCATTACAGTAGAGTTGTTTTCTAATGAGGATATTGTTTCCCTCTGCAGGGATGCTAACTACTTGTCAGCCCAGCACAGCTGTTTCAGCTCATCAGTTATGAATCACTAGGCTTTTCAGATGTGACTCTGTAGAGCTGGGCACACTGGCTCGCCCCTGTAATTCTAGCACTCAGGAGGCTATGGCAGGAGGCTCCTCATGATTTTCAAGCTTGCCTAGACTGCGGAATGAGACCCTGCCTCAAAACAAACAGGAGCTGAAGAGATGATGTCGCAGCAGTTAACATTGCCTGTCGCCTTTCTTTTTTTTTTTTTTTTTTTTTTTGGTTTTTCAAGACAGGGTTTCTCTGTGTAGCCCTGACTGTCCTGGAACTCACTCTGTAGACCAGGCTAGCCTCGAACTCAGAAATCCGCCTGCCTCTGCCTCTCAAGTGCTGGGATCAAAGGCGTGTGCCACCACTGCCCGGTGCCTGTCGCCTTTCAAGAGGTTTGCTTCTCAGATCCCACACTGGATGGCTTACAACTGCATGTAACTCCAACTCCAGGGGATTCACCCTCTTCTGGCCTTTGTATGAACCAACATACTGACTCCCGACTCCATGCACACATCGATACACATAATTCTTTAAAAAAAATTTTTAAAAAATGATCTTAGAGATGGAAAGATGGCCCAGTGATTAAGAGTACTAACAGAGGTCCTGAGTTCAATTCCCAGCAACCACATGGTAGCTCACAACTATCTGTAATGGAATCTGATACCCTCTTTGGTCTGTCTGAAGACAGCTACAGTGTACTCATATAAACAAAATAAATAAATCTTTTTAAAAAAAATGAACTTAATACTCAGTGCTGTTTAATAAAAAAAATAATAACTTATTGTGGTGACTCATACTTATTATCCTAGCACTCAGGAAGCAACCGGAACACAGGTGTGAGGCCAACCTAGGCTGCATAGTAAGAATGTATCTCAAAAGCCCAGATACAGGGATGGAAGATGGAAAGAAAGATAGACAGACAGATAGGTAGATATAGATAGATAGATAGATAGATAGAGCTTTGTAGTAATTGATTTTCATTTAAAAAAAATTATTCTTAGGGCACATGATGATGGCACACATGCTTTTAATCCCAGAACTCAGGAGGCACAGACAAGTGGATCTCTGAGTTCAAATCTAGCCTGGTCAACGAATCGAATTCCAGGATGGCCAGGGCTACACAAATAAACTCAGTCTCCGAAAACAAGCTAAACAAAACCAATTATTATTTATGTGTATGTGTGTGAGGCAGTATGAGTTTACATGCACCACACACATACAGGAATCCGTAGACTCCAGACAATGTTGAATCCCCTGGAAGTCAGAGTTGTCCTCTGACTCCACAAACAGGCTGTGGCACCCAAGTGCCTGCACTAATTTATATGTGCCATGCATACCCTATCAGCAATAAATAAAAATATTTCTAAAAGACATCAAAGTATGGCTGGAGAGGTGGCAGCAGTTAAGAACACTGGCTGCTCTTCCAGTGGTCTCCAGTTCAATTCCACCACCTATAAAGGAATCTGATGCCCTCTTCTGGCTTGCAGGTGCATATGCAGCAGAGCGCTCATATATTAAATCGAAGGGGTTTTTTTTTGTTTTTTTGTTTTTTTGTTTTTTTGAGACGGGGGTCTCCCTATGTTGTCCAGGGTGGAGTGCAGTGACTATTCACAGGCACGATCCCACTACTGATCAGCACGGGAGTTTTGACCTGCTCCGTTTCCCACCTGGGCCGGTTCACCCCTCCTTAGGCAGCCTGGTGTTCCTCCGCGCCCGGGAGATCACCATATTGATGCCGAACTTAGTGCGGATATTCTATCCGCATAGCGCACTACAGCCTAGAACTCCTGGACTCAAGCGTTCCTCCTGTCTCAGCCTTCCGAGTAGCTGGGACTACAGGTGTGTGCCACCGCGCTGGCATGTTTTTTCAAAAAGATATTGAAGAGGAAAATTCCACCAGATTTCTCCCCTCCTGAAAAAGAAAGGTCATAGAACGCTTAGGCACCCCTCCCCTCCAGAAGACAGAGGCTAATTAACATTCCTCAGACCACAGGGGGTGGGGACTGACCTTCGGGTGGGGAGGGGACCCAGAGCACATGGACAATGGACCGTTGGCCACACACAGACAAGGGAGGTCCTTGCCATCTCATTCCTAAAGACCAATCAATTTAAAAAGTCACTGTTCTGCTGATAACATTGGGCATAATGTCTGCTACCCCTAGAGACCATAAAAATGTCTGCTGAACAAGCTTCGCGGGGTTGCCTCTCCTTTTGGGATGCAGGATGGCCCCAGCATGCTGGAACATTAAAAAAAATTCCTCTTGCATTTTGCAGCGATCTTTCATCAGCATGGTTCTCTCAAGGGGTCTCCGGTAAACTAAGGCTCTGCTCGATAGAGTCTTACAACATCAATGCAGGAAGAGGACTATTTGGGAGAGGAAGGGGTCAACAGGAGTGAGAGGGAGGTGGAATAATGAGGGGTGCTGGGATTAACATTATGTGCACATATGAGAATAACTGGGTTAGGGTCAGAGACATGGTCAAGCCTGGTGACTTGACTTTGATCCCTGGAACCCACATGGCACATGGTAGAAGGAGACAATGGACTTTTGCAATCTCTCTCTCTCTCTCTCTCTCTCTCTCTCTCTCTCTCTCTCTCTCTCTCTCACACACACACACACACACACCTCTTAAAAAAAAAAGAGGGGATTTGTAGATAAAAGATTACATGGAAAAAGACCACTGGGCTGCAATTTGAATCCAGCTCACAATTGTAAAGCTAAGAGAATGTGTGTATTCCAGGCTGGGCTCTCCCTCCCCCTCCTTACCCCTCACCAAGTCTTCTCCCCGTCCTCGCTCCCACAGGTCCTTCCTGTGAATCCTCTCAAAGATGCTGAGAGCCAGAAGCCAAGCCTCCCTTGTCCCCATATGGGCCACCATCAGCTGGGCCATTTCCAGAGGACCAGCCGTCTCCATTCGTCCCCAGGGGATCTTGTCCTGGCCCAGTTCCTCTGCAAAACCCAGGTATAATTTGAATTTCTTCAGGTCCCCAGCCTCGAGTTCTTCCAGGTAGGTAGACAGTCGATGGAGGCCATCCCGGGCTGTAGCCGGCAACATGGGGACGAAGTAATGGGGTCAGATGCTCTAACCTTTCTTTAAAAGGACAATAGGCACTGTAGCACACTGCCACGGCCTCATTGACAGGCAAGAGGGAATGAGGGGTAAAGGAATGAGATTGAGACAGAGGCAAAACCTTTCGAGAAATCACGCTCTCAAATGCTTTGCTTCTCTGCTACCTGTTCCTCTCAGCGACAGTGTTTGCTTTGAAGATGGGGAAGTTGGGATGAGGTAATCCACCATGCTCTTGACTGTAAGCATAACACATGTTGAGCAAACTTCTGCTGTTTTCCCAGCTCCCTTGACAAAACAACCACTCTCTTCTGTCTTTCCACATCTCCTTCTAACTTAGAAAGATGTGTGAAGACAGCCTTGACCTCTTCCAGGAATATCCATGGAGGCTGGGGAGGTGGCTCAGTGGGGAGAGTGCTTGCCTAGCACCAGTGAAGTCCTGGCTTCTGTCCCACCACTGCATGGAGAAGGTGTGGTGGTATACTCTCCTATAAGGCCAACAGTTCTGAGGTCGAGGAGGGAGGACCAGAAGTTCAAGGACATACCTGGCTAAATAGTGAGTTCAAACCCAATTTGGTATGTGTGAGGTTTTGGGAGACGGCATGGTCGCTCATGTCTTCAATCCCAGCACTTGAGAGGCAGAAGCAGATAATCTCTGTGACTCGAAGGTTAGCCTGATCTACATAGTGAATCTAGTTCAGCCAATGATACATAGTGAGACTCTGTCTTCGTTCATTTGTTTGTTTGTTTGTTTGTTTGTTTCTCTTTTTTCGAGACAGGTTTTCTATCTGTGTAGCTCTGATTGTCCTGCAACTTACAGTCTAGACCAAGCTGGCTTCAAACTCAGAGATCCTCCCACCTTTGTGTGGCACCACTGCCGTGTTGAGACTCTGTCCTTAAAACAAAACAAAACATAACAAAACAAAACAAAACAAAAGGGGCTGTGGAGATGGCTCAGTGGTTAAGAGTGCTGAATCCTCTTTCAGAGGACCAGGGTTCATTTCCCAACAACAACAAGGCAGGTTACAACTGTCTGTGACACTGTCACACAGACATATATGCAGGTAAAGCACCAATGTGCATACGCGCGCGCACACACAATTTAAATGAGTATGGAGGCACATTCCTGTAATCCCAGTAGGAGAGTTGCAAATTCAAAACTAGCCTGAACAACACAATGAGATCCTGTTTCAAAAAAAATAAATAAATAAAGCAAAACCCCCTTATAGCTGGAAAGATGGCTGAATAGGGAAAGAGATTTCTGCTTAAGCATGAGGACCTAAGTTCCAATTCCCAGAGATGAAAGAAGCTGCAGATGCAAGAGCTAAATCTGAAGGCCAGGGAGTCTGATAGCACAGCGGCAAACCAAAGACCTTGTCCCAAGCAAGATGGAAGGCAACGAGTGACACCTGGTGTTGTCCTCTGCAAGTACTGCTGGTTAATTTTATGTCAGCTCCACACAGGCTAGAGTTATCTGAGAGGAGGGAACGCCAATTGAAAAAAAAATGCCTCCAAAAGATTGAGCTGTAAAAAAGCCTGTAGAGCATTGTCTTAATTAGTGATTGATGGGAGGGCCTAGCTCATTGTGGGTGGTGCTGTCCCTCGGGTAGTGGTCTTGGGTTCTATAAGAAAGCAGGCTGAGCAAGCCATGGGAGCAAGCCAGTAACAAGCATCCCTCCATGGCCAAAGTATCAACTTCTGCCTCCAGGTTCGAGACAGGGTTTCTCTGTGTAACAGCTCTGGGTGTCCTGGAACTGGATTTGTAGGCCAGGATAGCCTCAAACTCAGAAATACTCCTGCCCCTGCCCCTCAACGGCTCGGATTAAAGGCGTGTGCAACCACACTCAGCTTCCCTATAATTAATCTTTTTAAATAAAAAATAACCCATTAATAGAGGGTGAGAGTTTCACAGCAGCCCTCTGAGGCTCTCTCTGGCCATTTGTCTTTTGAAACAGAGTCTCATATAATGGGACCTGGCCTTAAACTCACTGTGTAACTCAGATGACCTTGAACTTCTAATTCTCCAACTGGGTTTACAGGTGTGCAACAGCAGCAGAACAGGTTTATCTGGCGCTGGGAGCCCGTCTCAAAGCTTGCACATGATGGGGCAATCACTCTCCCAACTAACCCCAGTGCACAGCCTGTTCTCTATTGCTCTCCAGCTCTCCCATGCATCAACTGAATCCAGCTTCCAAGACCACACTCTAGGCTTCTCTGTACTCTAAATCCGTGTGTGACAGTTTATTCGTGTTTATTTCAGGACTCGCTTAACAGTAGAAAGCTCACCCCCCCATTCTTTCTCTTGCATTTGGAGCTGAGACTGCTGCTGAAGCAATCAAGTGCAGGGAATGATCTAGAAGCCTGAGACCCTGTTTGGCTTTGGTCATGCACCCCCTATCCTGTAATAATACACTTCTGTTACCTGTGGATACTGTGTATACTCACCCTTGCCCCAGTCAATACACTTTCCACCCTTAGGCTCCCTGTCCCCCAACCTGTGCTAGGCTGTGCAAATATCATTCCTTTGAACAATAGTATACTTTCTCTGACCCCAAACAGTCAAATTTAGATAGTATCTAGTTAATTGCAACCCTGGTGTTCTTTAGTAGGAAGAAAAGGAATGTTGATCTGGCCTGAACTGGGTTTTGGGTGCATGTGCTACTGCTGTGTCCTCAAGTGCACTCTTAGGGAGAATTGTCTATTTACTATCTTATGCCTTTGCAGGATTGGGGATGCATATGATTAAAAGCAGGTGCATTACAGAAAGGGATCCATGCAGTAGAAAATTTATTATGACGAGAGTAATGGCTTATCTGTTAAGAGTATGTATCAGTTAAGAGTAAAGACCTGGGTTTGGCAACATCTGGTGACGTACAACCACCTGAAACTCCAGCTCCAAGGGATCTGATGCCCTCTTCAGGTCTGTCAGGGAACTGCTTGTGCACACACACACACACACACACACACACACACACACACACAATCAAACTTGTTTAAATAAAATAAAGAAGTAAATGATTATATGACCTAATCTATCACTCATAACAGAGGAACCCTTTTACTATGCTGCTTCTTCTGTTGAACAGTATGAAAGGGAAGCCCAAACAGTAATTAGGGGTCTGGAGTACTGTCATTCACACAGCCACTGTCAATCTTGACAATCTCTGTCCCTTATGCCAGCCCTTCTTTTCTTTGTTTCTGTTTTATTCATTGTTTTGTTTGCTCATTTTTGAGATAGGATCCTTTTTTATTTGTTTGTTTAAGACAGGAATTCTAGGTGTAATCTTAGCTGTCCTGGAACTCATTCTGAGGTCATGCTGGCCGAAAACTCAGAGATCTGCCTCCTGGATGATGGGATCAAAGGTGTGCGCCACCACCTGGCTTTATTTTCAATTCTTGGGAACCTGGAAACATGCAACCCAGACCCTGATCATGTGGTAATACTATTCCAACCCTAGGAATTCTCAGTGAGACAAGTGTCAGAACTGTTTCCCAGAAGTCTTTGAGTTCAGAAAGACTTTGAAGCTGGGAATGACAGCACACCTGGAAGCCCAGCACTTGAGAAGCAGAGACTGGAGAATTAAGAGCTCAAAGTCATTCTGGCCTACTTAGAGTTCCAGGTCAGCTTTGGGCTACACGAGATCCTGTTTCAGCTATGCATTATATGACTGATTCAGGACTTCCAGAAGACATGTAAAATAAATCTTACACTGTAAGTATCTTAACAGTGGAGGGAAACTACCTTCATAGGTCAGATCACAGCTAGACAAGATAGGGGTGAGATGCTGCTGGACTGCCTGGTGGGTCCCAGGGTCAGCTGGAAGCTACCAGAAGATGCAGGTGATAAGTCATCAGAAAGCGAGTCAGGGCTGGGATATAGCTTAGTATCAAAATAGTTTCCTGGTATATACACGGGCACAAAAAACAAATTGCACAACAAAAACCTTGCCATTACTCCAGGATTATCAGTTGGCAGTCAAATGGCCAGAAAATGAGACTTGCTCCTAATGTAAACATGGAGAAACTTAGGCTCAGAGGAAAGGTCCAGAGAGTCAGATATTCTAGAGCAGATAAACTGAAGTTAGCTGGGTGTGGTGGTACATGCCTGGAATCCCAGAACTTTAGAGTCTTCAGCAGGAACATTTCACACGCTTAGCTCCAAAGCTGAGAATTGATAGCATGAAAACGCCAAACTTCAGTCCAGCCTGAACTACAGTTTAAAACCTTATCTCAAGAGATGGCTCAAGAGATGGCTCAGAGGTTAAGAGCGCTGGCTGCTCTCCTAGAGTTACCGGTTGAATTCCCAGTTCCCATATGGCAGCTCACAACTGTCTGTAACTGCAGCTCTAAGGGTTCTGATACCCTCCGGCACACAAACCTGAATGCAGACAAAACATCAATGTTTATAAAATAAAAAAAGAATACTTTCAAAATTAAAAAAGAAAGAGGGCTGGAGAGCTGGCTCGGTGGTTAAAAGCAGTTACTGTTTTTGCAGAGGATCTGGGTTTTTGTTCTAAGCACACACATTGGGCATTTCACGACAACCTGTAATTACACTTCCAAGGAATTCAACACTCCCTTCTGGCCACTGTAGGCATTACATGTATGTGGTGCTCATATAGACGGCGGGTAAACCCGCATCCAAGCCCTTTGCCCTGTCCCTGCACTTGCAGAGGACTGGAGTTTAGTTCCCAGCACTCATGTTGAGGGTTGGCTCACAATTGCTTATAATTCCAGTTCTGAGGGATCTGATACCCCCATCCAGCCTGTGAGTGCACCCAAATACACACACACACACACACACACACACACACACACACTGGAACTGACCAGGCTGGCTTCTGCATCCCAAGTGCTGGTACTAAGGTGTGTGCTACCACCACCTGGCCCTAAAAATAAAATTATTTTTCTTTTTTTCTTGGTTTTTCGAGACAGGGTTTCTCTGTGTAGCCCCAGCTGTCCTGGAACTCACTCTGTAGACCAGGCTGGCCTCGAACTCAGAAATCTGCCTGCCTCTGCCTCCCAAGTGCTGGTATTAAAGGTGTGCACCACCACTGCCCAGTTTTTTTTTTTTTTTTTTTGGTTTTAAAAATAAAATTTTTATTAGCATTTCCTCAGCTGGTAGAGTACTGGCCTAGCATGCACAAAATACACAAAGCTCTGGGTTTAATCCCCAGCACCACGTGAACCAGGTGTGGTAGCACACACCTCGAATGCCAGGAATCTGAGGTGGAAGCTCAGGCTTCAGAATCTGAAGGTCATCCTCACCCTCACAATAAGTAAATTCCAGTCTCACCAGGCCTACTTGAGACCAAGGGCTGAGAGTGACGTTTAGTGGTACAGCCCTTGTTTGCATGTGTAAGTCGTAGGTTTAAAATTTAGATCTAGCTAGGCAGTGGTAGTGGTTTCCTTTAGTTCCAGCTCTCTGGAAGCAGAGACAGGAGATCTGTGAGTTCGAGGCCAGCCTAGGCTACATAGTGTAACTTTGTCTTAGGGAGTACGGGGAAGAAGAAAAACAAAACAAAACAAAAAACCCTTGATCTGTTTGTCTCTAACATCTTTTGGTCCTTATCAGCTGGGATGGTATACACCCAGCAGGCTAATTCTGTAAATTCAAAAGATGGATAAACTGAGGCCCAAAGAGTTCATCAACTGACGACACTCATACAACCCCCAAACTGTTGATTGTTGCCCAGGGCCTCACCCTTCCCAGTCACCCATCTCTGTGGGAGGCTGAGCACAGAGGTTGAGAAACTTCCTGTGAGCTGTGTGTGTGTACTCACTCTCTGACCACAGGGGCTGTCAGGAAGCCTAGCATTCTGGCCATCCCCTCCCCCACTGCCTCCTGGGCTTTTGGTACAAGCAGAATACACTCCCACCCTAAGTCTCCACCATCTTGTCCTAATAAATTGGGAGAGCTCAGCCTCTGTGCTGATATCAAAAGGTGACATCAGGACACAGTGTACAGCAGTGGAGACAATTCAACATGCTCCTAACTTCTCAGGCAAGACTCCTCCATCTGCGGTATGGTTCTCCAGAAACACATAAGCAATGGGAGAGATAAACAGAAATGACGGAAGCAAGCAAGAGAGATACATGATAAGCCTAGAAGGTAGATAGAAACCACGCTTGGTGGCACACGCCTCTGATCCCAGCACTTGGGAGGTAGAGGCGGGATGTCCTCATTTTCTTTACTGCTGATGTGATAAAGAACTGGCCACATGCATTCACGCACAAATGTACACACCATGCAAACGTAGACAAACCTACCACCACCACACACAAACAGACTCACACAAGTGTGCACACACATGCACATGCAAACACATATATACAAGCCTACCACCTCAGAGGTACACATGTGCACAGAGAGGATGCACACAGGTGCACACACACATGCACCCATACATGCAAACATACATATACAACAAGCAAGCCCACTACCACACAGACACACATACACAGGTGCACAAATATACACAACCATGCAAACACACATTTAGAAGCCTACTCTTCCCCCCAACAGATGCACATAACCATGCAAACAAACATGTACAAGCTCACCATGACACACACACAGGTGCACAGATGCACAAATACATACACCCAGGTAAAAACACATATACAAGCCCACCACACATTCACACACAATGCCGGCAAGATAAAGGGTATTTGCCACCGATTCTGCATACTGAAGTTCCATCTCTGAGACCCACACGGTCTCACACGGTAGAGAAGAAAGAAAACTGACTCCTGAAAATTGTTCTCTAACCTCCACAAGTGTGCCACAGCATTCAGATACCAACACACACACACACACACACACACACACACACACACAATAACTAAATAAACATTTTTTAAAAAGAAATTCAAATGTGGTTACAGATACACAGTGGCTCCTGAGGGGCACCTGACAAGATTATAATTGATAAGGTAAGAGCCTAGATCTCAGGGATGCAGGATCGGTGTCTTCACTGTAAATAGTGGGGCTTGTTTCGTTTTAAAGCATGTGTATATACCAAACAACTACAACAACAATAAGACAAAAACAAACAAGCAAACAAAACCCCTCAGGTGTACTGGCATACACCTTTAAACCCAGTATTCAGAAGGCAGAGGCAGAGGCAAGCAAAGTCTGTGAGTTCCAGGACAGCTAGAACTACATAGTGAGGACCTGTCTGGAAAAAAAAAGTGTGTGTCTGTGTGCATGAGTGGTGGTATCCACAGCGAGGACAGCATCTGATCCCCTAACGCTGGAGTTACAGGTGGTGAGTCTCCTGATGCCGGTGCTGGGAACTGAACAGTAGAGCTGCTTTTAGTCAGTAAGTCATTCATTCCTTCAACCCTGCTTTTCTTCTGTTCTCTTCTTACTTCTTTCTTTCTTTCTTTCTTTCTTTCTTTCTTTTTTTTATGGAGGGAGGGTGGATTCAGGAAAGAGTTTCTCTGTATAGCCCTGGTTGTTCTGGATGAGGCTGCCCTTGAACTCACAGAGATCTGCCTACCTCTGCCTCCCAAGTGTTGGAATTAAGAGTGTGCACCACCATCACCATCTTGTTTTATGTTTTCTTTTCTTTTTTTTTTTTTTTGAGACAGGGTCTCATGTAACCCAAAAAGGCTTCCACCTCACAGTGACCAAGGATGACCTTGGTCCTCCTGCCTCCATCTCCCAAGTGTTAGGATAACAGGCGTGCGGATTTTATGCTGTGCTTTGGCTCAAACCCAGGGCTTTCTGCATTCAAGACAGGTCCTCTACCAACTGAACTACCCCTCAGTTCCTAAAGAAAGGTCACTGGCCAGCCTGATGGACAGAGTGAGTTCTAGGGCAGCCAGGGCTACACAGAGAAACCCTGTTTCAAAAAACAAACCAGCAGGCGGTGGTGGCGCATGTCTTTAATTCCAGCACTTGGGAGGCAGAGGCAGGCGGATTTCTGAGTTCGAGGCCAGCCTGGTCTACAGAGTGAGTTCCAGGACAGCCAGGGCCATACAGAGAACCCTGTCTCGGGGAAAAAAACAAAACAAAACAAAACAAAAAAAAAGAAAGCTAATAATCTTTTTTTTTTTTTTTTCCTAGAGGCAAGGTTTTACTATGTAGCCTTAGCTGGCCTGCGATTTGCTACATAGATGTGATGGATCCTGAGCTCACAGGATCCACCTAGCTCTGTTTCTGGAGGGCTGAGGTTAAAGGTGAGCTACCATACCTGACGTGCAGTTAGCCGATGCCATACGGAGCCTGCCTGTGGAGGTGAAGAAATGGGTTTTTGGAGTCAGTTCTCTCCTTCCACTGTGGGTTCTGGGGACTGAACTCTGGTCATCAGGCTTATTCTGCAAGCTCTTTTACTACTGAGCCATCTTGCCAGCCCTGAACACATTCCTATGTAAGAGTTTGTTTCTAGGTTGGCTGGCAAATGTTCATTGTGCTGGAACTTCGGACTCTCAGCTGGCCAAACTCTACAATCAGCCTCCTCTTCAGGTTCCCAGGATTCTGCCTCAAAACTAAAGAGGAATATGGAAAATATGGTAAGATGGGCAAATGTGATATTTGAATTTCCAAGTGCCTCCGCTGGTGAATCCGGATGGGTATTTTTAGAATTGGAGTTGAACTGGCAGTTAAAGCTGTTCTCGTCTGCAATAAGAGGAATTTCCTTGGATGGGTGGTAAAGGCATGTTTCTAAAATGTGGATAGAGTCAGCGTCTTGGGTTTGACAGACTAAGTTTTACTTCAGGAAGGAAAGACAACTACCAGTGATCCTTCCATGAATTGCAGACTAAGAAATAATGAATGAGGCTGGGCAGTAGTGGTGCAGACCTTTAATACCCAGCACCAGGGAGGCAAAGAGTGGCAGGTCTCTGAATTTGAGGCCAGTCTGGTGTCTACAGAGGGAGTTCCAGGACAGCCAGGGCTACACAGAGAACCCTTGTCAAAAGAAAGAAAGAAAGGAAGGAAGGAAGGAAGGAAGGAAGGAAGGAAGGAAGGAAGGAAGAGGGAGGCAGTCAGTGTTGGTGTTTTTGAAACAGTGTCACACACATCTTAGCACAAGCTACTCTAGTAACTGAAGGTGACCTTGAACTTCAGACTTTCCTGCCTCCACCTCCTGAGTTGGGATCACAGGCAGGTAAAGTAGACATTCATGTGGTGCAGAATTCATGTGATGAAGCTGCGTGTCTTGGCAGCTGGAGGCTGTAGCTGTTTCTCACTGCAGAGGGGGGGGGCGCTGTCAACCCAGGAGTTGCTGATCCCAAGGGGCTGGGCCTATGCAGTCCCAATCTGGCCTGGGAGATGTAGAAGTTTCCTGCAATGCTCTGGTCCTCAGTCTGAAATGGAAGCCTGGAAATACTACCTGTGATATTAGGGAAGGAATTGGCAGCAGCTGCAACGGGAAGGCCAAGAAAGTCATCTGTTGTGCCCTTTTCATCTGAATTGTTATGAGAAAGTGCCACTCACACTCAGGGTGTGCCTTCCTCAAGCAAGCTGAGGCTTGCTAATTAGGTGATTCTAAATTGTCACAATGTGACATGAAACATTTGCATGTTTGTTACAGTTAGGGACAAAACAGGCAGAATGGCTACACTCTGTAGTATTTGATCCAGTTTCCCTCTTGTTCCAGGATTGAATCATCACCCCACAGGACACCTGTCTTTCTCTCTTTCTCTCTCTCTCCCTCTCCCTCTCTCTCTCTCTCTTTTTATTTATTTTGGTTTTCGAGACAGGGTTTCTCTGTGTATCCCTGGCTGTCCTGGAACTCACTCTGTAGACCAGGCTGGCCTCAAACTCACTCAGAAATTCACGTGCCTCTGCCTCCCAAGTGCTGGGATTAAAGGCATGCGCCACCACTGCCCAGCCTTTTTTCCTTTTTTTAAGGATTTATTTTATGTATTATTTTATGTATGAGAGTACACTGTCTTCAGACACAGCAGAAGAAGGCATCAGATCTCATTACAGATGGTTGTGAGCCACCATGTGGTTGCTGGGAATTGAACTCAGGACCTCTGGAAGAGCAGTCAGTGCTCTTAACCACTGAGCCATCTCTCCAGCCCTCACAGGACACTTGTTAATCATGAGCTTTAAGACTGGCCCAGATCAGAAGAGTCCTTTAGATCACATTACACATACCCTGCCTTCTTCTTTATTTTTATATTTTGGAGACAGTGACTTATGTAGCTCAGGCTGGCATCAGATTTGATATGTAGCCAAGGATGACCTCAAATCATTGATGCTCCATCATCACTCTTACCAGTTCTAAAATTACAGGTTTGCCCCACCACAAAGCACCAACAGCTTTTAAATCAATCTAGGTTGTTAGTTTTTCTTCCCTCCTCATCAAAACACGCCTACACTGGGAAACCAGAGAGATGATTCAGTGGCTGAGAGTACTTAATGCTCTCACAGAGAACTTGGGTTTAGTTCCCAGCACTCATGCTAGACAGACAGCTCACCACTGCCCGTAATTCCAGTTCAAGAGGAATCTAATGCCCTCTGCTGGTCTCACAGTGCAACTGCATACATGTGATTCTCATAAACTCAACCCTCATGCATACATTCACATACATTTTTTAAAAATAGTACTTATCTTTATTTTCTGTGAATATGTGTCTTGCCTGCATATATGCATGAGCACTGGATGCATGCCTGGTCTTGAGGAAGCCAGGAGAGGGTGACAGAGACTTAGAAACTGAAGTTAAAGACAATCAACCATGTGAGAATTGGAAACTAAACGAAGGTTCTCTGCAAGAACCACAGCTACTTAATGACTGAGCTCTCTCTCTCTCTCTCTCTCTCTCTCTCTCTCTCTCTCTCTC
>JANHMN010000003.1:17077317-17089713 GCA_030674055.1 Rhabdomys pumilio
CTCTCTCTCTCTCTCTCTCTCTCTCTCTCTCTCTCTCTCTCTCCAGTCCAATAGAAACTAAGAGTTTGGAGCCAGGCATAGTGGTGCATATGTTTAATCCTAGCATCCAGAAGCAGAGGCAGGCAGATCACCATGAGTTCTTTGCCATGCTTGTCTACATAGTGAGTCCTATGACAGCCAGGGCTACATAGAGAGGAGGAGAAGGAGGAGGAGCACGATGACTTGGAGGACAACAATGATGACGATAAGAAGAAATCCAAGGACATCTTAATAACTAATAAGTTGAAGGTTAGCCTTCATTACACAAACAAAAAATAAATACATAAAATTTAAAAACAGGTCCAAGTTTTACAGTGCGTTCCCCAAATCCCAGCCATCAAGAGACTGAAACAAGAAGATAATAAAATAGAGGTTATCCTCGGGGACTTACAGATTCTCAAGCCAGCCTAATCTACAGAAAGCGCTTCTCAGAAACAAAAGTGTGTGTGTGGGTGGGTGGGTATGGGGGTGTGTGTGCATGAGTAGCAATGTAATTCAGTGGTGGCCCCAGGAACAGTCTTTAGCACTGCTAACAAGTCACTAGCAGTCACAATAAAAAATAAACCAATAGCAAACCTTTGCAGTCTTATGCTCTGAATATCTTGGAAGAAAGCTCCCTTCCCCTGAGCAGCAAATCCCTGCACACTCTGTGGACCAGTTGGTTCCTGAGGCAGTAGATGAAAGGGTTCAGCAGGGGTGACACTGTGGTGTTGAAGAAAGCTATTCCTTTGTTGAGGTCCAGCCTCCCTGTCTGTGTGGGGTTGAGGTACATGATGATGCAGCTTCCATAGGTGAGAGATACTACTAGGATGTGGGAAGAGCAGGTAGAGAAGGCCTTGCTACGACCGCCAGTTGTAGGCATGCGCAGGATGGTGCTGATGATGCAGCCATAGGATAAGGCTGTGATTAATGTGGCAATGAGCAGGGTGCAGACAGCCACCAGAAAGGCCACCAGCTGCAGAAGCCTGGTGTCTGCGCACACCAGCTCCAGCAAAGGAGAGCTGTCACAGAAGAAGTGGTTGAGGACTCGCGGACCACAGAAAGGGAGAGACAGCATCCAGGCAAACAGCCCAGGCAGGGCCAGGAGGCTGGCTGCCCAGCAGGCCAGTACCAGGACAGAGCACACGCGGGGAGTCATGAGTGCTGGGTAGCGCAGTGGCCAGCAGATGGCCAGCAAGCGGTCAGTGGACATCACGGCTAGCAGCAGGGTCTCCACGGCGCCCAGGGTGAAGTAGAGTATCATCTGGGCGAAGCAGCGGCGGCGGGAGATGGTTCCGCGCGCCTCCAGCAGATGTGCCAGCATCTGTGGGGACACGGTGGATGTGAAACCCACCTCCAGCAGGGAGAAGTGGCGCAGGAAGAAGTACATCGGGGTGTGCAGGCGGCGGTCTGCCAAGGTGAGGGCGATGATGAGCAGATTCCCCAGCAGGGTCAGCGTGTAGGTAACCAGGAGGACCCCGAAGAGGAGGAGCTGGAGCCCCCGCTTGTCTGTGACCCCCAGAAGCACGAATTCCAGCACGGAGGTGCGGTTGGCCGTGGGGATGGAGGCAGAGGGCTCCATCTGCAAAGGATGCAAGATGTCCGTGTGGTCTCCGTAGACTCGGAAATGCAGGCGCAGTCAGTGTTACGAAGCGTACAAAGTCGGAGCTTTTAGAACAATGCTTGGAACGTCTTGAACACGTGAAAACCTTGTGAATGTGAGATCTCCCCAGCATTCTATCGCACAAGGATGGAAATAATTTAGACCTCCATGGTAAGGTACTCCTTTAATGCCAGCACACGGGAGGTTGAGGCAGGAAGGAGTTCAAGATCAACCTTGGGCTGGAGAGATGGCTCAGCGGTTAAGAGCACTGACTTCTCTTCTAGAGGTTCTGAGTTCAATTCCTAGCAACCACAGGGTAGCTCACAACCATCTGTAATGGAACTTCTTCAGGTGCGTCTGAAGGCAGCCACGGTGTACTTGTATAAAAAGTAAGTCTTAAGGAAAAAAAAAAATCAACCTCAGTTACATAGGAAGTTTCAGGCCGACCAGGGCTATTTCAAATAAATAAATACATTTATTATTTCAAATAAATAAATAAACAGATAAATAAAATTTTCTCACAAAAATACTAATTTTTGCTTCAGGTGCTTGTTAAGTACTGAATGAAAAGTTTGTTAATCCAGCTTGATAGATATGATAATTGAGAGACATAATTTTTTGCAGAGATTTCCGTTATATATGGACTGAGTCAATATAGTTTGGAATTGACCAGGTAATAGAATGTTTCATTTCCTACAACTACCATGGTGAGTATCTTTCTTTCTTCCTTCCTTTCTTTCTTTCTTTCTTTCTTTCTTTCTTTCTTTTTTAAGATTTATTTATTTATGAATATAATGTATTCATATTACATATGAATATGTTGAAGCTGTCTTCAGACACACCAGAAGAGGTCATGGGATCCCATTACAGATGGTTGTGAGTCACCATGTGGTTACTAGGAATTGAACTCAGGACCTCTGGAAGAGCAGTCAGTGCTCTTAACCACTGAGGCATCTCTCCAATCCCGAGTATAAGTTTCAATGGTAAGATGTATTTTTGCTAAGTGCATAAATCAGTTTTGTGTCATTTACTTCCCGATAGCCTGCACGTGGAGGGAGAACCACGATGCCAGCCAGGGTTGGCTGCACTCACTCGCAGTCTCAGAACTGGGATGCTTTCCTGTTTTTCTGAAGCCCACTCCTACATAGCAAATGGATTGACTGGGGATCACAAAGCAGGAGAGGGCTGGGTGTGGTGATGCACACCTGCAGTCATTTTCAACGCGTGAGAGGTTGAGGCGCCACACCATGAGTCTGAGGCTTAGCCTGAGCTACACATTGAGACTCTGCTCTGAGAATTTAATATATATATATATATATATATCCTGGAATTTCTCAGTCACCTTTATCAAGAAGGGGCAGATTTTCCACATGACAGGAAACAGGCTACAGAGAAAAGGTCATGAATCAAACCAGGCCAAGTGACAGAAATGAGGAGTCTTCAGAATGGAATAGACACACACACACACACACACACACACACACACACACACACGTCAGACCCCATAAGGTAGTGGTTCTCAATCTGTGAGTCGCGACCTCTTTGGTAGTCCAAATGACTCTTTCACAGGGGTCCCAGGTATTTATATTACGATCCATAGCAGTAGCAAAGTTGCAGTTATGAAGTAGCAATGAAAATAAATTGACGGTTGGGGGTCACCAGGAACTGTGTTAAAGGGTCGTAGCATTGGGAAGGTTGAGGCAAGAGCGGGGAGGAAGGTCCACAGAGACGGACATGGGGAAGAGAGGCAACTGTGGGAAAACACAAAGCAAGGAGCGTCAGGGTCAGTAGCAAAGGAAGACGCATACTGGAAGAAGACAGAAAACAAGAAAAACAAGAACAGAGGCACCGAGAAGGAAAGGATCAGAAAGCCCCCAGGAAGGCAAGAGAGGACAAAAGAAAGCCTTTCAGGTCCCTGGGAGACACTGAGCTATCCTGGTCTCCAGAGACACTGTTATTACAGGAGCCAGTGTGAAGATGAAGGACCTTGCCCTCGGCTCCCCCAAGGCCTCAGGCCTAGGGACTCAGAGAACCTCTAAATTTCTCACTCTCCTTATGGGAGTGATTAACTTGACTTCCTTCAAATGCTGCCCAAGGGAACTTGTTTGGAGTCTCGTTTTTATTTTTATTTATTTATTTTTAGAGTAGCATGTATTGGGAGTGCTAGAAAATTGGCTCGTTGGTTAAGAGTAGTTGCTGGTCTGTTTTTCAGTGCTCACGTGGCTGCTCGTAACCATCTGTAACTCCAGTACCAGGTGATCTATCACTGTCTTCTGGTTCCTGTGGGCACTGGGCATGTACATGGCATAAAGACATACACACATACATACATACATGCATTCAGTCAAAACACCTAATAAAAATAAACAAATCTAAAAATGCTTAAGAGAATAACTTTTATTTATTTTTTGATAATTTCACACAGGTATTTACAATGTAGGTATATCTAGCCCTCACCCACCACTCACATAGACTCATTCACAGATCCTCTGCCCCCTAATCCCCCCCTCATGTTGTTTTCCTTTTTTGTTTGGTTTGGTTTGGTTTGCTTTGCTTTGCTTTTTCAAGACAGGATCTCTCTATGTGTAGCCCTGGCTGTCCTGAAACTTGCTCTGTGGGCCAGACTGGCCTCTATGAGATCCACGCTTCAGCCTCCTAAGTGCAGGGATTAAAGGTGTGCATCACTGCCGCCCAGCTTGTTTGGTTTTTATTGTTTTGGTAAAGCACTGAGTCCAGTCAGGGTTCCCTGTTGGAATGCTAACTGATCTCGTTGGCTTAATCTTGTGCTTGGAACCACAGAGGCTGAGAGTTCATGGGTATATCAGCCCTGTCATATCCAGAAGATGGATTCCAGAGTACTCCTCTTCATTCTCCAGAGCTTACCTTCTTTCTGCTTCTGAGACATTCCCTGAGCCTTTGTGGGAAGGAGCTGGCAGAAATGCCTGGTTTCCGGCTGAGCACCCAGCAGTCACTTGTTCTAGGGATTTTGACCGATTGTGTGTCTCTACCTTGTTACCCACACAGGAATGAGGCTTTGCCCGTGACGGTTAGGAGCAGTGTTCATCTATGGGTATTAGCATAAATATTTAGAAGACAGTGTCACAACAGAACCATTTTAAAAAGATTTATTTATTTTATGTGTACCAGTGTTTTGGTGCGTGCATGGAACATGTCCAGTGCCCTGCAATGTCAGAAAAGGGCGTCAGATGCCCTTGAACTGGAACTACAGACGATGTGAGCCACCGTGTGGGTGTTGAGAATTGGACCTGAGTCCTCTGCAAGAGCAGCCACTTATCCCGTTTCTCTTGGTACATACATTTAAACCAAGCAACAGTGCTAGGTTCTCCTCTATGTACTACGACCTCCTAGAGACCTCCTAGGTGAACACATCCCTGGCCCCCTCTTTAAACTTTAATCTCTTCTCAGGCTCCTGAAGACAGACTGGAGCGTATGTATGTAAGGGTGTCACAGGATCACTTTGTGATTTCTTTCCAATGTGACTGAATTAAATAAATCAGCTTTTTATTGTTAACTTGGCTGTTTTAATTGGATCCTTAAGGATGAGTGACCCAAACTGGCTTCTTGTGGCACAGACTGTAAATGCAATTTTGGTACCACCAGTATGCCTGGAAACATGAGCTTTAAAATTAATTAGTTTTTTTTTGTTTGTTTGTTTGTTTTTGTCTTGTTTTGTGATGGTGTTTGTTTGTTTTTGCCATTTCTACTCAAATAAATATACCTTCATTTGGCTGGAGAGATGCCTCAGCAGTTAAGAACACTGGCTGGCTGCTCTTCCAGAAGACCTAGGTTCTACTCAGCAATCACGTGACTGCAGCAATCATCCTGTAACTCCAGTCCCAGGGAACATCTCTTCTGACTGAGGAGGGCACTGCACACAAGTGGTGTTAGGCACTCAAATGTATATTCAGACAAACTAGAGACAGACAGACAGACAGACAGACAGACAGACAGACAGACAATGAAAAAAAATTAAATGACTCCCACCCTCCCCACTTTGTTTAAACCAGCCAGGCCTGGTAGCACATACCAAGTCCAGCTACTCTAGAGGCTGAGACAAGAAGGTGGAAATGCCAAGCCCTGCATCATCTGCAGTGAGTTCAAGGTCAGCTTCAGTAACTTCCCAAGACAATGTATGAAAATAACAAAGGAAAAGAAGGCTTGAGAGTACAGCTTGGTGGAGCAGTTGGCCTCAACATGAGCATAACCCTGTGTTCAACCCACAAAAATCCACAATACATACATACACAGTCACTAATAAGCAAATCAATAGCAATACCATTAAACCGAGAACGCAGTTTTGCAGTCTTATGCTCTGAATATCTTGGAAGAAAGCTCCCTTCCCCTGAGCAGCAAATCCCTGCACACTCTGTGGACCAGTTGGTTCCTGAGGCAGTAGATGAAAGGGTTCAGCAGGGGTGACACTGTGGTGTTGAAGAAAGCTATTCCTTTGTTGAGGTCCAGCCTCCCTGTCTGTGTGGGGTTGAGGTACATGATGATGCAGCTTCCATAGCTCATCGACACCACCAGGATGTGGGAAGAGCAGGTAGAGAAGGCCTTGCTACGACCCCCAGTTGTAGGCATGCGCAGGATGGTGCTGATGATGCAGCCATAGGATAAGGCTGTGACCAATGTGGCAATGAGCAGGGTGCAGACAGCCACCAGGAAGGCCACCAGCTGCAGAAGCCTGGTGTCTGCGCACACCAGCTCCAGCTGTCACAGAAGAAGTGGTTGAGGACTCGCGGACCACAGAAAGGGAGAGACAGCATCCAGGCAAACAGCCCAGGCAGGGCCAGGAGGCTGGCTGCCCAGCAGGCCAGTACCAAGACAGAGCACACGCGGGGAGTCATGAGTGCTGGGTAGTGCAGTGGCCAGCAGATGGCTAGAAAGCGGTCAGTGGACATCACGGCTAGCAGCAGGGTCTCCACGGCGCCCAGGGTGAAGTAGAGTATCATCTGGGCGAAGCAGCGGCGGCGGGAGATGGTCCCGCGCGCCTCCAGCAGGTGTGCGAGCATCTGTGGGGACACGGTGGATGTGAAACCCACCTCCAGCAGGGAGAAGTGGCGCAGGAAGAAGTACATCGGGGTGTGCAGGCGGCGGTCTGCCAAGGTGAGGGCGATGATGAGCAGATTCCCCAGCAGAGTCAGCGTGTAGGTAACCAGGAGGACCCCGAAGAGGAGGAGCTGGAGCTCCCGCTTGTCTGTGACCCCCAGAAGCACGAATTCCAGCATGGAGGTGCGGTTGGCCGTGGGGATGGAGGCAGAGGGCTCCATCTGCAAGGGCTGCGGGGAGTCTCTCTGAGTGTCAGTAACCTCGAAATACTGGGGCATTAAATTTCTGTCACAAAGAGTACTGGAGTTAAAGCACATGACATTTACAACTGCGTTTGTAATATGGAAACACTGCACCAGAGTGAACTCCCACATGCATTAAATGAAAATGATGAGAAAGTATTAGACTCCTGTAATGACACACTTGGGAGACGAAGGGAGGAGGACCAGGAATTCAAGGACATCCTCAGTTTCCCAGGAAATTGCAGGACAGCCTGGGTTACATGAGACCCTATTTCAAAAACCTAAGGGAAAGGAAGAAGGAGATGGTTCAGGAGGAAGAAGAGAAGGAGGAAACAGCAGAAAAGAAAGAGCAAGGAGAAAGAGAGGAAACAGAAAGTAGGAATAAGGAGAAGGAAGAGAAGAGGAAAAGAAGAGGAAAAGGAAGAAGAGGAGGAGGAATTTTGTTTCCTGCTTCCCCACCAAGTCGTTTATTAGGTACTGAGAAGACACTTTGGTAATTCTCTTTGGTAGATTTGACAAGCCACTTAGGTGAGACTTGCTCTTTGCTTGGATTGTCTTTTTTTTTTTTTTTTTTTTTTTTTTTATGATTTATTTATTTCATGTGTATGAGCACACTGTAGCTGTCTTCAGGCACACCAGAAGAGGGCATCAGTTCCCATCGCAGATGGTTGTGAGCTACCATGTGGTTGCTGGGAATTGAACTCAGGACCTCTGAAAGAGCAGTCAGTGCTCTTAACCACTGAGCCATCTCTCCAGCCCACTCAGATTGTCTTATCGTACGAATTGAAAAGATACAGTCTGGAATTAGTCAATTGTTACAGAAAATTTCATTTCTTCGTGCACTGCCATGTTGTTTGCATGTATGTTGGATGATAAAATCCATGTTTATAAAGGCATATGTCCTTGGGAGGTGGGGATGCATGCCTTTATTTCCAGTACTTGGGAGGCAGAAGCAAGCAAGTGTCTGAATTTGAGACCAGTTTGGTCTACAGAGAGAGTTCCAAGATGGCCAGACTACACACAGAAACCCTGTATCCGAAAACCAAAGGGTTGTTGGGGGATGGGGAAGGACAATATGTCTCACTGTGTAAACTAGGCTGGATTTGAACTCAGAGATCCATATGCCTGTGCTTCCCCAGGGTCTAGAAGTAGAGGTGTGCACCACCATGCCTGACTTAGGACATATGACCTTTCAGTTCCACTTGCTGAGTCTTCCTAAGTGCAGCCAGGACACAGAGGAAGAAACAGAATACAGCCTGGGCGGGTGAACCACCTGCCATCTCGGTACTGGGTAGGCTGAAGCACGAGGCCTGCCAACTTCAGCCTCAGTTACAGGATGAATTCAACTCATCTGGGCTACAGCGTGAGGCTGGGTCTTGAAACACAGAAAGAGAAGAGGATAAGAAATGAAGAAACAGGGAGACAGGGGTGGGGTGGGGGAAGAAAGGAGAGAGGAAGGGAGAAGGAGGAAGAATGAGAAGGGGTATGGGGAGGTGGCTCGAAGGGTAAAGTTGCTTGCTGCAGTACCCTACAAGCAGAATTGAAGCCCTAGGGCCCGTATGGTGGGACATGAGAATGAACACCTCTAGGCTGTCCTCTGACCTCCACACGGCCCCTTCAGTAAATATGTAAATAAATAAAACAAGAGAGTTTAATTTCTAAAACAAGGAAGAGATGGGCTAGAAAGCCAGCTAGGCAGTTAAGAGGCAGATAGAGGACCCGTTTATTTACGGCATCCATTTTGGGTGACTCACAACCATCTCTAGCACTAAGGTCTGGAGATCTAACACACTACTTTGGACTCTGTGAGCACCTGCGCTCACGTGTACCCCCAACCCACACAAATACATAATTGAAATAAAAAAAAATGTCTTTAAAAAAATCATGAAAAGAAAGAAGGAAGGGAAGAACGGAGGAAGGAAAGAAGGAAGGAAGACGGGAAACCCCACCCACAAACTGCTGCTCTGGGAAGACATTGCCACCTTCTGTAAGAGAACCACAACAGGGAGAGCTGGAGATGTGCAAAGACATGGGTTGATTGGCAGCAAAAGAAAAGCTGTGATTCTGAGCCGCTGTGAGCCGCTGTAGCACACTGGTCTACAGAGCATGACTAAGTCCTTCTTTGCTTTTTATGTGTCTGGTCTATCCAGACCAGATGTGCCAATCAAGATATAACAGGGTGCTTGAGTGCAAGCCACTCACTTCTATTTCTTGTATAAGAAGCCACTGTGCTTCTTATTTCTTCTAGGGCCAGGGTCTCATGTAACCCAGGTTAGCTTGGAACTCTCTATGGAGCAGAGATTGACCATAAGTTTCTGACCCTACTGCCATTTCCTCCCAAGAGCTAATATAGTAGGCCAGTGCCATCACGACACATAGTCTATGGTGTTGGGAATAGAGCCCAAGGCATTGTGCAAGTTAGTATCCTGCCAACTCAGCTTCCTTCTCAGCCGGTAAGCCAAGGTTTTAATGCATAGCTCACCACAGTTCCTCAGCAGATGATGAAGCGAACAGATAAGGAGCGCTCTCAGAAGAAGAAAAGTATGAAGAAATGATGAGTATGAGGAGATGGGCCATTAGATATATTAATTAATGAATGAGAAAGGGATGACTCTGCCAGGCTCAGACGCCTTTATAGTTCAGAATCCTAGGTATGACTCACTCCCAGCCTGTCAGAAGAACAAGAGCACTATGGGCCAGTGTGTGCTTCAGGGTTCTCCTCAATCCATTACAAGGACATCAGCCAAACCCACAGCACCGTGGCTGGGAGGAAGTGGCTTTCCTGACTGAGGCTCAGTCTCTGTTCCCTCTAAGGTGACACTAACACCTCTTTGGTCTTTACCACCAGTGTATTCTGACATCCAAACAAAACCATGGGTCTAAAGTAATTTATATTATAATGTGTGCTGCAAACAGAAGAGTTAATTCAGGGTTCACACTCTCTCTGAATTAGTGTTCTTGGCTTCTACCAGCTCCATCCTGCTAAAGATTTGCCATTCAAATCTGAAGTTGGTAGCTTGCCAAGAGGATGTGTCCAAAGATAACCAGGCTGCCTTCTCTACCTCGTCAGGACTTATGGCAGGAAAACCATCCAAAGGTGATCTGACCCTCCATTTCGCCTCCCATAACCCTATTCTAGCCTCAATTAAAAGATTATGGTGAGCCCTGCACAAGGCTCTCCTCCTCTACATCTTTGGTTATTTTCATCCGCTCTGTGGCCCCCAGCTTTCTAGCAAATGGGTTGAGTAGAGACCACAAAACAGGAGAGGGCTGGCATGGTGGTGCAAGCCTATAATCTTAGCACTCAGGCAATTGGAGCAGGATCATTACGAGTTGGAGGCTAGCCTGCGCTACACAGTGAGACTCCCCTCTGAAGAAAAGACTTTTACCTGGAATTTATTAGTTTCCTTTATCATGCAGGGTCAAAGTTCTGATTCTGGAGTTTTTCCACAGAGGCGCGTGATGGGAAACGGGCTAAAGGGAGAGTCTCCAAAGAGAAATGGGGACAGACACACAAAGACAGTCAGACTGACTCTGTAAAGGAAGACCATGACAAGGACTAGAGATGGGGAAGAGAGGCAGCTGGAGATAAGTGGTCTAGAGGGCTAAAGGAAAGGAAAGATATAGGTCCCAAATAGAATGCAACAAAAATAAAAGCAGAGACACAGAGGAGAACTGGAAGGGATCAGGAAGGCAGCAGGCAAACGGAGAGAAAGAAAGAAACAAAAGAAAGCCTTTGAGGCCCTAGAGAGACACTGTTATCTCAGGGGCTAGGTCACAAGGCAGTGAGAAGGAGAGATTTTTCCTTCTCAGTTCCCCAATTCCTCGGGCCTTGGGGACAAAGAACACATGTGAAGCTGCAATCATTCTTAAGGGACCGATTAATTCAACTTCCTTCTAGCATTTCTCTGCGGGAATTTGTTCGGATCTTTGTGTTTTGGAGAGAGTTGAGGGTTTGGTTTGGTTTTGTTTTCTCCAAGAACTGTGTAGCCACTGATTCCATTCAGAAAAGAGACAGAGCAAGGGTGAGGTCAGGAAGCGATGAGGGTGGAGCCAGAGGTCAGAAAATAAATGTGTGTGATAAAGACCAGCTTTACATAAGGCTGGACCAATATGAAGGGTCAAGGGGAGAGAGTGGGGAGGATAAATGCACTGGTGACCAAGTGCTAGAAGGAGAGGGAAAAAAGTAACAGGGAGAATGAGGGTTAGGCTGGACATAGTGGTGCATACCTTTAATTCCAGTACTCCAGAGGCAGAGATAGCCAGATCTCTGAGTTCGAGGCCAGCGAATTCTACAAAGTCAGGCCTTTAATTCCAGCATTTGGGAAGCAGAGGCAGGCAGATCTCTGAGTTCAAGCTCAGCCTGATTTACACAGTGAGTTCCAGAACAGCCATGGCTGCAGAAAAACCCTGTCTCAAAAAACTAAAATCAATCAATCAATCATTCAGAAAGAAAGAATGAAGGTCAGGCCCAACAGTGGTGGCACACGCCTTTAATCCTAGCACTTGGGAGGCAGAGGCAGGTGGATTTCTGAGTTCGAGGCCAGTCTGGTCTACAGAGTGAGTTCCAGGACAGCCAGGGATACACAGAGAAACCCTGTCGAGACAAAAGAATGAAGGTTAGGCAAAGGAGAGTAATGGTAGGAGGAGCAAATGAAGCTGAGCGTTTGTGTTGTAAGAAGGTGAGAAAGCCCTTGTGGTTGGGAGCAGTGGTGGGAAGCAGCTCCTCTGAGAACGGGTGTGGGAGGTGGGCATGTGCAGAGCTGGATAGCAAAGAAATCCTTCATTGAAGAAAGGGTTTGTTACAGGAATGCAGAAAACATGACAATGTGGAAGAAAAGGATCAATCAAATGGGTAAAGATGAGGATACACTTTGGGGACAGTGCATAGTAACACTTGGCAGAAAGGAAGACCCTGACGAGGAATAAACGCATTCTGGATACTATGTATAGAAGAAGATCAAGATACTGGAGAGATGGCTCAGGGTTAACTGCTCTAGAGCAGTGGGATTCAAGTCCCAGCTCCCACATGGCAGCTCACAACTGTCTCTAACTCCAGCTCCAGGAGACCCATTCCACTTGGCATGAATGTGGTGCACATATCTGAGCATGCAGGCAAAGTACCTATACAAATAAAATAAGAGATAAATCTTAAAAAAAAAAAGAATCCAGGTAGTGGTGGCACGTGCCTTGAATTCCAGCATTCTGAAGGCAGAGGCAGAGAGATCTCCGAACTTGAGGCCAGCCTGGTCTACAGAGACCGTTCCAGGATAGCTAGTGCTATACAGAGAAACCCTGTAAACAAAAAAGATAAGCATTATTTGTTTGGTTGTTTATGTAACAGGGTTTCTCTATGTAGTCCTGATGATTATGGAGCTGGATATATAGGCCAAGCTGGCCTAAAACTGACTGAGAGCCGCCTCCGCCTCCGCCTCCGCCTCCGCCTCCGCCTCCGCCTCCGCC
>JANHMN010000003.1:17089723-17108868 GCA_030674055.1 Rhabdomys pumilio
CCGCCTCCGCCTCCGCCTCCGCCTCCGCCTCCGCCTCCGCCTCCGCCTCCCAAGTGCAGGAATTAAAGGCGTGGATCACATTCACCTTAAAGTACTTATTAAACAGAGATGCTCTGTTTGAAAATGGAAAACAAACTATTTGAGCAAAGCACTAATAAGGACCAGGTATTGGCTTTCAGTTAGTTTTCGTTGTTGCTGCTTTGAGGCAAGATCTCTCTGGCCTGGAATTCTCTATTGCAGAACGTGCATTAATCTTGTTTGTTTGTTTTGTTTTTGTTTTGCATTAATCTTTATGCATGCTGAGATTACAGGCATATACCACTACACCTGCTTTATTTTTAATTTTTTTCTTACTAGCCCACTAAGTTTCATTATGGTTGCTTTTTTTCTTTTTTTGGTTTTTCGAGACAGGGTTTCTCTGTGTAGCCCCTGGCTGTCCTGGAACTCACTCTGTAGACCAGGCTGGCCTTGAACTCAGAAATCCACCTGCCTCTGCCTCCCAAGTGCTGGGACTAAAGGCGTGTGCCACCACTGCCCGGCTGCTTTTAAGAGGTCTTATTTATAGGCTTTTTCCCAGTGGCTACACCTTTGGTGAGGGGAATGTTTCTGATTGTTGGGACCTAGTTAAAGTATTAAGGCTTAGATAAAATGTTAAGACCTAGGTAAAATGCTAAGGCCTAGGTAACAGTTACTTGGCTAGCCTGCCATTATAAGAAAACTTTCTTCTATGTTTCTGCTGTTACTAAGAAGCTTTCTAATGCCAAGATTGATCACATATTTTGTTATATTCTGTGCTCTTGGAAACCATTCACGGTAGAAGCCAGCAGAACTGTTTTGTACAGTTACCTACAATAAGCTTGGACCCAAGCCCACCACCCAACAGCACTTCCTGCACCTACGTATAAGCTCTTATAAGCTGTCCATGGGATGGACCCCAACATAAAAGAGACACCAGCAACAATAGAAAAAACTATTTGTAATCTATTTTGAATAGTGATCAAGTAAAGTTTAAGTTCTCAAAATCTCCCTGGGCACTGATATTCTACTCGGTGGAAAGAAACATGTAAGTGGGTAACTGGCATCCTGGTTGGCAAGCTAAGACATGCATGTTAGACAAGTTCCATCCTGGTAGACAGGTAGGGATATGAATATTAGACAAGGCACGTCCTCTGCCGTGGTTAAATACACCAACCAATTGGAGCAGGATAAATGCACAACAAAGACATGTTCCCGAGGAAATCCTCCTATTCCTAAATACTGACTGATGAAATAACTTGGCACAGATGTTTGTGGATTTGGGCTTGAAAACCCTGTGGGATCTTAACTCAGCGTCATAACTCAGTTCCCGAATCTTTTGAGTACACAGCTGGCAGTGATATCGCTGTGTTCTGTCATTATTTTATTTTTATAAGAAGCTTCTAGACTGATTTACATAGTGGCTGCGCAGTTTACACTTCCACCAGTAAATAAGTGCTCTCCTTTTTTTTTTTTTGTTTTGTTTTGTTTTGTTTTTTGTTTTTTGTTTTTTCGAGACAGGGTTTCTCTGTGTAGCCCTGGCTGTCCTGGAACTCTCTCTGTAGACCAGGCTAGCTTCGAACTCAGAAATCCACCTGCCTCTGCCTCCCAAGTGCTGGGATTAAAGGTGTGCACCACCACCGCTCAGCTAGTGCTCTCCTTCCCCACATTCTTCACCGGGCGTTTGCTGTCATTTATCCATCCACCTATTCAACCATCCATCCACTCATTCGTTTGTTTGTTTCTTTAGGTGGTAGCCATTCTGACTGGGATGAGATGAAATACCAAAGTAGTTTTACTTTGCATTTTCCCCAGTGGTTAAGGAAACTGAACATTTTTTAAAAAATCATTGTCCATTTGTATTTCTTCTTCTGAGAACTCTTTGTTCAGTTCCTTGATCCATTTCTTTTTTGGGGGGTTGGGGGGGATGCAGCAAACGTTTATTGATGGTATTTCAGAGAATAGGGAGGGCTCCCTAGGCCCCTCCTGTTATTATGGGGGTCTGGGATGGAAATTGTGAGGAGATGCTCAGTGTTGGGGACAGGGACTCCTCAGCAACCGAGGGCCTCTCTCTTACTCTCAGTGTCCTTGCTGGGGTGGATGGTCCAGGGTTTCTTACTCCTTGGAGTCCATGTAGGCCATGGGGTCCACAACCCTGTTGCTGTAGCCATAGTCATTGTCATATCAGGAACTGAGCTTTACAAAGTTGTCATTGAGAGCAATGCCAGCCCCAGCACCAAAGGTGGAAGAGTGAGAGTTGTTGTTGAAGTCGCAGGAGACAACCTGGTCCTCAGTGTAGCCCAGGATGCCCTTCAGTGGGCCCTCGGATGCCTGCTTCACCATCTTCTTGATGTCATTATACTTGGCAGGTTTCTCCAGGTGGCATGTCAGATCCACAACAATTGGGGGTAGGAACACAGAAGGCCATGCCAGTGAGCTTCCTGTTCAGCTCTGTGATGACCTTGCCCACAGCCTTGGTAGCACCGGTGATGCAAGGATGATATTTTGGGCCGCCCCATGGCCATCATGCCACAGCTTTCTAGAGGGACCATATACAGTCTTCTGAGTGGCAGTGATGGCATGGACCGTGGTCATGAACCCTTCCACGATGCCAAAGTTGTCATGGATGACCTTGGCCAGGGGGGCTAAGCAGTTGTTGGTGCAGGAGGCATTGCTGACAATCTTGAGTGGGTTGTCATATTTCTGGTGGTTCACATCCATCACAAACATGGGGACATCGGCAGAAGGGGTGGAGATGATGACCCTTTTGGCTCCACCCTTCAAGTGGGCCCCGGCCTTCTCCATGGTGGTGAAGACACCAGTAGACTCCATGACATACTCAGCACCAGCATTGCCCCATTTAATGTTAGCAGGATCTTGCTCCTGGAAGATGGTGATGGGCTTTCTGTTAATGACAAGCTTCCCATTCTCAGCCTTGACTGTGCCGTTGAACTTGCCATGGGTGGAGTCACACTGGAACATGTAGACCATGTAGTTGAGGTCAATGAAGGGGTCGTTGATGGCAATAATCTCCACTTTGCCAGACGCAGAGCAGAAGGCAGCCCTGGTAACCAGGTAACCAGCCAAATCCCGTTCACACGGACCTTTACCATTTTGTCTACTGGATGAGGCTGGCACTGTACAAGAAGATGCAGCTGTCTCTGGAACAGGGAGGAGCAGAGAGCCCTTGACCCATTTCTTAAAGGATTTATTTTTATTTAAAGTATGTGTATTCACGTAGGTCTGTAGGGTCTGGGTATGAGTTTGTGAGTGTAGTGGCAAGGAAAGGCCAGAAGAGGGCACTAAATCCATGGAGTTGGAGTATAAACACACTTGTCAGCTGTCCTATGTAGGTTTTGGTCCTCTGCAAGACCAGTCAGTTTCCACTCTTTCTAAAATTATAAAAAATATAGCCAGGCGTGGTGGCACACACCTTTACTTCCAGCACTCAGGAGGCAGAAGCAGGTGGATCTCTGTGAGTTCCAAGCTAGCTTGGTCTACAAAGCAAGTTCAAGGACAGCCAGGGCTATTACACAGAGAAACTCTGTCTCACAAAACAAAAAGTAAAACAAAAGACAAATAAAAAACGAATAAATCCATAAAACTTTTCACCCAAAATTTATCCTGTATACAAGAAATGCAGGAACAAAGGATGGAGCAGAGACCAAGAGAATGGCCAACCAAAAACCAGAACAGCTTGAGGCCCATCCCATGGACAAGCACTAATCCCTGATACTATTAATGATACTCTGTTATGCTTACAGAAAATAGTCTAGCATGGCTGTCCTCTGAGAGGCTCCACCCAGCAGCTGACTCACACAGATGTAGACACCACAGCCAAACAGTAGAAGGAGCTTAGGGATTCTCATGAAAGAATAGGAGAAAGGATTGAGGGCCCAGAAGTGGGTAGGAACTCCACAGGAAGATCGACAGAGTCAACTAACCTGGATCCTTGGGTCTCTCGGAGTCAGAACCACCCACCAAAGAACAGACACAGGATAGACCTAGGCTTCCCCGCACGTATGTAGCAAATGTGCAGCTTGGTCTTCATGTGGGTCCTAGACAACTGGAGCAAAGGCTATCTCAAGAGCTGTTCCCTGTTTGTGGAATATATTTTAACTGGGCTGCCTTGTCTGGCAGGATGCACCTAGGCCCACAGAGACTTGATGGGTCAGTGTGGGGGATACCCAGGGGCCCTCACCCACTCAGAGGAGAAGTGGGGGGGGATGGAGGGAAGTATTGTGGGAGGGTGTGACTGGAGGGGGACAGTGAGTGGGATATAAAGTGAATAAGTAAAAAAAAAAACAATAATACTAATAAAATATAAATTTGTAAAGTAAAAAAACAAATAAAATGTTTATTACTTTCTTTTATGTGTATGAATGTTTTGCTTACATGTTATGTCTATGCACCAAAGGCATGCCTAGTGTCCAAGGGAGTCAGTGGCCTGCCCAGGACTCTCTGGCCTGTCAACATTTTTAGCTGGTTGAAAGTCCTGCAGAGAACTCCAGGGTCAGCACCTATGTTGGAGAGGACTTTTTTGCTGATTCAGCTGCCTTTGAGTCCTTCCTGTTCCTGTAAGAACCCCTCACGCACACTTCTGTTAGTAACCCCCAAAACCTCACTGGGTCTCCAGAACTTTAATGTATTTGGAAAGCCGGTGTATGTCTGTGAGTTTGAGGCCAGCCTTCTGCATATAGTGAGGCTACATAGAGAGACTCTGTCTTTCTCTCTCTCTTTTTTGTTTTTTTGATTTTTTGTTTTTTTTTTGTTTTTGGGTTTTTTTTTTTTTTTTTTTTTTTTTTTTTTTTTTGAGACAGGGTTTCTCTGTGTAGCCCTGGCTGTCCTGGAACTCACTCTGTAGACCAGGCTGGCCTCGAACTCAGAAATCTGCCTGCCTCTGCCTCCCAAGTGCTGGGATTAAAGGAGACTCTGTCTCTAAATAAGTAAATAAATACACAAGTAAATAAATAATAAAACCATCACATTATGAGGATCCTTTTCATGCAACCGAACTGAAGCTACCTCTGCTCAGGCAAATGATTCTGATGTTGTCTTGGAACTCACTATGTAGACCAGGCTTATGAGGTGCTGGGATCAAACCCAGGCTTTCCTGTGAGGACAGAACTTTACCAAGGGACTCAAATCTCTCTGGGCTTTGTAGGTCTTCTTCTGATTTCTGTCCAGAGGGCCAAATCCAGCTGGCCTTTGACCTGCAGAGGATTTTGGAAGTCAGTAGAGGGCGATAGAAGAAAAAAAAGCACAGAAACCAAGCCTTAAAAGAGGAAGTGGACCTCTTAAAAATGTTGCCCATAAACCACTAAGTGACTCACCACCCCTGGGTGCAGTTAGGAAATAAGAATAAACAGAAATCATCTTAAGGAACAAAGGTGTTAGTTGGTGAAATAATAAGAGTAATGTGGAGACCTCAATAAAACACGATCAAATGCAAAATTTATAAGATCATTGTTTTCTGAGGGGAAGGGGGGGGGGCTTATTTCTACGAGCCAGTAATTAGCTGTAGCATATAAAGCCAGTTCACAAGGTCAGCCAGAACTTTTGGAAATTAAGAGTTCATGCGTTACCACTCAGAGGCATGAGCTCATAAGGGCTCGTGCGTAGGATTCTTAGCACCAAGAGGATAAGCCCACCAGTAATGGCAGGACCAGGGAAGCAGAGGCAGAAGGCTGCTCTGGTCCATGCAGGGAGACCCTGCCTACATGATTTTTTTTTTTTTTTAATCACAACCAAACACATTCTACCAAATGCTTACTTAGCAAATATTTGTGAGGTAATTGTACCATGGAACAAAATCTCAGGGGATATTCAATACTACTAGATGACAGAGACACTTACAGACACTCAATATTTGTAGTTAAGGAGAGAGGAAAGGAAGGGAAGGATTGAGAAGGGGAGAGTAGGGGAAGGGAGGGTATAAATGGAGTCTTTCTTTGTTAAGCATGTATTTATTTATGTGTAGAGGGGTGGTTATACACATACCGTGTCATACACACGAAGGCTGGAAGAGAACCTGTAGAAATGAGTTCTCTTTCACCACCATGTAGGTCCCAAGTATCAAACTTGGGCCATCAAGCTTGGCAGCAAGTGCCTTTGTCCACCTGGTCATCTAGCTGACCCCTCTTTTTTTTTTTTTTTAAGAGAGTTATTTGTTTATTTATAGTTTTATTCAAGTTGTATTTTATTCATATGAGTGCTTTGCCTACACCTATATCTAGTGTCTAAGAAAATCATGAGCCTCCATGTGCATGCTGGGAATTAAACCCAGTCCTTCTCAAGAACAAGTGCTCTTAAGCACCGAGCCAAGTCTCCAACCCTCGTTTATTTATAGTTTTTACATTCATACATATGGGAGGAGTTGCCCAGAAGAGGCCAGAAGAGGGCATTGAATTCCCTGGAGCTGTAATTACTAGCAGTTGCGAGCTACCACCTTATGTAGGTGCTGGAAATTAAACTTGTCTAGAAGAGCAACACTTAAGCTCCTCATTGGCTGAGCGATCGATCTATCCAGTCCCCTTTTAGAGGAGGTCTCGCATCTTCAAGGCTGCCCTCAAACCCATTACAGCCAAGATTGACGTTGACCTTCTGATCTTCCTGCCTCCACCTCCCAAACACTGGGATTCTAGAGAGAAAACAACACAATCGGTTTATTTGGTGTTGGGAATGCCAGGCTTCAAACATGCTGGGCCGGCACTCTCCCCGCTGGAGCACATCTGGGAGAAGGAGAAATTGAGTCAGCAGTAACATGGGCTGGAGGCTGTTTCCAAGGCCCCAGAGCATCCAGCAGATGATATCATCTCTTGTTCTTCAGAACAAGAAGCTGAAGAAAAGTCTACTGAATTAGGAAACTATGCAATAAATCGGCTGCAGAAAAGTAATGTCAATTTAGTTCCTGGCATAGTTGAAATAGCCTGGGCAACTCTTGGTTGTTAGAGCTGCTTGGATGTTTAGTAAAATCATCTGGACCTCATCTCAGTATCTACAACTAATATCCCTGATTCCTACCCAGAGTCTCAACCTGCTGCAGCTGATGTAACATAGTAACATATTAAGCTTCTTTTTTTTTTTTTTGATTTTCCAAGACAGGGTTTGATTGTGTAGCATTGGCTGTCCTGGAACTCACTCTATAGACCAATCTGGCCTCAAACTCAGAGATCTGTCTCTCTCTGCCTCCAGAATGCTGGAATTAAAGGCCTGTGCCACCACCATCTAGGCTATTCTTGTTTTAAACATATGCTGTTGTTTTGTTGGAAATGGGGAACTCATAATGTAGCCCAGACAAACCTTATTTTTACCATCTGTCTTGACCTCCAGAGTGCTGGGTTTATAGGAATGTACTACTTCCCCGGGTTTGTTCTGATTCCTTTCCTAACCCTCTTTGGTTCAGGGAATTTAACCTAAGGCTTTTAAAATGCTAGGCAAGGGTTTTACCGTTGAGCTGTAGGGAAAGTGTAGAGCTGGCCTCAGCAAAATGACACAGTGGGTAAAGGCACCTGCTGCCAAAGCTGAGGTCCCAAGTGAAACCACAGGGATTCAAACTCCCGAGCTTCCTAACTCCATCTCTGTAATCCTCTCTTCACTTTTGGGGGTGGCAATTTGAGAGAAGATTTCTCTTTTGTGAAGTTTTGGCTGTCCTGGAACTCACTATGTAGAGCAGGCTGGCCTCAAATTCACAGAGATCCACCTGCCTGCGCCTCCCAAGTACTAGGATTTTAAAAGTGTATATACCACCAAGCCCGGCCTGGCTCTGCACTTCTGATTTCTGACACTTGGGGTTCTTGTTCTGCCCCTCCCAGAGCTAAGAAATTTCTCTGTGTGGTAAACAGCTTGCCAGAGGGAAAGGGCAATTATTTCTCTATAGGTTACACAACCCAGACAGAGTCCATGCCAAGTGACACCTGCTCCACTAGGCTCTCCTACCCAAGGTTGCTGGCACCCCAGGGCAGGTCCCAGAGGGCCAGGAATGCCATCATGCTGCTGAGCTCTCTGAAGTATTTTGTACAAGCTGATCCTAAATCTCTTGCTTGGCTTTCCTTCACAGTCCAAATACACCTTTTTGCCTACTCTCTCTCTCTCTTTCTCTCTCTCTTTCTCTCTCTCTCTCTCTCTCTCTCTCTCTCTCTCTCTCTCTCCATTTCACGTGAATTGTCATTTGCCTGCATGTATGTCTGTGTGACGATGTAAGATCCTCTGGAACTGGAGCTACAGGTGCCTGTAAGCTACCACTTGGGTGCTGGGAATCAAACCTGGGTCCTCTGGACGAGCAGCCAGTGTTCTTAACAGATTAGCCCGCCGCTCTCCAGCCCCTCCCTCTGCCTCTTGACTTGCCTAAATGCTGCCTCGGGGAACCTTACAGGGCCTAATGTCACTGTTCCTCCTGGGAACTGTGAGTGATGACTATGTTTTGGGTTTTTGGTGGGCTTGTTTTGTTCTTTGAGACACTCTGCAGCCTTGGCTAGCCTAGAACTCACTATGTAGCCCAGGCTGGTCATGAACTCGTAAGCCAATAACAGTTAAGAGCACTTGCTCCTTGGGTTTGATTCTTAACATCCATGTCAGGTGGCTCATGATCAACTCTAATCTCAGTTCTAGGGCATCAGACACCATTTTGTGCCCTCCACAAACACCTGCATGCATATGCTTCACATACATGTATGCAGCTACATACAATATCTTAGTCTGGGTTACCACTGTTACGAAGAAATACCACTACCAAAAGCCAGTTGGGGAGGAAAGGAGATAATCAGCTCAGGCTTCTATATCATCGTCTATCACTGAAGGAAGTCATGACAGGAACTCCAATAGGTCAGGGCCCTGGATGCAGGAACCTACCTGATTCAGAGGCCATGGAGAGGTGCTTCGTACCGGTTTGCTCAGCCTGCTTTCTTATAGAACCCAGGACCATCAGCCTAAGGACACCATTCACAGTGGCCTGGGCCCTCCCACATTAATTACTAATTTAAAAAAACAAAAGTTTGACAGGTTTGCCGGCAGCCAGATCTTACGGGGAGAGACATTTTCTTAATTGGGATTCCCTCCTCTAAGATAACTCTAGCCTGTGTCAAGCTGACATAAAATTAGATGTGGTAGCACTCTGCCTCACGAAGACTGTGAGAGTTCTTATGGGGTTAGGCTGTGTGGGTTATGGGAGCCGTTATGGGAGCCGGCTACGTCATCTCCACATGTGCTTCCCACGTGTGAAACCGAACGCGAAGGCAATTCCACCGGCTGCAAAGATGGGAAATGCATGTGAAGTGGGGAGACCACAGATGAAGCCATATCTGTGTCTCATTATTTCTATTTTTTCCTCATTGTGATTTATTATATAACATGGACCTCATAGGACTGTTCAGTGACTGAAGAATTTAATGAGCAGAAACCATTTAACTGTTTGTCTGCCAGAGCTCTGCCTCAGGGCTCATTAAATCTGTGGAAATAAGGAAGGATAAATAAAGTTGGGCGTTGTTTATGCCTGCAATCCCAGAGCTCTGGAGGCTGTTGTAGAAGGATCATGAACAGTTTAAGGCCAGCCAGTAAATGATGCATTTTTGCCCCTATCTGATCCTGGCTAGACTGGAAACTTCTATGTATAATGGACTAGACTGGAAATCTAGATCTGCCTCCCTCTACTTCCTGAATGCTGGGATTAAATGTGTGCACCACCATACCTGGCTACATAGTGAGTTTGAGGTTAGTCTGAACTATGTAGTAAGACTCTGTTTCAAGGAAGGAAAAAGAGGAGGAGAAGAGGCAGGAAAAAGAGTTCTTTCTTTGAGATGCTATCTGGCTATGTAACCAGAACTGGTCTGGAAGTCTGGAAATCACATCCCTCTGGCCTTAACTTTTGAGAGGTAGGATTACAAGTGTGCATAGCCAACCATGTCTGGCTCTAGTGAAGCAAGCTTCCTCCCTTTCTCTCTATTATTTATTTATTTATTTATTTGAGGTAGGATCTTTTTTTGTTTTGTTGTTTGTTTTATTTTTGAGACAGGATTTATCTGTATAGCAGTCCGGGCTGTCCTAGATAAGTAGACCAGGCTAGCCTCAGACTTCCAGAGATCCACCTGCTTGTGCCTCTCAAGTAATGCCTGGCTCCTTTCTTCCTTTTTCTCTCTCTCTCTTTCTCTCTCTCTCTCTCTCTCTCTCTTTCTCTCTCTCTCTCTCTCTCTCTCTCTCTCTCTCTCTCTCTCTCTCTGTGTGTGTGTGTGTGTGTGTGTGTGTGTGTATGCACCAGAAATGGAAATCAGGGTTCACGCATTCTAGGCAAATGGTCTACCAGTGATACAGGCCCCAAGCCATTCACTGATGGATGCTAGGCAGGAGAATCTATCCCTGAGCCACGCCCTTGGCATCTCTATGGTGAATTATAGTTAAGAGATCTATCACTAATCTACATTTCCTATCTTTTGCTGGTAAATATTAAGTCAACAATAGAACACTGGGGCATGGCTCCCAAATCCTCACAGGTGAATTCTAAACAGATTCTTTACCAGTGAACCCCACCAGGGCCCTCCTGCCAGGTTTTAAGCTAAAATTTGCAGAGCCACACCCACAGCCCCTTACTGGAAGATTCTAGGCCTGGGCTCTCTCTCTCTCTCTCTCTTTTTTTTTTATTTAATTTAATTTATTTGCCAGGAGACCCGTTGAGAGTCACACGGGGGGGGGGGGGGGGGGGGGGGCGCCAAAGTCGTGCGCCACTGCCCACTTGCTCTCAGCTCTCTTTTTTAATTCCTTATTTTGAAACGGGGCTCACTCTGTAGTCCAGGTTGGGCTGGAACTCCAGATTCCTCTGCCTCAGTTTCTTAAGCACTGGTGTTGCAGCTGTGTGCTGCCGTATCTGGTTCTCCGGTTGAAACTTGACTGATGTATTTTCTGTCCTAATCTAATTAGCTAAACCTCAGAATTCCCAACACCAGCTAGTTTCTCACAAAATTGTTTCTCATGAGTTGGCATTCGTTGAAGCGTGAACACTGTGTGGTTAGTCAGGCCAGGCAGAGTAGCTTACACCTATCACTGCATCACTTGGAAGGCTAAGGCAGGATTGTCTTCTAGGCTAGCCTGGGCTACATAGGCCAGAAGAATGATACATGGCAAGATCCTGTCTCAAAAGCCAACAAATAAATCATTAAGAAAAACACCTAAGAGACAGATGGGCTGACAGGATGACAAGTGAGTAAAGGTTCCTGTCACCAAGACTGATGGTCTAGCTCCGAACACCCCTGGAACCCGCCTGGTAGGAGAAGAGAAGCAACTCCTAAAAGCTGACCTCTGACTTCTACATCTGTGTCCTGCGTGTTCACAGAATGCAAACACAGAGAAGTAAAAACATTAATGTAACTTTCAAACAGAGAAAACCAAACAGAGTAGGGCCTGTAGTTCAGCTGCTAGGCCTTTGTCCAGCATGAAGGCGGCTCTCATTTCCACTCTCATCCCTGCATAAACCTGACCTGGTGGCAAGCTAGCACTCAGCACGGAACCAGGAGGATAAGAAGAGCAAGCTGAGTATGGTGGCCCAGGCCTTTAATTCCAGCACTCGGGAAACAGAGGCAGACAGATCTCTGTGAGCTCAAGGCCAGCCTGTTTTACAGAGTGAGTTCCAGGACAAACAGGGCTATACAGAGAAGTGCTATTTCAAGGAGGAAGAGCGGGAAGAAGAGGAGGAGGAAGAGGAAGAGGAAGAGGAAGAGCACAGCTACATACTCAGCTTGAGATCAGCCTCAAGGGATAAAGGAAGTTTGCAAGAACACATGGAGGGAAGGAAAGAAGAAAGAAAAAAGAGTGTACTGGCTCATTTTTATCAACTTAACATAAACTAGAGTCATCTGAAAAGAGGAATGAATCTCCAGTTGAGAAAACATCTCCATCCAACTGACCTGTAGGCAAATCTGTATAACGTTTTCTTGATTGAGGATTAATGTAGGAAGTCCTAGTCCATAGAAGGTGGCGTCATCCCTAGTCTGTGTTATGTAAGCAATCAGGCTGAGCAAACAGTGTTCCTCAGCCTCTGCATCAAGTTCTGGCTCCCCTTCATGAGGGACTGTGATGTGAAAGTATACGACAACCCAACCAAACTTTTCTCCCTAAGTTGCTTTTTATTTTTTCTGGTACTGGCCTCGAACTCAGAAATCCGCCTGCCTCTGCCTCTCAAGTGCTGGGATTAAAGGCGTGTGCCACCACTGCTTGGTCCCTAAGTTGTTTTTGCTTGTGATGTTTATCCCAGTAATAGAAAAGCAAAGGAAGAAATAAATTAGAAAGAAGGGAGAAGGGAGAAGAAGAGACAAGAGAGGAGGGGAGGAGAGCAGAGAAAAGGGGAGGGGAAGAGAGAGAAGAAAAGGGCCCAGTCATCAGTCTTTCCTGTGCCTGCCGGGACAAGGACTTTGTTTTCTTCAGAGCTTCATCAGTGCATACAACAAGGCAGAAAGCCCTCTATAGAGACTTCCAGATAAAGGAATGGGAGAGCACGAGCAGCAGCTCATCTGTGTCCCCCATCCATGCTCTAGCACGTCAGTCTCCCTTCTTCTTCTTCTTTTTTTTTTTTTTTGGTTTTTCAAGACAGGGTTTCTCTGTGTAGTCCTGGCTATCCTGGAACTCACTCTGTAGACCAGGCTGGCCTCGAACTCAGAAATCCACCTGCCTCTGCCTCCCAAGTCAGTCTCCCTTCTTAACACTCATTGCTTTACTACATCCAAGAGTCTTTCATCCCAGAGGTTGCTGCACTTGGAGACAGAAGAAAGTGATTCTCTTGAGCTTGAGGCCAGCCTGGTCTACACAGTGAGTTTCAGGACAGCCAAGGCTACACAGAGAAATCCTGTCTTGAAAAACCAAAAAAAAAAAAAAAAAAAACAAAAAAAAAAAAAAAAATCTTTTAAACCAGAACTGGAATTGTGTTGTTTCCTGCCTCTGATTGCTTCCCTTTATACTTGAACGAAAGCCAGATTCCTTCTCATGTCCTGTCATGTCCTGGCCTGCTTTATATTCAGCTTCCCCTTTCGTCATATTTTCCTCTCAGCAGTCCATTACACTGACCACTGGGCTTTTCATTCTGGATTCCGCATCCTGGACCCTTACATCAACTCTGCCATCTGTTTGGAATGCCCAGCCTTTCCTGAGATATTTCCATGGCTGGCTTTTCGTTATTCTTCGGTTCTTGGCTTAAATGTTATCATTTCAAAATCTTTAAGAAATTAAAAATAGAACCACCATATGACGAAGCAATCAGACTTCTGGGTATACATCCAAAGGAAATGAGAGCAGTGTTTGGAAGAGGCATCTGCACTCTATGTTTGTGGAGACCCTAATCTCAGCAGCCAAGAGCAGTATCCTGAGTGCCCATCGATGGATGAATGGATAACAGAAATGAGAGATATATTTGTAATGGACTATTATTCAGCCTTAACAACAACAAAAAAGCTGGGCTAGCGATGTAATCCAGTGATTGAATTCTTGGTTGGAGTATGTAAGGATTTGGAGTCCATCCTCAGGACAGGGAGGAAGGAAGGGAGGGAGGGAGAGAAGGATGGAGGGAAGGAGGGAAGAGGTAGGGAGGGAGGGAAGAAGGGAGGGAGGGAAGGAGGGAGGGAGGGAAGAAGGGAGGGAGGGAAGGAGGGAGGGAGGGAAGAAAGAAGGAGACGGTTCCTGTCATGTTGTAGGGATTTTATTTGTGTGTTTGTTTGATTGTTTGAGTGTTTTAGACAATGCTTCTCTACATAGCCCTGGCTGTCCTGGACTCACTAATTAGACCAGGTTGGCCTTAAACTTATAGAGATCTTTCCACCTCTTCCTCAGAAGGGCTGGGATTAAAGGTGTGTGCCAACACATCCAGCCTTGTGTCACAAGATGAATGAAAACTTTATGCAAGGCTTTATGGTAACTGAAATAAATTTGACATAGAACAAACCACTCACATGTAGAGAGGAAAACCTAGTTCAACTCAGGAAAGCTAAGAGTAAAGGGTGGCACCCGGGTCAGAAGAGGGGAGGAGGGAGGAATGTGGGCACTGATGCTCAAAGAACACAAAGTTTCATTGTGGCAGATGAGAAGAAAAAGTCCAGGAGTCTAACAGGGCAACTGTAGCTGATAACAATGATTGGTGTTCTTGAAACTTGTGATTAGTGGGAATGGGGGTGGGGAGGTGGCAGAAGTCTTTAATTTCAGCACTCTGGAAAGTAGAAGCCGGAAGATCTGTGAGAGCTCCAGGCCAACCTGCTAGCTACACAAAGGAACTCTGTCCCTCAAAAATAAAATTAAATAAAATTAAATAAAATTAAATTAAAAATAAAATATGCCAGGTGAGTGCTTTTGATCCTAGCACTTGGGAGGAAGGGGCAGGCAAACCAGTGTAACTTTGAGGCCAGCTTGGTCTACACATAGAGTTCCAGGCCAAGCAGAACTGCACAGTGAGATTCTGTCTCCAATAAGTAAATAAACAAAAAATAGTATATGAGGTGATATATACATGATGTAGCTTAGCATTCCACAGTCTATATGTAAATCAAAATCTGTTGTGTACTACAGATTTATGCAACACAGGGCTGAGTATTGAGACTCTGTTGGAGATTTTTTTTTTTCTTTTTTTTGGTTTTTCGAGACAGGGTTTCTCTGTGTAGCCCTGGCTGTCCTGGAACTCACTCGCAGACCAGGCTAGCCTCGAACTCAGAAATCTGCCTGCCTCTGCCTCCCAAGTGCTAGGATTAAAGGTGTGCGCCACCACAGCCCGGCGGAGATTTTTTTTTTTTAATTTATTTATTTAATGTATATGAGTACATTGTCACTGCCTTCAGACACACCAGAAGAGGGCATCAGATCCCATTACAGATGATTGTGAGCCACCATGTGGTTGCTGAGACTTGAACTCAGGACCTCTGGAAGAGCAGTCAGTGCTCTTAACCACTGATCCATCTCTCCAGCCTCCTCTGTCTCAGATTTTTAAAAAGTCAAACTTTGGGGCTGGCAAAATGGCATAGCAGGTCAAAGTGCTGGCTGCCACTATGCCCAATTGGTCAAAAGTTTTTAAAATATCAAATTTTTAACCGGAAAAGGGTAAATAATACCTGTAATTCCAGGACTCAGAAGGCTGAGGCACTTGGTTCACTGTGAGTTCAAAGCTGGCAATTCTTGGCCAGCCAAGACCACATACTGAGACCCATCCCCTCCTTCCCCAACAATAATTCAGTGTGTTTAGGAGCAGAATGAAACTTCTAGTATTTGGGGGTTCTTGTTTTGTTTTACATTTTTTTTTAAGATTTATTTATGTATTTTATGTGCACGAGTTCCCCCGAGAGCATTTGTACATGTATATTTTAAGTGTTTGCTTGCATATATGTCTGAATGAGGGTGTCAGATCCTCTGGAAAAGGAGTTGCAGACAGCTATGTGCTGCCTTGTGGGTTCTGGAAATTAAACCCCGGTCCTCTGGAAAAACAGCCAGTGCTCTTAACTGCTGAGCCATCTCTCTAGACCCTTGATTTGCCTTTTTGAGCGTGTCTGCATATACTGGATTTCATATTCTTGTAGAGTTCCCACTATCCCTACCCTTACAAGGTTTCTCTGTATTGCCTTGGCTATCCTGGAACTCCCATCTGTAGACTAGTCTGGGCTGGAATTCACAGATATTCACCTCCCTCTGCCTCCAGAGTTCTGGGATAAAGGCATACACCACAAATATCCGGCTGTAAAATTTACAGTGTTTTTTTTTACTTACAGTTTGTTTATTTGCTGTTTGTTTTTCAGACAGGGTCTCATGTACCTCAGCTGTGTAGCTCAGACTAACCTTGATCTACTGATCTTACTGCCTCAGCCTCCCGAGTGCTGGAACGACAGACCTGACTATCCTCCTCCTCCTGGGCACACAATAACTCTGAGGGAACTGAGCTGAGCAGCCAGGAGAGCCACTTTAATCTTCTCTGAAGACATCATCCCAGATGACTAATCTCTTAAAAGTCCACCACCTCTCAACTCTGCCACATCCAGGTCTAAGACCTCAAACTATAATCCACACCACATCAATTAGAGAAGAAAGGTGCAAAGAAGTCTGGGAATGTTTTGAAGGAGCAGCAGGGTGAGGAATGATTGGTTAGTGTCACTCAGGTATTCTAAACAGAGTTGCTGGTGACAGGCAGCCTCATAAGCAGGCTGTCAGCGACAGCAATGTGACTTAGGAAGCATTCCTTTGGCTGTCTGCGCTTGGCTTTCTGACAAATTCCTGGGCCTGATTCTAGCCTTCCCATGGCTTCTTGTGATTTACTCAGCACCCTTGGATTCATTTCTCCTTTCCTGGTTTGCAAATTTATAATCTGCAAAGAGCCAGGATAGGCACAAGTCCCCATGACTGCTTTGCCCTCCTGAGACCCCGGGAAATTCCCCCTGGAGGAGTGGGAGGGGGGGTTTTATGCGGTAAAGTGAGCCTCCCTTCCACACAATGCAGATTGGATTAACAGATGGCAGCTATGTCATCCTTAAACCGAGGAGGATGAAGTGTCTGTTTTGAAGGCGTGGGCTGCACTGGGGGACAGGGGAGGAAGGAAATCAACTTGATTACTAAAGTTTCTAAATGCATTTATCAGATTGGAAGTGAATCAAGCCTCCATGTTGAGGGAACTGCATTAACAATCAAGAGTTAAAGCCAGGCAATGGTGGCGCACGCCTTTAGTCCCAGCTCTTGGGAGGCAGAGGCAGGTGGATTTCTGAGTTCGAAGCCAGCCTGGTCTACAGAGTGAGTTCCAGGACAGCCAGGGCTATATAGAGAAACCCAGTCTAGAAAAAGCAAACCAAACCAAAAACAACGAAGAGTTAAGACAGTGTAACAGAGGCTGCTGAGACAGCTCAGCAAGCAGAGGAGTAGAGGTCACTGTAGCCAAACCTGACTACCTCAGACTCTATAAATGGGTGGAAGAAGAGAAATGACATTTTCACAAATGGTCCTACAACTAGCATGTCATACATACACAGACACACAATTAAAAATATTTAATATTTAATATCAGACTTTAATATCAGACACACTGAGCCACTGAGATAGCTCAGTGAATAAAGACACTTGCTGCTAAGCTTTTTTTTTTTTTTTTTTTTTTGGTTTTTCGAGACAGGGTTTCTCTGTGTAGCCCTGGCTGTCCTGGAAACACTCATGGTTTCCATCCTGAACACAAATAAATTGAATAAAATATTTTAATGTCATGAAATTATTAAGGGGCTCGAGAGGTGGCCCAGGGATTAAGAGCACTGGCTGCTCTGCACAAGGCTTGGGTTCAGTTTCCAGCATCCACATGGTAGCTCACAACCATCCAGTTCCAATGTATCTGATGTCCTCTTGGGTCCTCTGTGGGTACCAGGCATATACAAGGTGCACATAGATACACGGAGGTAAGCACTCATACACATAAAAAAATAAAATAATTAAATCTTTTAGAAGTTTTTAAGATGATGCAATAATGTATACATTTTTCTCTTCCTCTGGTACACAGTGGTACGACAGTATAGCAGCCCTCCTGCCCCAGTCTCTTTAGTGCTGAAACTACAGGTATGACTCAGCAGAGCCACATCAGACAAGGTGAATGACTTAGAAATAGAATCAGGAAATTATATTTGCATAAAAGGAAAAAAATTTCAGACTAGAGTCTTAAGTTTAAAAGGCACCATATAAAAAGGAGTATGAAGACACAATTCTTTAGTTTTTCATTTATTTCTGTATTTACTTTACGTCCTGATTGTACCCCTGCTCCTTCCTCTCCTCCCCGTTCTACATGTACATCTCCCCCCCCCCCCCCCACATTACCCCCTTCCCTCTCTGAGGAGAAGGGGAGCGCCCATTCTTGGGTACTACCTCACCCTGTGGCAAACACACCATCTTACTGTGAGAAAATCGAGAACATTTGGGCCACTGAGGTGGCTCAGCTGATAAAAGCACTTTCAGTCAAGAAAGACAACCCAAGAGTGTGATCCCCAGGACCTAAATTAGTGGAAGGAGAGAAAAAACTGTAAGTTGTCCTCTGACCTCTGTGGTTGTGCTCTGGTCTACTTCTCAACGAGGTTTCTCTGTGTAGCCCTGGCTTGTCCTGGAACTCACTCTGTAGACCAGGCTGGCCTCGAACTCAGAAATCCGCCTGCCTCTGCCTCCCAAGCGCTGGGATTAAAGGCGTGCGCCACCACCGCCCGGCATAACTATCATTTTAAAAGGCTTTATTTGTTCATTTTATGTGGATGGGTATTTTGCCTGGATTTATCTGTGAACATGCGTGCAGTACCCTTGGAGGTCCAGAAGGGGAGATGGATTTCCTGGATCTGGAGTTACAGATAGTTGTGAGTGCTATGTGGGTGCTGGGACTTAAACTCAGGTCCTCTACAAGAATGAGTGCTCTTAAATACCAAGGCATCTTTCCAGCCCCTAAAATGTAACTTTTTAAAAAAGTAGGCAGGCCGGGCATTGGTGGCGCACGCCTTTGATCCCAGCACTTGGGAGGCAGAGGCAGGCAAATTTCTGAGTTCGAGGCCAGCCTGGTCTATAAAGTGAGTTCCAGGACAGCCAGGGCTACACAGAGAAACCCTGTCTCAAAAAACAAAACAAAACAAAACAAAAAAAAGTAGGCAGACTTATCAGTTATAGCAGTACAAGTCTGTGATACCAACACTTCAGAGATGGAGGCTGGAGGGTCAGAAGTTCAAGGCTACTTAGGGAGTCCAAGGATATCTCCCCTCTATATTTGTGCATGCATTTGTGTGTGTGTGTGTGTGTGTGTGTGTGTGTGTGTGTGTGTGTGATTACTTAATTATGGCTTATCTAAAAACTGGAAAGATACATGAAAAACTACCAAAAACTAATAGAAATGTTTTCACAGAAACAGTACAGAAGCTTGAGTTCTTTTGCTGTTGTTTTTCTTTCTTATTAGATTTTTTGAGACAAGATCTCATTACGTAGGCTTGGCTGACCTGGAACGACTATATCAACATGGCTGGCCTCAAGACTGCCTCTGTCTCCAAAGTGCTGGGTTGAGAGACATACGCCATCCCACCTGACTCTTTCGGTGTTTTGAGACAGGATCTCACTGCATCCTTTGTGATTTCCGGATTTGACATGACTGGGGGTGACACGGGACTGAAGAAATGATGGGGTGGGTGGGT
>JANHMN010000003.1:17108878-17134135 GCA_030674055.1 Rhabdomys pumilio
TTGACATGACTGGGGGTGACACGGGACTGAAGAAATGATGGGGTGGGCGGGCTGTTCTTGATCTTATGGTTCGGCATCAATTAAGCAACAACCTGAAACCCAGTACACTAATAATGTTCAGCCCGGGAGGAGTTAGCTAATACTGGTAACAGGTCTCTTCTAAGGGGCAGTTTCAGGTTGCAGTCATTCTGAGAGGCATCTGCAGCTGCTAGTTTTTGTACACACGGACAGCACTCACAATGAGAACAGAGAGAAGCTTTGCCATAGCTCTGAGGCTCACCCTGGGGGCCAGCTTTGCCACATCCTTGAGCCTGAGGCATTGAGAACCATATGAAAGAATATACCTCTACTCAGTATTTTACCTTCACTTGACATTCACTCTATGCTTCCTCTGCTGCCCCAGCGTCTCATGAATCCCAGGCTAGCCCTGAACTCTCTATTCAGTTGAGGATGACTTTGAATTCCTGATGGTCTTGTCTCTAAATCCCAAGCGCTGGGATATGCTGACTATTACAACACCCAGCTAAATACTATTTATTTATGTATTTATTTTTGAGAGAAGGTCTCGTATGTAGTCCCAGCTATCCTAGAACTCACTATGTAGACCAGACTGGTCTCAAACTCACAGAGATCCTCCTGTTGTTACCTCCCAAGTTCTGGAATGACACATATTTACTAGTAAATATTTTTATGTAAATGTATGTATGTGTGTGTGTGTATGTATGTATGTGTGTATGTGTGTGTGTGTGTGTATGTATGTATGTAGAGACAGTCTCTCTTAGTAGCTCTGGCAGTCCTGAAACTCACTATGTAGACCAGGCTGGCTTCAAAGTCGCAGAGATCCTCCTGCCTCTGCCTCCTGGGTGCTGGGATTAAAGAACTGTACCCCATGCCCAGTCTAATGTTTTTATTTTAAATATATCAGTATACTATTTCCTTAAATGTATGTTGTAGCTAGCCAGTGGCAGCACATATCTTTAATTCCAGCACTCGGGAGGCAGAGGCAGGAGAATTTCTGAGTTCAACGCCAGACTGGTCTACAGAGAGAGCTCCAGGACAGCCAAGATTACACAGAGAAACCCTGTTACAAAAACAAAACCAAAGCAGGGAAAAAACCACCCTAAACTAGTATATTGTGGCATATGTCACCTGATTCCATGCACATAAAATATGTCCTAGTTCCATTACTGTGATAAACCATAACCAAATGTAACTTATAGAAATTTGGGTTTATGGTTCCAGAGGAATATTTCCACCACAGTGAGGAGGCATGGCAGCAAGCAGTAGGCACAGTATCCAGCATCAGGAGCAGAAAGCTTAAACATTATATTTTTTTAAAAAAAGATTTATTTATGTTATGTATATGAGTACACTGTCGCTGTCTTCAGACACTCCAGAAGAGGGAATTGGATCCCATTATAGATGGTTGTGAGCCACCATGTGATTGCTGGGAATTGAACTCAGGATCTCTGGAAGAGCAGTCAGTGCTCTTAACAGCTGAGTCATCTCTCCAGCCCCTACAGATCACATTTCCCCGCCCCCAAAGCAGGGTTTCTCTGTGTAGCCCTGGTTGTCCTGGAACTCACTCTGTAGACCAGGCTGATGGAGGCATTTTCTAAATTGAAGTTCTGTCCTCTGAGATGACTTCCTGTCAAACTGACATGAAACTCAGCTGCCAGGAGAGGTATGACCTTGTCAGAGGAAGTATCTCACTGTGGTGGGCGCTGAGATAGTCTTGTCCTAGCTCCAGTTCACTCTCTTTGATTTACACTTGCTATTTAAAAATGTGATCTGGGCCGGGCAGTGGTGGCGCACGCTTTTAATCCCAGCACTTGGGAGGCAGAGGCAGGCAGATTTCTGAGTTCGAGGCCAGCCTGGTCTACAGAGCCCTGTCTCTGGGGGGGAAAAAAAGAAAGAAAGAAAGAAAGGAAGGAAGGAAGAAAGAAAATGCCTCCATAAGATCTAGGTATAGGAAGTCCTGTTGCATATATTCTTAATTAGTGATTAACAGGGGAGGGTCCAGCCCATTGTGGTGTGATCCCTGGGTTAGTAATTCTGAGTTCTATAAGAATGTAGACTGGAGACTTGAACAAAGACTTCAAATACCTGATATTATGAAGGACATTTCTAAAGCCATCACAGATATTTAAAAATATCTTACCTCAGCATATTCTGACATGGACACCTACACTCCTTGAATACATGTGCATGAATAGTTCTGGAAACACAAATAATGGATATTATGCAATGGGTATTTCTGCAAAGTTGCAAAATAGACCAGTAAAAGCAAAAGGGGAGGTACTGGGCAACTAGAAAAGATATTTTCTTAAATAGATTACAGACTCATAACATGTACGGAAGCAAGTAGATTCCCCACCCTTGGTCTTGGAAATTAAAGTTTAGGCCTCACAGATGACCAGACAAGTGCTCTGCCATTAAGCTATATTCCCAATGTTTTTTATTACACTAAAAATTACTTTTATTTATTTGTTATATATGTACACATATAGAAGTACATGCCACACTTTGGTTTTGATTTTGTTTGAAACAGGGTCTCATTATGTAGCTTTGGCTGTCCTGGAACTCACTATGTAGACCAGGTTGGCCTTAAACTCAGAGATCCTGAGTGCTGGGAAATAAAGGCTTGTACCACCATACAGGCCAGGCCCTGCATATCATACATTGTAAGACTGAAGGTCAGAGGATAACTTGAAGGAGCCAGTTCAGGTTCTCTCCCTTCACTCTGTGGGTCCCAGGGATCAACTCAGATCAATAGGCTTGGAGGCAAGCATTTTTTTTTTTCCGAGACAGGGGTTTCTCTGTATAGCCTTGGCTGTCCTGGAACTCACTCTGTAGACCAGGCTAGCCTCTAACTCAGAAATCCGCCTGCCTCTGCCTCCCAAGTGCTGGGATTAAAGGCATGCACCACCACCACCCGGCCTGGAGGAAAGCATCTTTATCCAATGATCCATCTCATATACCCCCTCTTTTGAAACAGATTCTCACGTGGCCCAGGCTGGCCTTGAACTAACCTTGTAGCCAAGACTGACTTTGAACTGCTGATTCTCCTTTCTCCATTTCTTAAGGACTGATATTACAGCCATGCACTACAATACCTGGTTCCTGGTTTATGTGGTCCTGAGAATTAAATCCAGGATGCTACATTCCCAGTGCGCTTGTAGCTGTCTTGGAGACAAGGCAGACTATCATTGTATCACAGCAGTAGTGTTTAAGAAACCTTTATTTTACTTAGCAGTAGTCCTAAACCCTGAGAGTAGTGAGTGATGATGGCTGTGTTTGGTACTTCCTGTTCCTATGATTGGTATACCTGAAAGAACAACATGAGGAAAGGCTTATGGTGTCAGAGGGTTCAGTGCATCATGGCAGAGAAGGCATGCTGAAGCAGTTCATATCAAAATGATCTGGGAACAGGAAAAGGGGAAAGGATTGGACATCTGGTACATAACCTCTAAAGATGTGCACATAGTGACCTATTTCCTTCAGCTCTTCCTACCTTCTAAAGTTTCTAGAACCTTCCCCAAAATAGTGCCATCAGGGGATCAAGCCTTCCATACTGGAACTTTGTGGGACATTTAAGATCTAAACCATAGAGGTGGGCATTGTAGCCCAAGACTGTAATCCCAAAACTTAAGAAAAGAGGACTGCCATGAGTTCAAAGCCAGCCTGGGGTAGATGGTGAGTTCCAGTCTAGTCTAGGATACAAAATAAGATCCTGTTTCAAAATATCTGGAGAGAGTGGAACTCACTTAGAATTCCAGCACTCAGGAGGTGGAAGCAAGAAGATTTGGAGTTCAAGGTCATCCTAGGCTATATAGTGATTTCATGACTAGCTTGGGCTACATAAAATACTCTCTCAAAAACACCAATGGTACATGGAGATGGTTTGGCTAGCAAAGAGATTTGTCTGCAAGCCTGATGACCTGAGTTCAAATCCCGAGACCTACATAATAGAGGGAGAGAACTGATCCCTGCAAGTTGTCCTGTAAGCTCCACATTTAGTACACACACACACACACACACACACACACACACACATTTTTTAAAAACGATAAAAACAAATCTTTACAAATTAGCTTCCCATTTCCTTTGATTCCGTGCCATGAGAATGCTTGGTAGCTACTGACCTCAATGACCTACAGTCCTAAACTGAGGCTATCTTTCAGAAGAGTCAAGTATCAGTCACCTTTGCTATTCAGAGTCCCACCACACAAACCACTTCCTTCTCTTTTGTTTCTTTGATCTTCGAAAAGAATGCTTTCTTTTCTTCTTCCTCTTCTACAGAGTTTCTCTATGCAGCTCTGGTTGTCTTGAAACTCACTAGTAGACCAGGCTGTCCTCGAACTCAGAGATCTGCCTGCCTCTGCCTCCTGAGTGCTAGGGTTGAATACCTACGCCACCACTGCCTGGTTCAAGATTGCTTTCTTATTTTTCACCTGAGAAACTCCCAGTTCCTCAGTCTTCTCCTTTCACTTTTCCCTCACTTGGATAAAGATCCAAAGTCTTTGATTTCAGATGACATGTTTACTCTGTCAAGGTATTTCTTTGACTCTGTGTGTGTGTGTGTGCAAAGTCCCTGAAGTCCAGAAGAGGGCATCAGATCTCCTGGAGTGAGAGTTGCCGTTGATTGTGATCACCAGTTGTGGGTGCTAGGAACTGAACGCAGGTTCTCTGCAAGAGCAGTAAGTGCAATTAACTGCAAAGCCTTCATTTGTTAAATAAAATAACATCTCACACAGCCAGTGGTGGCTGGGGATTCCATTAATCCCAGCACTCAGCAGGCAGAGGAAGATGGGTCTCTGTGAGTTTGAGGCCAGCCTGGGATAACAAAACCTTGCTCTTCTAGATAATCTGAGTTCAGGTCCTAGCACCCATACAATAGCTCACAACCATCCATCAACATGTAGGGTATCTGACACTACCTTCTGGCTTTTAAGAGATGCATGTAGTGTACATAAATTCATGCAAGCACACACACACTAGCATAAAAATATTCTTTTCGTTGAATCATAAGACAGAAAAAGATTTGATGGTTAGTCTAGAAAATAAAACTTACATAGTAGGCGGCGCAGAAGTTGTGGAATGAAAACTGCCTCGTAGTTTGTATCTCATTAACTCTTCAGTAACCAGCTCTACTATGTCATATGGTAGACCAGATAGCTGCTTGGTGTCTCTTGATCAGTCCTTCTCTGGATACTTCAGAGCTTGCTCAGTAAGTTCCTAAGCAAAAATGGCTATGGTGGACCATGATGGATTCATCTCACCAATCTCAGCCAGTCACATTGTCAATAATGTCCACCTTGCTGATGGCAGCAACACTTGCTGGGGCCCCCATGAAAGCACAGTTTACTAGGAAGGCCAGCCAAATGCCCAGTCTGCTGAGGGTTACATTGGACCTCTTCCATCATGGGTTGGGCAACAAGTTTTTCCTCCATGGAATAAGTAACTCTGTGCTTGTTATTTGCTTTCCTCACCCTTTGCACCCCTGCCAAAAGCAGCCTGTGTACGCACAATGAATGGCTCTATTCACCATTCACTGTCGTGTTAAACCACACAAGACTGCTTCTGATCGAGGGGACTCAAGTTTATTTGGAAGTTGGTATGAGTTTGGAGAGGGGTTTTTCATGTCCTGCAACATTTCCAAAGCAGTTAGTCCCATAGAACACAAGCATAGCCTGTTGAACAGGGAGTAATAGTGATGGGTTGGGGACATTTGGATGGGGGTTCTGTCCTAAAAGGTGGGTAAACACTGAACCAGTAGCACATACACAATCATAAGTTACACAGACCTGGGAAGCCAAGGGTTACATTGCCCCAAAATTACACCCTGTGACTCACTCTTCAAATGTTTGCAAACTGGGCTAGGGAAAGAGTTCAGTAATACAGTGCTCTCCCTAGCTTGTTTGAGGCAGGAGATTCGGTCTTCAGAAACACACAGTTACATACCCCAGATGCTTGTATCTTGTTCATGCTACCCTGAACACTGAGGTGTTTTGACTTTTGCTTGTTTTACATTTATGTTTGGATGGTGGTGATGGTGGTGGTCACTCTGGCGGCGGCGGCTGTGGCATTGGTGGTGGAATGCATGCCATTGTATGACACAATGAACCTGATTCAATCAGAGGAAAACTTTTGGGAATCAGTTCTCTCCTCTACCAAATTGGTCCTAGATGTGGAAGACAAGCATTAGGCTTAACCCACTGAGCCATCTCAGTACCTACCTAAGAAATACTTTCACCACAGGACAGGGCATGGTAAGTTATGTTAGTCAAAACTTCTATAGATTACTTGAGATATCTCCAACTCCGTATCAGTGATGGTGATAGTGGTGGTGTGACTGATTTGATTAGAGGGGAGAGAGAGATTACTAAGCTTGAAATCTCGGGACTAAGGAGGCTTGTAAATACAATCTGTGAGAAATCTAACCCATTACATATAGACTACAGGCTTATGTGAGCCTGTGTGTGTGTGTGTGTGTGTGTGTGTGTGTGTAAAATGCCTGATGTTAGGGACAGATCTCAGTGATACAGTGCTTACCCTAGCATATTAAAAACTTCTCCTCAGGGTGCTGAAGAGATGCCTCAGCAGTTAAGAGCATTTGTTCTTGTAGAGGGACCAGGGTTCGATTCTCAGCACCCACAAGGTGGCTCACAATCACTTTTGACTTCAGTTCTAGGGAATTTGATTCCTTCCTATGACCTCTGAGGAGACCAGGTATGTACATGGCACACATGTATCCATGAAGGCAAAACACTCAGACACATAAAAACAAATAAGTCTTTTTAAAAAAACAAATTTAAATTTAACAAATTAAAGGGTGGCGCACGCCTTTAATCCCAGCACTTGGGAGGCAGAGGCAGGTGGATTTCTGAGTTCGAAGCCAGCCTGGTCTACAGAGTGAGTGCCAGGACAGCCAAGGCTATACAGAGAAACCCTGTCTCGAAAAACAAAAAAACAAAAAAAACAAAACAAACAAACAAAAACAAAAACCAAAAAAACAAATTGAAACAAAATTAAAGAAAAAACCAAAACCATACCTTCCATAGGCCAGTGAGATGGTTCAAGTGGATAAGGGTACTAGCCAACCAAAGTTGATGACCTGAGTTTGATCCCACTCACTGGGAGGATCCCACAAGTTGTCCTCTGACTTCCACAGTTGCACTCCTCACATAAAGTTAATGTATAGTAAGTGTATGTGTGTGTGTTTAAACTAAACTAAAACCCTCCCTTTTACAGGGCATAAAATGACAAAGAGGGTCTGTTTCTGTGTCTCTTCCCGGACATGCAAAGTGAGCACACAGCTCTTCGCCTACCCATCCCTACCTTAGTCCCCACCCCCACTTCTGCAAAGCACGAAGCAAGCTCCCAGGTCCCCTCTCCAGCTCCTCCCTCCTCTGTAGGACACGAAGCTGGCTGTAGTGAGCTCCTGGACCCCTTCGGACCCCTCCCTTCTCGAAGTTCCTGGCTTCCTCTCTAGGGCTAGGTCTACAAGCCTCTTCAGTCCTCCTGGAAGGTGACCAGAAGCAGCCGCCGGGAAGGGACCAGCAGCCGCAGCCGCCACTAGGCCCCGCCCAGCAGCAGCAGAGCAGGGCCGCGCCCGGGACCGCTGCAGAGCGGGGTGAGTGAGTGCAGCCAGGAGGGAGGGAACCAGGTGTCCCGGGTCTCCGCCCTGCCCAGGGGGCCTGCATTGCGACCTTTAGGTCTCTCCTAAAGGTCCCTCCAGCGTCGCGACCTTCAGCTTCTTTTTCCATTTGGCTCAGTCGAGTCCTTTCAGGCCCTCAAATCCGACTTTTTTTTTTTTTTCCCCAACCCTGCATCTCTTTCCTGCTTTTGCCCCTCTCCTCCCGGTACAACGGGGTCCACCGAATCCTCCCCATATGGTAGAACCTAGAATCCAAAGCTCCGGGCCCTAGCCCCATCCTCATAAAGATTCTGAGTCCCTCCCTTTGTCCTGAAGGCAGGAATTCAGGCCAAAAATAGCGCGCCCTTCTAGATCCAGGCTGTTCAGCAACCAACCAACCACGTATGTTGTGAAAACTGTCTGAACGCTCAGAAATCTGGGACCCTCCCCCCAGATTTCTAGGAATTTAGATACTATCCATCATCCTTTCGCTCCTCCAGGCTGTGATCTTCTGAGACGTGGCCCAGCAGTCTTCAGGCCGCGATTACAGTGTAAATGGAGATATGGCCCATTCTCCTCTACGCAGACCCCTAAACACAGTAATCTAGTCTTTTGGGACGTGGGGCCTCACTAGTAAAGGTAGCTTGCTCAGAACTCCTAAAAGCTCAAAGCCCAGCACCCTAAATTTCTAAATTCCTCTTCAGGTAGTCAGTCAAGACCCTGGCCCACAGACTCCGTTAGTCCCCAAACTGCTGGACCTGGATATGTAAGATTTCCTTTTTCTGGTCAGCGTGGGGGAGCTGATAGACAAGGATGTGGAGAAGAGAGAGGGAGAACTGAATCAGAGGTAAGACTAGGCATGAGGAATATGGGGGACTCTATCTAAAACAAACCATAAACACATACGTTGCTATGGCAACGGCATTCTCCTGTCTACCCTGGAGATTTTTTTCTAGAGCTACGACAGAGATGATAGCCCCCGGGAGACCCCCCCTCCAGCTGCTGTGTCTTCCTGTTTTGTCTCCACGGCAACAATGACCTCAGCCCTGCACCCCCTCACTGGTAGGGCTGGAGATCCAGAACTAGTCTTCTGGGGGGGCGTGGTGTGACATTAGCCCCGCCTTCGGGGCCTACCAGGGATTGCTTGAATGAAGGGAAAGACCCTTTTCACCGCCCTAGCCAGGCCCAAACCCCGCCTTCAACCCCTCCCTCACGCGCTCCTCAGCTGGCCAACTCCACCCAGCCCTAAGCCCCTTTGGTCTGCAGCTGTCGTCCTTGTTTGTGCTGCAGACGCCACTGGCTGGAAAGGTAAGGCTGCAGGAACTTCGAAGGGAAGGAATAGTGTAGTCCAGGATCCTTGGGACTAGAAAGAGGAGTGGGCTCCGATTCAGGTGTCTGGATCCCTAGAAACACTGTAATTGGGCCAGGACTCAAGCTCTAGATGAAAGGCTGAACATCTGAGCGCATACAGGTCATATATGGGAAAGAGAAGGGACTGGGGAGTGGGCACGTGGGTCCGAGAAGTGATGGTGCTTGGACCCCTGAGGCTGAGAGAGGTAGGATGGGATCTAGATTCCTAGGTCTGACCAAAAAGGCCTGAGATCTGGATTTAAGATGGGTCTTGGGAGAGGATGGCTGGATTCAGACCTTAATCTGGAGGAAGTTGGGGTCTGAATTTGTTCTGAGGGAGAAGGTACTGGGGTCTGAATTTGGACGGAAAAAGGAGGGGCTGGGATCTCGACTCTTAGTTTGAGGACTTGGAAAGATGGAGTATAGATCCCTGAATCCGAGAAGATGGAGCTCCTGGATGCTTGTACCTGGTTCCTAGAGGTACTCAGGACAGGAGAAGGCCTTTTTCTGACCCTCCTTCCAGAGGCCCCAAACCAGCACTGGAGTGTGTGTGTGTGTGTGGCGGGGGTAAGCTAGGAAGCTTTGAGGGCTTAAGGCTGTGCCCACCACTGGTGTGAGGTGTGGCCGGGAGTCTGATCAGGGCTGTGTCCAGCATGTGCCCAGTCCGTGGAGTGATGGATGATCTCAGGAGTGTGGCATGGGGGAGGGTAGCAGGGGTGCTGGGTGTGGCCCTGAGAGTGGAACTAGACCTAGGAGGAAGCTCTAGGGGCGTTTCCTCACCCTGCTTATGTCTTTAGCTGAGCATTCCTGAGCTATGACCTCAAACGGTGCTGCAGGTCCTCTGGACACTAGTTCCGTTACTTCTTCTATGGTCTTCCTTTCTCTTATTCTTCCTTTCCTAACTAACTTTTCTCCCGGACAGAAGGATTTATGCTCTTCCCTCTTCTAGTGTCTGTGGCGGGACAGTAACCCGCTTTTTTTTTTTTTTTTTTTTTTTTAATTTTTAGAGACAGGCTCTATGTATAGCCTTTGTAGTCCTGGAACTTGCTATGTAGACCTGACTGGCCTTAAACTTGTAGAGATCTGTCTTCCTCTTCCTCCTAAATGCTGGGATTAAAAGCGATCGGTGGCCCCATTTATTGCAGTGCGGGGTGTCAGGCTAGGCCTGGCTTCCCAAAAACTGATCTCAGTGGAAGCTGGAGGTTTCTGCCTTTCTGTCCCAACTCCTAAGTGCACCAGAGGCTTCTAGTTCCTGGGGAGAATTCCAACTCCAGCATGAATTCTAGCCTGGAGCCAAGGGTGAGTTGTATCCTCGAGCTCAGTCAAATTTAAGGAGTTTTAAAGGAGTCTGAGCTGGTCATAAGCAGGAGAGTCTCATCCTAACCCTATCCCCATGTGGGTTATGGGTTGAACCCAGTACCTCACACATGCTAGTCAAATACTCCACCTACCTCCCTACCACCAGCTTCTCCCTTCTCTCCCTGACCCCTTGGTGAGATTTGGCTAGTCTTGAACACTCTCTGTGACTGACCCCAGGAAGGTCTTGAATTTTCAATCCTGCCTCCCCAATCCTGTCTCTACGGGTGTTTTGAAAATACTGCTCTGCACTACCAGGCCATACTTTCCTCATTTTGTTCTTGGAGGGACTCAGAATTAAAAAAAAAAAAAAAAAAGTTTTCTTCCTTAATTCCAGTACTCTGGAGACAGAGACACAGAGATCTCCGTGAACTCCAAGGCCAACTTGGTCTACATAGCAAGTTCCAGGCTAGCGAGGCTTACATAGCAAATGTTTATCTCAAAATAGATTTTTAAAAATATTATTTATTTTTATTTATACGACTACCCTGTAGCCGTCTTCAGACATGCCAGAAGAGGGCATCGGATCCCATTACAGATGGTTGTGAGCCACCATGTGGTTGCTGGGAATTGAACTCAGGACCTCTGGAAGAGCAATCAGTGCTCTTAACGCCGAGCCATTTCTCCAGCCCTCAAAATAGATTTTTAAACTGTATATAATTTTTGCAGTGGGTGAGGGACACACGCACGTACCGCAGGGCACGGATAGAGGTCAGAGGACAACTTGTGGGAGTCGTTCTTCCTGGCTCCAAACTCACAAACTCTCTGTCTCCCTCCCTCCTTTCTTCCCTCCCTCCCTTCCCTCCGCCTCCCTCCCTTCCCTCTCCCCTCCCTCCCTCACCCCCACTCTCACTCTCTGGGCGGTGGGGGTCTTGGCACCACCTCCTGGTCCCTGCCACACTGCCCTGGCTGAGGCAACTTAAAGTCCTTATAAGGAGCGGAGACTCCGGGCCGGGCTGAGCCGCCCGCTTCTACAACCACCGCCCAGGGATCTCCCTCTGCAGACTGCAAAGCCCCGGCTAGGTTGACATCACTCACGCCCCTTGCGAGCCTTAGGGCGGGCCCTTTGTCCACATTTGCTTCCACCCCACCCACGCAGCAAGTTTTCAGAGAGGAAGGAGAGGGGCGGCGCTTCCTCAGAGCAACCTCTGGGACCTCGCCTGGGGATCTCTGCCAAGTATGCGTCCCCACCGGGAGACACGTCCCAGCTGTAGTCTAGGGCTCCGGGGTCAGAGTGCTGCAGGGGAGAACCGTCTGAATTCCGCTCTGACTGTCTCTCTCTCACTCCAGGGCTTCTGATCAGCCTTTTCCAGGTGTGCAACCCTATCCGCCTTCGCAGCTGAAACTTTCTCCTTCCGGTCCTCTGTTAAGGCAGCAGGTGAGTGTGCTCCGAGCCCTAATTCCTAGCTCTTGAGAGTGGAGCGCCTGTGGTCTGGACTTACAGTTCTGAGGGTCAAGGACTTGGGGTGGGGGGCTGGTGTCCATCTTTAAGGGCAGAAGACTGGGGTTTTAGACCGGGAGTCTAAGAGGGGCAGGTTTAGAGCCCTGTTCTGAGTCTGATAGAGGTGCACCAGGGGCCTGGACCCCCCCAGTTTAGGAGCATAGTGCCTGGAAACTGAGCTGAGTCTGATATGGCTGGGGATTCCTGGGTTAACTAACTTAGCCAGGAAGACTGAATTGGATTTATAGGAGGAGAGGAAGGACTAAAGCCCTGATCCCTGGGTATGAGGAAGAAGGGGAATGGTGCCTCGATTCCTAGATCCTGAGAGACAAAGGGACCTGGGAGGGTTCCAAAGGATAGGATCAGAGGCATCCACTTGTCTAAGAAGTATCCAGAAGCTGGCTCCTGTGTACTTTGGGAGCTGTTCTGGGACAGTGTGAGCTTCCAGAGGTTAAAGCATGCCCTTCTGTCTTTCCATGGGCTCCACCTTAGCATGACTTTTCCTGGTGGGAAAGTTATGGGTAACTTTATGCTCATCTCAGAGCACAGAATGGACTGATGCACGGTGGTGGCAGGCACCTTTAATTCCAGCACTCCAAAGGCAGAGGCAGACAGATCACTATGAGTTTGAGGCCAGCTTGGTCTGTATCTTGAGTTCCAGGATAGCCACAACAAAACAAACAGACAAAAAAAAAAAAAAAAGATGCTAGATCAAAGAAACCTAAGTTAACCCAAGTGCATCTTGGTGGGCCAGTGAGTTAACTGGAGATACTTGTAGGGGTATAGGTATTCCCATAAAGCATGGGTGACGACGACTCATGAAAGATGCTTTTCTGGGTCACACTGCTAAACTTGTAGGTAGCTGGGCAGAAGAGCTGTCCTGTCCTCTCTTTATTGCTTGCTGCTCATATATTACTTCAGCTTTGGTAGGGGGCCTCTTAACACAGCCTTGTAACTTTCTAAGTATATTTACTGAGCCTTGGGAATTATATAGTTTTTCTAATATGTAATGTGTTTGTGTGTGTGTGTGTGTGTGTGTGTGTGTGTGTACCCCATAGCAAGTGTATGAAGGTCAGAGGACAATTTGTAGAATTCAGTTCTATCCACCATGTGGGTCTTGGGTATTGAACTCAGCTTATCAGTAGCTCTGTTTCTTTACCCACTGAGCCATCTAGTTGGCCCCAAGTCTCTGTAGGTTTTGAATTATTTGAGCCTTTCTCCTCCCTCCAGCAGCTGATGTTCAATTCAGAAGAAATAACTACAGAACTGACAATAGTAGTAAGAAAAGGTGGATCTGGAAACCACCTCCTATCTTTAGGGGCATCAGCTGAGAGGTCTCTGGCATCTGGTCCTAGTTCTGAGCCTCTAGGACAAGGAGACAGAAGGTGTGGTTTGCAGTGAAAAAAAAGATGTCATTCCTTCTACTCACATCCTGTGTCTGGGTCACATGGTACATTAGAAAACTGAGAGGCCTGTCCTGAGGTTCAGCCTTTCATGACTGGTCTGGAAATGAGAGATTTCAGTGGAGGGAGCTGGGCCACTCTGAGCATGGAGGGAGTTGAGTTTTTCTGTACTTGAGGTACCTGTTAGCTGAGTCCGTGGAGGAAGTGATAAGCTCATCGATAAGAAAGAGGAAACTAAGCTGTCTTCTTCGCTTTTCCAGGTCTGAGGTGGGATTGGGGGATGGGTGAATCTTGAAGGAAGGGGAGAAAGAAAGCTTAGTGTTCCAGGTCAGAGATCTCTGGGAGAGGAGTGAGAAGGACTCTGCTTAGATGTGGGAGTCGGAATGGAAGTTGGAATATTGGATGGGTAGGGGCTGCTCATGTCTAGGTTGCTCTTATATAACGGAAATCTTTTCACAGTACGAGGAAGTTGGAGTCTTGGCTATGGAGAAGTTAGAGATGACTGGGTTACTGTGCGTAAAAGGGGGAACTTTGTTCTCAGGGCCTGGGGTTGAAAGCCCTATCTCACATGCAGGAGGAAGTGAAGTAATGGCTGGATCTTAGACCTTATCTTTTATTGCTGAGTGGTTTTGTTGTCATTTGTTTGTTCGTTACAAAACAGGGTTTCTCTGTATAGCCTTGGCCATCCTGGAACTCATTATGTAGACCAGGCTGGTTTGTTTGTTTGTTTTGTTTGTTTTAAAGGCAGAACGGGACCGACTTTCTGTAGCCCAAGCTATCCTGGACTTTATTACAGAACCAAGACTGGCCTCCATCTCACAGTAACCTTCCTCCTGTAGCCTCCCAAATTCTAAGATCACGGGTGTGCACTTCTCCATTTGGTTTGCATAGTACTGGGTTCAGATCGAGGGCTTCCTGAATGGTAGACAAGCATGTTGCCAACTGAGCCACATCCCCAAGATACACAATGTTTGGGGTGAGTCTGTGCTCATGTGGTGGAGGTCAGAAGTTGGTTTTTTCCTTCCACCAGGTATGTCCAGGGATCCAGCTCTGGTTTCACAGCATGGCAACACATTCCAGTGGATAGGATGCTGACTCCCTGGGGAAGGGAAGCAAGAAGTATTGCTTTGGGTGTCTGGATTCTGAGTTTTCTCATGGGTAGGGCTAGGATGAGCCTAGAACCTAGATGCCCAGTTCATTTTTATAGTTCATAGGCAAGTTCCATATATTAAGATATAGCCTTTGCAGAATTTAAAGTAATTTCTTCCAAAACGGATGAAGGGCTGGGTACCCAGATTCCTCAGTATATGAGACCTTATCCAAATGCTTTTCTTTTTCTCAGCCATGCCGGTAACAGTAACCCGTACAACCATCACGACTACAACGTCATCATCCTCCACCACTGTGGGGTCCGCTCGGGCGCTGACCCAGCCCCTGGGCCTCCTCCGCCTCCTGCAGCTCATATCTACCTGTGTGGCTTTCTCGCTGGTGGCCAGTGTGAATGCTTGGACAGGGCCCATGGGTAACTGGGCCATGTTCACCTGGTGTTTCTGCTTTGCTGTTACCCTCATCATCCTGATTGTGGAGTTAGGTGGATTCCAGGCCCGCTTCCCCCTGTCATGGCGAAACTTCCCAATCACCTTTGCCTGCTACGCGGCCCTCTTCTGCCTGTCGTCTTCCATCATTTATCCCACCACCTACGTGCAGTTCCTAGCTCACGGACGTACCCGGGACCACGCCATTGCTGCCACCACCTTCTCCTGTGTTGCCTGTTTGGCGTATGCCACCGAAGTGGCCTGGACCCGTGCAAGGCCTGGTGAGATCACTGGCTACATGGCTACCGTGCCAGGGCTGCTCAAAGTTTTTGAGACCTTTGTAGCCTGTGTCATCTTTGCCTTCCTCAGTGAGCCGGCCCTGTACCAGCATAAACCAGCCCTGGAGTGGTGTGTGGCAGTTTATGCCATCTGCTTCATACTAGCAGCGGTGACCATCCTTCTCAACCTGGGGGATTGTACCAACATGTTGCCCATCCCTTTCCCCACCTTCCTGTCAGGCTTGGCCTTACTGTCTGTTCTCTTATACGCCACTGCCATCGTCCTCTGGCCCCTGTACCAATTTGATCAGAGATATCAGGGCCAGCCCCGCCGTTCAATGGATTCAAGCTGCTCTTATAATTATATGCAACCCAGCTCAGTGTGTTACTGGGACCGACGACTGGCGGTGGCCATCCTGACAGGTATCAACCTGCTGGCCTATGTGTCTGATCTGGTGTACTCTACCCGTCTGGTATTTGTCAAAGTCTAAGATTGACAAGGGGCTCCCTTCCCCATCTCTCCTTACAGCCTCTTCCACCTGATTACCCAGGTGATTGGTACTGTCCCACTTTCTCCCTGTCTCCCTCCCATTTCCTCTCCCCTGTTGGATATGAATACTCTCCCCTATTCCCTGTTTTCCTTTTCATCCCTTTCTTACCTTTCCTCTTCCAGTATGCCTGTTTTCCCCCTTGAGCTGTGGCTGCACAGCTGGCCTCTTTCACTTTTCTATCTCTATCGTCTTTCCTGTGGGTTTTATCACCTGCCTGTTTTCTTGGGAGCCCTCAGAATTCTTCTTTCTCTCCCACACCCCTCAAAGGTGCTGGCCCCACACATCCCACACTCCTTTGCAGTTACCCACACTCCTTTGCAGTTCTTCACCCCATGGGCCTTTTTATGGGCCTCATTGCCAAAGCATGCCTGCCTGCCTGCCTTAGCTGTGCCTTAGTTGGTATGTAAGTGTGTGTGTGTGTGTGTGTGTGTGTGTGTGTGTGTGTGTGTGTAAGGGGATTGGGAAGCAGGCCATATAGTGTACCTGTCCTTTAAGTTCAAACCCAAACAAACAAAATCCTGGAGGTCAGCAATTCCCGGTGGCCAGGAGTCATCATTATGCAGAGTCTCTGCCTCAATCTGTCACTCAGCTTTGTACCAAATTGGCTCTAGATTTTATTTTTACCAGGCTTACTGAAAGCCCACTGCCTAGAGGCTACCCTAGATGAAGCAATGGATGGACACCTTTTCCTAAATTTTTCTCTGCTATTCAAACAAACAAATGTATCAAAAATATCCACATGGTATCTCTCTGTCTCTGTTCCTTTCCCCGACCCTCTCTGGACAGGGTTTCTCTGTGTAGCCTTGGCTGTCCTGAATTTGCTCTGTAGACCAGGCTGCCCTCTAACTCAAGATCTGCCTGCTCATGCCTCCCTAGTGCTCAGATTAAAGGTGTGTGCCACCACTGCCCAGCCACCCACGTGGTCTTAAAGACAACCCTGAGGTATTTCTGAGGGGCAGTAATGGCGGCCCTCTTATCTCAGTGTTAAAAATAACATGGTCTGCTTTAGCGGGGATGAGAAGAGAAATGGCCTCTGCCAGCCTTCAAGGCATTCTGATCCTCCTCCTTTTCAGAACACAAAGACCAAAAACAAACAACTAAGAAATTCTTTGGTTTTATTTATTTATTTTTAAATAACTGTGGAGACTTTCTTACTGTAGCCCAAGCTGGTCTCAAACTTAACTGTATAGCTGAGGCTTCCGTTGAACCTTTGTCTTTCCGTCTCCACCTTCCGGGTGCTGAGATTACAGGTGTGCCATCATACCCCAGTTGTGTTGCCCCATTTAACAGGGGAGCTTCTGAAACATCTTTTCTGGGAGATGGGGGGCGAGTTTGGGGTTATCAGGATTGAAATGGCTTGTGTGTGCTGAACGTGAACCCAGGTCCTCGTGTGCTAGTTGCTTCTTACTGCTGCTTTCTGCTTCTCTGGGATTCACATGCATTACTTAGAATATATATATTAAAAAATGTATAAATGTATATTTTATTTTTTTTTAATTTTCTGGAGCTTTGGGTTTCTGTAGCTCCTGCTGTCAGTCATCCTTTCCTACCCCTTACATCCATAATGTTCTTTTTTTTAAAAAAAAACTCAATATAAAGATAACAGGAAGACTCATGCTTTCTTTATCTCGTGGTGGGTGGGTGGGGAGGAAGGAAGGACTCCAAGAGAGGGGTGAGACTTAGATTCTTCAGTTTGATGACAGAAGGGGTGTGGGGCTAAGACAACCTTGGCCTCATCAGAAAACAGTGGCATAGCCTGGGTCTCTCCCCTACCCTTTTAAAAAATAATTTATTATTTTTATTTTATGTACACTGTTGATTTGCCTGCATGCATGTCTGTGTGAGGGTGTTGGGTCCCCTGGAACAGGAGTTACAGACAGTTGTGAGCTGCCATGTGGGTACTGGGAATTGAACCCAGGTCCTCTGGGAGAGAACCACTGAGCCATCTCTCCAGCCTTCCCTGTCCCCCTTCCCTTTAAGCCATTCTCATGTAGACTAGGCTGGCCTCAAACTCAATATGTAGCCAAGTTCTACCTCCTCCAGTGCTGGGGATGTAAGCAAAAGCCACCACACCCGGTTTATGCAGTTTTGGAGACTTAACTCAGAGCTTGGCACATGCTGGGCAAGCACTTTACCAACTGAGCTATACAGCATAGTCCAAGAGTCTTAATTCTTCACAACAGGGGAGTGGAAGCCTAGAGCGCTCAGGGGTTGGTTAAAAGCACATGCTTTGGCAGTGTGAGAACCAGGGTTCAGGTCTCAGTACCTGAGAAACAAATTGAACATCCCCTCAAATGCATGCAACACACCCCCACAGTGAAGGCGGGGACACAGGGCCACTGGGCTTGCTGGCTTCTAGCCTTAGACAAATAGGCAGTGAAGGAAATGACAGATGGGTACCATTTTCTGGCCTCCATGACTACACTTCACACGAACATACATTTTATAATCTTAAAAAGAAGAAACCAGGAAGGTTGACTAGGAAAGATGTGAATGTGATTTCTCCCCTGGAGAGTCCCATGAGTACTTGAGAAATATAAGACACCATGGCTTGGCAAGTAGCTTAAGCTTTGTACATACTAACTTGCTTAGTATGTACAAAGGCCCTGGCAGGCCTGTCCCTAGCAACACACACAGATTCAGGAAGAAAGTAATACCACCTTGGCAATTCAGAAATACAATGTCCTGGGGCTGGAGAGGTGATTTTGCAATTAAAAAAAATGCTTGAGTCCAGTTCATAGCGCCCAGATCAGCAGCTTACAACTATAGTTTCAGGAGAGATAGCTTACATTAAAACAGCTGATACCCTTTGGTCCCCATGATCACACACACACAAATTCTTTAACAACATCCAAGCCAGGTATAGTTGTCCTTGCCTTTAACCTCTGCACTTAGGAGGCTGAGACAGGTGGATCTCAAGGCTGACCTGGTCCATAGAGCAAGTTCCAGGACAGCTAGAGCTATACAGGGAAACCCTGTCTCAAAAACAAACAAAAAACCCAAAACCACATATGGTTTTGCACATATATGTACAATTAAGAGTGCAACAGGTTTCTCAAAAAAAAAAAAAAATGCACTCATGTCCCGGTGTTTCCCAGCACAGCCTCTTGACAATTAATGGAGCACTGTTCTTTCTCCTAAGTACCATTCATATCTGCCTCCTCTTTGACTAGCCTGGGTCCAGCTCACCAATGCCCCAGAGGGACCCACCCTATCCAGATCAGATCTTGCCCTTCCCCATTGAAATCGACCTAAGACTATACATATGTAAGCGCGCGTGCGCGCGCACGCGCGCGCGCACACACACACACACACACACACACACACACACACACACAAATTTCAGTATCCTACAATCCGTTTTTGCACCTGTGCCCACACAAAAGCAACTTGGAAAACACTACAAAGTTTGGAAGTGAATGAAAAAAAAAAAAAGAAAAAGAAAAAGAAAAATAGAAGGAAAGGATTTGCCAGGCAGTGGTGGTGCACGCCTTTAACCCCAGCACTTGGGAGGCAGAGGCAGGAGGATTTCTGAGTTCCAGGCCAGCCTGGTCTACAGAGTGAGTTCCAGGACAGCCAGGACTACACAGAGAAACCCTGTCTCGAAAAAACAAAACAAAACAAAAAAAAACAAAAACAAAAACAAAAAAAAAAAAAAAAAGGGAAAGGACTTGACTGCTCCTAGATATGGTGGAAGAGGTTGTTGGTAAAACGGAGAGCATAGCCAGAGGACAAGGAGAGTCTAGAGTGACTCTCAGGTGGACCGTGTGAGGAGAGCCAAGAAGCCAGGAGGGTAAAGGGTAGACAAAAAGGGCCTGGTAACCAAAATGGCTGGGTTATATAGGGGAGAGCAATTGGAGAAAAGGCAGCCCAACCCCTGGGCTGGAGTTCAGGGTAGGGGGTGAGGTATACCAGCCATACTCGGTAATAGGTAGGGACTGAAGGATGCTGGGAGAACCTGGCAGCCAGTTCTGCTTTGATATCTTAAATAGGCACCTCAGCCATTTGCCCCAGGTCTGAGTCCTAATAGGAAGTACACGGGAGAAGAGCCAGCGAGGACACACACTCAGGGAGTGAGAAGTCTTATTTCTTTAGTGCCTACCAAGACATCAATTCCTCTTCTCAGGAAGGCGTCACATCCACTCCCTCCTGTACCTGGACAAGAATACCTTCTGGAAGATACTAGAAAGAACAGCTGGAGGGATGTGGTGTGGATCACCACACCACAAGTTGGCAGAGTGCTTACCGAGCAAACACAAGATCCCGGGGCCAATCCCAAACACCTGAACACCACTCCCCCCACCCCACGGGTGATACATGCCTATAAACCCAGTTGTTGGGGAGGTGAAGGCGGAAGCTCAGACGTTGTTTATCTTCAATTACCTAGCAAGTTTGAAGTCAGCCAGAAATACATAAAGATTTATTTATTCATTTATTTATCAAATATCGTGTAGCCCTGGCTGGTCTGAGACGTGCTATGTAGATCAGGCTGGTATCAATCATAGATATCTTCCTGCCTCTGTCTGGGATTAAAGGTGTCCAAGCCCTTATTTTAAAAAGGCAAAATAGAACTGTAGCTTCCGGTGATCTGCAGTATTAACTCGGAAAAGCAACAGAGGAAGAAGCTGAACTCCTAGTGCTCTCCACTCGTCGCTCCCAGAGAACCGCAAGACATCTATAGGCTTGCGGAGTGGCCAGGGAACTCGGCGTTAAGAGAAGGGTGCTGGAGGATTGACGCTAATTCCTTCACCTCCCCTGCACCTTCTGGAATTCCGACCTCCGCAAAACCGCTAAGAAGACGTGGTGCTCAACAGACGCCCGCGCCACCTCAGCGGCCAGCCTGACACGTATTGCACGCCGGGAAGAGTAGTTCTCCTTTGCGTCCCAAGAATAGCGTACACGAGGGCCCCAACTATAAGTCCCAGAGTGCACTGAGCTTGACAGCTTTTGGCCGGCCAGAGCTCCCAGAACGGTTTCCTGCCAGAATGGACCCATAGGAGGGCTGGAATAGTGGGGCGTGACCTGGGGGTGGGGGGAAACTAGGAGAGGGAACCTGAGCGAGTGCATAGGAAATTCCAGAGTAAGAACTGAGTTGGAAGAAACACCCCGCCCCCCAGGTGGAGAGTCACAGGGAAACACGAGAGACACCCAAAACAGTCATAGGGAGATCCAGAGCCAAGAAAGACACACTCAGGTATAGTCATAGGGAGATACGGAGGGGACAAGCCCTCAGAGATGGAGAGTTACAGGGAGATATGGATAAAGGAGAGATCTTCAGAAATGGAGAGCCGTAGGGAGAGACACAGTGGAGAGAACCCCGGAGACGGTGTCACGGGGAGGCAGAGGAGAGAGAGACGACTAAGAGGGGACAGTCACAGGGAGCATCGAGGAGAGTCGAGACTCCCCCGAAGACAGTCCCAAGGAGACACTGACAAGGGTCGATATTCTTCCAGAGACAGTCACAGGGAGACAAGGAGAGATAAGAGACCACTAGAGACAGAGTCACAAGGGATGGGGTGGATGCGCAGAGATAAAGAGGGTCAAAGGGCCAAAAGGGAAAACCCTGAATAGAGTCAGAGAGAAAAGGACAGAAGGGACAAGGTGACTATTTAGAGAGAGCGCCCCCTAGCGACAGAAAGGGAGAACTACAGAAGCAGGGAGTGACGGACATCGAGAAACGCGGAAACTCAACTGGCAAAGGTGAACACAGATTAGCAAAGACTGGGAAAGGCAGGAAGATGGAAACGAAAATATTTCCAGTACACCATGTGGGGCATGAGGAGAGACGTAAGCAAGAAAAGGAAAGAAGCAGAGAGGGGGAGATGGAGAGAGTAAACAGGAGAGAAGAAAGAGAGGGAGAGAGACAAGAGTGAGAAGGCAGAGAGGAGAGACACACCCAGAGGGAAGCATAGCACCCAGCCCAGAGGCTCTAAGAGCGATACAGAGCCCGAAGCATCACGAAGAATGAGACGCTGGCCTCCGTGTTCATCAGAAAGTCCTCAGCACTGAAGACAAAGTTTCTTGATTAAAAGATTAATATGCCCAGAGACACACAAGTCTACCCCAGTTTCTAGATCCTGACAAGACGGCTGAGTGGGGGAGAAGGATGGGTATGGGGGCCAAGATGACAGACTGGAATGTATTTGGGAGAAAGAGGTTGGACAAGCCTTGGAGGACGTCCCCTCCTTGTATAGAGCCTGCGGAATGGGAGTGTGCACGTGGAGAAGAGGGAGGGGCATCTGTCCGGGGGTTCTGGGGGGGGGTGCCTTTAAACTGAAACCCCGCCCCCTTGGTCGTCATGGTAACGCCTTCCCCCACCCCCGACTTCTACATTTCAGCAGGTGCAGAGAGCGGAGCTCCCGCCGCCGCCGCCCGTGCCTGCGGCTCCTCGATGCCCCAGCCTTCTTCTCTGACCCCACCCGCCTTCTCCCCCGTCGGTGCAGCCAGTGTCGGGGTGCTGCTTTCTTCCCTGCGCTGCGCACCGTTAGGTGCCTTGCCCCTGTCCTTCCTATCTCAGACTCCACGGAGTCCCCCTATCGCCGTCCACCTGTTTCCTCAGAAAAAGGGCCAGCTCGCCATCCCTGCTGCGTTCCTGGGGCCATGGCAGGTCTGGGTCCTGGCGGAGGCGACTCAGAGGGGGGACCCCGGCCCCTGTTTTGCAGAAAGGGGGCGCTGAGGCAGAAGGTGGTCCACGAGGTGAAGAGCCACAAGTTCACCGCTCGTTTCTTCAAGCAGCCAACCTTCTGCAGTCACTGTACCGACTTCATCTGGTGAGGGAAGGGGGCTGGGGGAGAGGGCTGGAGAAGGAGGGGACTGGGAACAGTCATGTCACACTGATCTCCCTCCTCAAGCGATTGAGCAGAGAGGGGCTGCAGCTCCCACTCTTGGGCTTAAAGACGGGGAAGAGGTGGACGCCTGGGTTCTTGGGTTTGAGGGAGGACGAGCCAGAAGCTGGATTCTAGGGTCCAAGGGAAAAGGAGCTGGGACTAGAAATTTTGGGTTCTTGGAGGAGGCAACTGGGACTCAGACATCTGGGTGAGATTGGGAAACTGCGAACCTCTGTCTTGCAAGGTGGGAGGGCCCGGGTACCCCTCTTTGCACTGACCTTAGATCCTTGACTCTTCCAGGGGCATTGGAAAGCAGGGCCTGCAATGTCAAGGTAAGAGCTGAGACCTGGACTCCTGGGACCCCTGAGGGTGGAGGCTGGGGCCTCACAGCTGAGGCGGCTGACACACGTGTTCTGTGGTCCCCGGAGAGGCGCGGGGGAGCCCTGGGCGGGGGGTGTGGCAGAGACACAGCCTGTGGTGGGGAGGAAACTCTGATGGCAGGGCCACCACCGCGGAGGTGGTGCTGGGGGCCCCTCCCTCGGCCGGCTCCAGGTGGGGACAGATATTTGGAGAATCTGTTTCCATGGGAACAGGGAGATTTGGAAAAGGGGAGATGAAGGGGGAAGGGGCTCAGAGATGCAAAGTCAGAGCCCCCCCTACTGCCGTTGCCATGACAACACCATTCATCCTAAAGCAGGGGCAGGCCGGGTGGGGTCACTAATGGGCGGGTGGGGGCCGGGCAAGGGGGGCGAGTCCTAAAACACCAGCTGCCACTTTGGCTGAGAACAGAATGACTCAAGATGGGAGGCGGGCCGAAGTAGCACCCCCAGACTCACTTCTGTTCAAGTTGCTGCCCTCTGTAATGTCTAAGGATATTTCTGTTGTTTCTCTTCAAAACCTGTCTTCCTCTCTTCTTGCTTTGTTCTCTCTTCTCTCTCTCTCTACTTACTTCTCTCTCTCTCTCTCTCTCTCTCTCTCTCTCTCTCTCTCTCTCTGTGCATGCACATACGCACATTGATGGTTGTGTTACTTTGATTCTCTGTCTCTTTTCGTCTTTCTTCAAGTCTGTCTCTTTGGGTTCTGGGGTCCTGCTCTTTGTGCCTCTGTGTCTGTCTCCATATGGCTCATGGTCTGAGTCTTTCCTCTGATTTTCTCTTTATTGGACTTTCCATGTGGGAATTCCTCTGTGGTTTTCTCTGGGCTGGAATTTCTGGCTCTGACTTTTCGTCTATGGGGGGGGGGGTCTCTCCCTCCCTCTGTGCCTCTTACATTCTCATCTTTAGTGTGCAGCTTTGTGGTTCATCGCCGATGCCACGAATTTGTGACCTTCGAGTGTCCAGGCGCTGGAAAGGGCCCCCAGACGGATGTGAGTGCCCAGACACCTGGTTCTTCCTCCTCAGGCCACGTCCCAGCCCTCACCCCCTCGGCGTCCGTCCCAATTTCTCTAGCTATTTTTAAGGCAGGGAGAGGAGGGGGGCTGGAGAGATAGAGAGAGCTAGTCTGGCCCAGATTCCTTGCCCTTGGCCTGAAAAGGGGGACTGAGAAGGGGCCTGGGAGAGGCTGAGGACACAGGTGATGGACAGAAGGGAAAACAGGGGTTGAAGAGACCAAAAGTTATCATTGGGTGGATGAGACTGTCATCCAGGGAAGAGGGAATTAAAGAAAATAGGGATGTGGGGGCAGAGAAAGAGAGAGAGAGAGAGAGAGAGAGAGAGAGAGAGAGAGAGAGATCAATGCCAGTACTGAAATTGTGAAATAGGCAAAGAGAATCTCAGACACTTGACAGAGATTTAGGAAAAGAGAAATTCAAAACTGGGTGTCATGGCACAAGTCTGTTATCCTAGCACATAAGAGGTGGAGGCAGAAGGATCTGGAATTGAAGGCCAGCTTTGTCTGTATAGATAGTTCTGGGCAAACCTGAGCTACATAAGACCTATCTTAGTCAGGGTGTATGTAAAAAAGGAAGTGGCAGAGATAGAAGATGTTTAGGTGTTTAGGGGGGGTTCAGAGAGACCCCACAGGGAACTGACACTAGGCACACACATAAATGCACTCAGATCCACAACCACCTCGCCCTGCCCCTCCCTCTGCATAGCAGGGCTGCTGAGCACCGTCAATTCTGGACACTGATCCCTCCCCCGCGCCTTCACTTTAAAACCAATCCTCCGATTCTTCCTTGTAAAAGGCATCTGGAACCTAAGTGACCAGTGGAACCAACTGCCCATGATAAGGGAGATGTTTTCTTTCCACCGTTGCCATCAGCGGCATGCAGCTGGCATGAAACAGGGATGCTTTGAGGAACAGAAATCTAAATACGGTTTTCCTCAGATTGATTTAAATTTGAACAGCTACATTGTTGAACCAGGTAGTGTGAATCTAGACATTTCCAATCTTATGTTAGCAGTTCAGCAGAGATTGTTTCTTCCCAGAATCTGATACAAGGGAAGAATTATATGATTCATAGATAGGGAGGAGAGACAGCAATCCGAGGCTGAGGCAGTCGGACTGTGAGTTCAAGGCCAGTCTAGGCTAAATATGGAGACACTGTTTCAAAGAAAAGGCAAGCAGAAACATCCACCGAGGCTCACGAGGCACCTGCTAGCTTGTCTGTTGAAGAAAACAAAATTTGCATACAGGGTTTGAATACATAGAGCACAAATTGAGTACCACTGTGTACCAGCACTGGGATATGTTTATTGCCTGCCTGTGCACCTGCTTGCCTCCAACACTCTCTGTGTTTTAAGAGGTCCTGATTACATACATACTCATCAGCTCCTTCACACACAGTGTCGGCTTGAATCTGGATAATTGCTCATAAGGTTAGATTGATTTCTTCTTCTTCTTCTTCTTCTTCTTCTTCTTCTTCTTCTTCTTCTT
>JANHMN010000003.1:17137896-17158301 GCA_030674055.1 Rhabdomys pumilio
CCCCTCCCCTTGTTGGAAAGTTCACCCTTCCTGCTACTCCAGCTCCAGCGGAATCTGATGCCCTCTTCTGGCCTCTACTTGCAACTGCAGTAGACACATGCAGACACGCATACACAAAAATAATAAATCGTTGTAAAAGTCACCTCTCTCAGGGTTTTAGATTCCTTCCCCTGTCTCCTATGTCCCTCAATGAATCTTCTCTGCTCCCTAGGACCCTCGCAACAAGCACAAGTTCCGTCTGCACAGCTACAGCAGTCCCACCTTCTGTGACCACTGTGGTTCCCTCCTCTACGGGCTGGTGCACCAGGGCATGAAATGTTCCTGTGAGTGTGCCCTGCAGGATGTCTCCTGCCCCTGCCCAGATCAGGCGCCAGAGGGCGCTCTCCTTCAACCACAGTGCAATGTCTGAGGTTGAGGGGAGATTTAAGGTGGGTTTGGTGAGGGCCTGGGCCTGAAATGCTATGCCCAGTTTTGTTCCACCAGGTTGCGAGATGAATGTGCACCGACGCTGTGTGCGCAGCGTGCCCTCTCTTTGCGGTGTGGACCACACAGAGCGCCGTGGACGTCTGCAACTGGAAATCCGGGCTCCCACGTCAGATGAGATCCATATTACTGGTGAGGCCATACCTCCTCACTAGCCGTGCTGCAATCTGGAACTGAGGCTGGCTGAACTCACCAGAGTGTTCCATACCAGAGACCAGGATGCGTACACCCTACAGACCACAGCCTATATCCTTGACTCCATCCCGACTCTGGGGTCTGGGCTCCATCTATTCACTCCTTTTCTAGCAGAAGACCTGCCTTCAGCCTTAGTCTTTCAGATGTGGTCTCATATAGCCCAGGCTGCCCTCAAACTAGATATGTAGCAGAGGCTGGTCTTGAATTTGTGGCCTGCCTGCCTTTATTTCCTAAATGCTGGGTTTCTAGACATGCTAAGCCTTGTGTCCTGGAGACAGGTGGTAGAAAGATAAGTCACAGAGAAAGGATACTGACCTTGGATTCTGTGGGTTTTTTAATTTTATTTTTAGATCTATTTTTTTTTCTGTGTGTGTATAGGTAAACATCATGTGTGTAACCAGTGCTCATAGAGGCCAAAAAGGATCCCAGTTTCCTTGGAACTGGAGCTATATAGATGGTTGTGAATCACCACGTAGGTGCTGGAATTCAAACTTAGGCGTCTGAAAAACAAGTGCTCTTAAAGGCTGAGCCGTCTCTTCAGCCCTTTATTATTATTTTAAACATGTATCTATTTGTATGTGTACATGTGTGTGCATGTGCTCTTCTGTTTCTCAGCAAATGTATGAAGGTCAGAAGACACCTGGCAGGGAAGCCATTTTTCTCATACCAGTCATCAGGATTGGTGGCAGGCTTCTCTACCAGTTGAGCCACCTGGCTGGCTCAGTTCTTGACTACTGGCTGTAGGAAGGCTGGGAGCTACTTCTTGCGTCTCTAAGTCAAGTCATCCTTTTCTGCCTTCTACTTTTAGTTGGCGAGGCCCGGAACCTCATTCCTATGGACCCCAATGGCCTGTCTGATCCCTATGTGAAACTGAAGCTCATACCGGACCCTCGGAACTTGACAAAGCAGAAGACAAAGACTGTGAAAGCCACACTGAATCCCGTGTGGAACGAGACCTTCGTGTTGTGAGCTCTGGGGATGTGATGGGAGAAAGAGAAGGATCTGAGGGTTCTAGTGGTACACAAGCCCAGGGTGCCAGGGAAGGGGGGCATGATAGGATGGGGGGGACATCTTTAATAAAAGGCAGGAGAAGGTGGGAGACAGGAATAGAATGATTGAGAGAGGAATAGGGATTCAGGAGCCGAGAGACAGGTCTCTGGGTATTTATTTCCCTTCAGTGTGCCCTGCTTGTCAGAATGAGGAGATCAGAAGACAGGCAGAGAACTACAAAGACAGGATTCTCAAGAAGTAGGCAGAGGGGGTGGAGAGGTGTCTCAGTGGTTAAGAGTGAGTGCTACTCTTGAAGGGGACTTGGGATCTCAGTACCTGCAAAGCATGGCTACTTGTAATTTCAGTTGCAAAGGACCCAATGCCTTCTTCTGACCTTTACAGGCACCAGGCACACAGGCGGTACCTAGGCACATGCAGGCAAAATGGTCTTGCGTGTACAAAATATTTAAATTCTAAGGAAGCGCACAGAGATTGGGGAGCAAGCTGATGGATAAGTGGCTATTCAGATAGGTGCTCAGAATAAGTGAGGAGAACAGGAAAGAAAAAGACTCTGAGGCTCTCCTCAGAGAAAGAGGGAAAGGAAGTAGAGTAGCCCAGGAAGAGGAGGACAGAGGGGCAGGCAGACAGGCAATTATGGAGAGAGAGAAAACCAACAAGAGGCAGGATATTGTGCATGCCTGCAAAAGCATCAGCTTGGAGGCTGAGACAAGTTCAAAGCTAGCCCAGACTACACAGAGAGGCTCTGTTTCAGATAAACAAACAAACAAGCCAAAAGAAAGAGAAGGGGAAGTGGAATAAGAGAGGGGGAGAGGAAGGAGGGAATGAGGAGAGAAGGAAGGAATGAAAGAGGAGGGTTCAGGGTGGGTGGTAGTGGAGTGATAAGGACAGAAAGAAAAGCCAGGACAGGAACACGGAAACTCAGAGTAGAGAGAAAAAAGAACAAGGAGACCGTGAGAAGGGGCCAAGAAATTGGGAGGGACGGAGAGAGCTTGTGAGTTATATTTATAATCTGTGACTGCTGAATTTAACATTGTGGGGAGCCTTTCTGGGGGTAAGAGGTGCTTGGGGTGACAAAGCAGGACGCCATGACTTCGGCTCCTCACTCTGCTCCTACCCTTCCCACAGCAACCTGAAGCCAGGGGATGTGGAGCGCCGGCTCAGTGTGGAGGTGTGGGATTGGGATAGGACATCCCGAAATGACTTCATGGGTGCCATGTCCTTTGGTGTCTCAGAGCTACTCAAGGCTCCTGTGGACGGATGGTGAGGAGCAAGGCTGGGCTGGCGTGTCACCTTCTCCCTCCATATGTGGTCTCTCTTAGGCCACCATCTTTCTCCCCTTTACCTTCCAACATAGCTTCCCCTTCTCTTCTTCCTCCTCCGCTTCTCTTCTCTCCCACTTTTCCCCTCTCTTCTTATCTCACTCTCTCTCTCTCTTTCCATCTCTGTGTCGGTCTTTCTGTGTCACTTACCTCCCTTTGGATGTCTCTGCCTCTCCCATGGGTGCCCTGCTTCTCCCATCCCTGCCCGGCCCTGGTCTCCGTCTGTATGTCAGGTACAAGTTACTGAACCAGGAGGAGGGCGAGTATTACAATGTACCGGTGGCCGATGCTGACAACTGCAGCCTCCTCCAGAAGTTTGAGGTACCCTGACCGACTGACTGGCTTCCCCAGGGGAGCCCAGCCCAGCCTTCCCAACTACAGGGCTTTTGCCCTCTATCCCTGGTAGACCACTGGTACTGGGACTACAATTCCCAGAAGACTCCAGGGCTCCTTTCTCAACTCTTAGGGGTCTAGGCCACAGGGTCTCATGGGAATTGTAGTTCTCCATCCCCATAGCTTTGGAGTGTTAAGGGCCCTTGTGGGCCTTTGCTGTAGAGCGATTACCAACCTTTCAAGGGGTCCTGACTGTGACTTTTCTTTTCCTCCAGGCCTGTAATTACCCCTTGGAATTGTATGAGGTGAGTATCACTTAGATATCTTTGGATGTATCTTTCCAATTCCTACCTTCAATTCTGCACTCCTCTGTTGAGCACTTGTGTTTGTTGAATAAAGTCAGTGACTGTATGAGACAGGGCCACTATCATAGGTATCTGAGCTCAATTAATTACAGGTATGTCAGGGAACCTCAAAGGCCTGGAGGAGGCGTTATTCTACCCTCAAGAGTGAGTGGACAGTGAAGGCTTCTCTTGGAATTACTCCTTGAGCTTTGCTGTCTCTGTGGACAGGACACTGTTGTCTCCATTCACACTTCCTCACTGAACACTATTTCCTGTGCCAACATAGAATCAGGCCATTCCCCGGGGCTCTCCTCTAATGAAGGAGGCAGACTGAGACATCAGAACAGGGTTGTGTTTGATGGTGGCAATAGCTTCAGGCACCAGGGAGACAGCACAGCCTGAGAGTCAGGACAACTTCCCAGAGAGTGCAGATGCAGCGAAGGAGGGAAGAACACAAGAAGAGGAGGGAGGGAGGCAGTAAATAGCCCTCCTTTGCTGTTTCAAAAGATAGCACATCTCTGTGTCCAAGGGAAGGGTATAGTCACAGGGGATCTCTATGCAACTGAGAACAAAATGAAATAGTCCCTCCTTCATGCAACTCACCCATGATGTAAGGCATGATATAAAGTACATCCAGTCATCCCAGATACTCTGAAGGCTGAGGCAGGAAGAACACAAGTTCATGGCTTTCCATCTGCAGAGTGAGTTCAACAGCAGCCTGAGCTATAGAATGAATTCAAGGATGGCTCGGGCAACTTAGTGAGGCCCTGTCTGAAAATGAAAAGTAAAAGGGAATGGGGTGTGTGTGTGTCTGAAATTATAGCTTAGCAGTTGGGTTCTTCTCTAGAATCCCCTAGTGAGGGGCTGAAGGCATGGCTCAGTAGTAGAGACCCTGCCTAGAATTCCATAGTGAGGGGCTAGGGGTGTGGCTCAGTGGTAGAGCACCTGCCTGGAATCCAGCAGACTTCAGATTCGTTCCTCTTATTATTTAAAACAAGCAAATCTATGACACCTTAGGAAGTATTAGGTGATAAGAAAAACATGAGTGACTGGTGGTGGCGCACGTCTTTAATCCCAGCACTTGGGAGGCAGAGGCAGGCGGATTTCTGAGTTTGAGGCCAGCCTGGTCTACAGAGTGAGTTCCAGGACAGCCAGGGCTACACAGAGAAACCCTGTCTCGAAAAAACAAACAAACAAACAAAAAGAAAGAAAGAAAGAAAAAGAAAAAAGAAAAAAAAAGAAAAACATGAGTGTTGAGTAGCATTGGGGATTCTCTTGGTAATACTGCAATCTTCTTTGAGAAGCACTGGGAATTCTGCTGATAATAATGTGAGTTTGCAGTAAGAAGGCTTCCCTGAGAAACGGACTGTTGGGCAAAGGTCTAAATGAAGCAAGACAGTGAGTGAAGATCCCCAGAGAAGGGCCTTGCGGCAGAGGGCGGGGCATGCGGCAGAGGGCGGGGCATATGAGCCTCAGAGGTAGGAGCCAGACAGAAGCTGGGAGCAAGACAGTGAAGTTAGATCAAAGGCAGTGGGGGAAGGGAAGGAGATGGCTTCAGAGACATGCCTTATCATCTCTCAAGAGGATGCTGGTTTTTAAGCTAAGCAGGAAGGGAGGATTCTGGGCCGAGCTGTGTCGTATATGAGATGATTTGGAGATTAAACTGGGCATGGTGGCACATGTCTTTAATCCCAACATTCTGAAGACAGAGACAAGTGGATCTCTGTGAATTTGAGGGCTATCTGGTCTACATAAAGAGTTCCTGGTCACCCAAGGCTACACAGGGTGACTATATAAAAATAAAGAGGGGAGGTCTCATGTAGCTCAGGCTGGCCTCAAACTCACTATGTAGCTGAGAGTGCCCTAAAACTTCTGATCTTCCTGCCTCCTCCCTAGTGCTGGGGTCATGGCATGTATCACCACACCCAGTGTGGACTAACTGCTTAGTTGATGAGTACCAATGATTGTATGTGACTGTGTGTGGTGTCGTCCACGGCAGTTTCCACAATCAGTAAGCAACCATTGGTATTACCAGTGCAGACCATTATGTGACAAACTCCTAGCTGGGTTCTGGTGGGGTAGAAGTAGTAGAATGCACAAGAATCCTTGATAGCCTGGGCATGTTGGTTCAGACCTGTAGTCCCAGCACTGAGGCAGAAGGATTGGTATGAGTTCAAGGCTAGTGTCGGCTACATAATCTACATAAAAAGTTCCTGAGCTACAAAATGAGTTTCATGCCAGGAGGAGCTACAGGGTGAAGCTCTCTCCCAAAATAGATGATAAATATGAGAGAGAGAGAGAGAGAGAGAGAGAGAGAGAGAGAAAGACCTGGATTCACTCATCAGCACCATGCAAAGGTCCCTTAGAGGTCTGGAGATATAGCCCAGTGTTTAAGTGCTTGTTGCTTAGTATGTCAAGGCCCAGTGGCCCAGTACTGGGTAAAAAGGTTCATTTCAGGTACTGTTCTAAGTAATTTGCATATGTTAACCACTAATGCTTTCTAACTCTATTGGAAATTATAACACATTGTGGACGAGGCAGTAAAGAGACCTCGTTGGTGGCTGGGTCCCAAATCTAGAAGGTCAGAGTACTTTTCTTCAAAAGAACACACCCTATAATGAAAGCTTCTTGAAGTCAGGTTGAATGGCTCCTGTCTGTAATACTAGCACTTGGTAATAGACGAAGGCAGATGAGGGGCTCAAGGTCATCCTCAGCTACATGGCAAGTTGGAGGCTGGTCTTGGCTGCAGGAGATCTTGTCGGAAGAAAGGCAAAAGCTCTGTTTTTCTGTTTCTTCCTGTCTTCCTGTATTCCACCCTCCCACCATCTATCCATCCATCCATTCACCATCCATCCATCTGTCTCTCCGTCTGTCCATCCTCCATCCGTCCACCATCCATTCATCTGTCCATCCATCCATCCATCCATCCGTCCATCTGTCCATCTGTCTGTCCATCCATTCATCCATTCACCATCCATTCGTCTGTCTGTCCATCCATCCATCCATCCTCCATCCATCCATCCGTCCATCTGTCCATCCATTCATCCATTCATCCATTCACCATCCATTCATCTGTCCGCCCATCCATCCATCCATCCATTCACCATCCATCCATCTGTCTGTCCGTCTGTCCATCCTCCATCCGTCCACCATCCATTCGTCTGTCCATCCATCCATCCATCCACCATCCATTCATCCATCTACCATCTGTCCATCCGTCCATCCATCCATCCTCCATCCATCCATCCACCATCTGTCCGTCCGTCCATCCATCCATCCTCCATCCATCCATCCACCATCTGTCCATCTGTCCATCCATTCATCCATCTGTCCATCCATCCATCCACCATCCGTCCATCCGTCCATCCATGTCTAGCATATCTGCACATATTCATGTACAGATGCAGAAGTGTTTTTTTTTTTTTTTTTCCTTGAAGCCCAGCTCTGCTCCAGGTCTGAGAGCAAAGAGGATCCTGCATAAAATCTCACAGGGAGTAAGCAGGCTGTCACTGGGACAGAGAGAAGATAATTACTCAGGGTCACGCAGGAGCTGTCATTGGTAGCACAGGGGCCTCAAGAGAGGCGCCCGACCCTGACAAAACCGTTAAGGAGACACCTGTAAAGGAGATACTTCATTCTGGTCTCAAGAAGGTTTGAGAAACAGTTTGCAGGAGATGGCACAGGGCAGGCTTCAGGATGGCTCAGTGTCACCCCCAAGGCCTTGAAAGGAGATAGAGAACCAAGTGAATGAGGCCAGGGTCAGTATCACGGAAGGAGAGGAACAGAGGGAAGAGGGACGAATGCTCAGGACCCGTCAGAGCCCGGTTTTTGAAGCTGTAGGGAATAAAATCTTAATACACAGAAGCTGTTAGAACCTTTGAAAGCAAAGAGGAGACATGACCTGATTTATTTATTTTTAAATTGGTCCTTCTGCCTGCAGAGCAGCGAACATATCAGAAAGGACAGCAGTGGACATAGAGGGGCACATGTGGCAGCTGTTGCAGTTTAGTCATGGGACCCCACCCCCTCAGTGGCTCAGGGGCTCAGGCAGGAAAAGATCGAGAGAGTGTCGTCATTGATCACTCAGTGTGGTCCCCAGAGCAACAGCAGGCAGTGTTAGCTTGGATCTTGTTTCAAGTCCATGTTCTGAGCTCCCCCCCACCTCCAGAAAACCTGGGAATGAGATCCCACTGTTTTTTTTTGCCGATCCCTCAAGGAGCTCCAGTTTAGAGGCTAATTGGTGAAAATGTATAGATCGGAATTCTAGCTGTTAGTTCGATAATAAGTTCAACAGGCTAAGAGAGTCCCTTCTTTCCTCTGGCCCTTCCTTATTCCTTTCCTTTCCTTTTTTTTTTTTTTTTTTCTGTTTTTTTTCTTGCCCCCCCCCCCCCCCATTTTCAGAGACAAAGTCTTCCTGTATAGACCATACTGATCTTACATTCTCCATCCTCCTGCCTCAGGCTCTCTATTGCTGGGGTTACAGATGAGCCTAGCCAGAGATAGTTCTTAAGCTAAATATAGAATGAGAATAATGCCATTTTTTTCTCCATCCTGTCTCTCTTGGTCCTTTACATTTTTGGGTGCTGTGCCTCTTAGGAACATTTCCAGATACTGACTCTCTCTCTCTCTCTCTCTCTCTCTCTCTCTCTCTCTCTCCTCATCTCCTCACAGAGAGTGCGGATGGGTCCCTCTTCCTCCCCCATTCCTTCTCCATCCCCCAGTCCCACGGACTCAAAGCGATGCTTCTTCGGTGCCAGCCCAGGACGCCTGCATATCTCTGACTTCAGCTTCCTCATGGTTCTAGGAAAAGGCAGCTTTGGGAAGGTCAGATTTCTGGGGTTCTTGGGGGATGGGAGAAGGTCTACAGAGAGATTGGATTCCTATTCCTTAGGGAGGAAGTTTGGGTGGGTGACTCAACTGAAGGCTCCCGCATCCCTAAATGGAGTTAGGTTAAGATGGAGTATCTGGAGATTTCTGCTATAAATGCCTCAATGCTAAGCTGGCAAGATGGCTGAGCAGGTAAGGGCCCTTGCCACCAAGAGATAAAGGCACTCACCACCAAACCAGAGCACCTGAGTTTGATCCCCAGAACCCTAGTAGTGGAACACTAGAACTGACTCCCCTAAGTTGTTACTGACTTTGGCATACACCCTCCCCATAATAAATAATTGTAATAAAATCATGTGTGCCAATACTTTTCTTGAGGGGAGTTAGATGCAACTTCAGAACACCCAGTCCCTTGAGAGAGGAAGACTCTGATCCCGTCTTTTGTGTGAAGCATAGTGTAGGGCCCTGCAGCCCTACTATGGACTGGCCCTTTCGACCCTCTGTCTGCAGGTGATGCTGGCAGAACGCAGAGGCTCCGATGAACTCTATGCCATCAAGATACTGAAAAAAGACGTCATCGTCCAGGATGACGATGTAGACTGCACCCTCGTGGAGAAGCGTGTGCTGGCATTGGGAGGCCGAGGTCCCGGAGGCCGGCCACACTTTCTCACTCAGCTTCATTCCACCTTTCAGACTCCGGTGAGGAAGGAGGGGGTGGGGTCATGGTTTAGAAAGCTGAGATCAGGGTGTGGTCAGTGCTGAGAGATGACCCAGCGGGTAAGAGTGCTAGCCTCAGCTTCGTAAGGCCAGAGTTTGAATCCCAGTCCTCACTTAAGTAGCCAGACTTGGCTGTGTGTTCTGTAATCTCAACATCAGAGACGAGTAGGTCCCAGGAGCTCTCTGGATAACCAGTCTTGTCATTTCGGTGAGCATTCAGTTCATGAAAGATTCCCATTTCAAGGCAATAAGAGACTACCACATGGGATGACTTGGGCTCCCATAGCCTCACACTCCATATGCAGCACGTAACCACACACACAAGCAAGCACAAATAAATTACCAAAATAAATGAAGAAGGCTGGAGGTGATGGTACAGGCCTTTAATCCCAGCACTCAGGAGTCAGAAGCGGGTGGATCTTTCTGAGTTAGAGGTTAACCTGCTCTACAGAGCAAGCTCCAGTTCAGCCAGTTATGTAGTGAGATCCTGCGTCAATAAAACAAACCAAAACGGATGAGCAATGGCTTAGTGGAAAGAACAGACTGCTCTTGCAGAAGACCTGATTTTGGTTCTCTGGCACCCAGGAGCTGTGGCTCATAACCGCATGTAATTCTAGCTCCAGGGGGTTTACTGCTCTGGTCTCTGAGGATACCTGTACTCGCACACATATAAGTCTCCCATGTATATATAGTTCAGAATAAGCTTAAAAATGAATGAGTGTGGCCAAACGTGTGGGATCCAATGTTGTGGAGATGCTGGTGCTGTTTAGGGGCAGAGCCAGAGGATGGGACCTGAGTGGGTATGGTCAGAACCTTTGTGATTCCTCTGAGCTCAGTTTCCAACGCCTGTAGCTACGTGTTCTGTGGTTTTGAGTCTAATGACTTAGACATAAATCTTTTTTTCTTTTCCTTTCTTCCCTTTTCTTTTTTTTTTTTTTTTTTAAAGATGAGCTTGCTTACACCATACTGGGAATCAAGGCCAGGGCTTTGTGTAAGCTAGGCAAGCTAGGCAAGCACTCTCCTATCCCCAGCTCTTAGGGATGTCTTCTTCTCATTGGACATGGCAAGAATGACTGGGCTTCCAGGGTGAGCTCATCACTTTTGGATTCTGACTGAAGGATGAGTCATAAAAAAGTATTTCCCTGAGACTGAGAGATTGTACAAGAAGTTAGAATCCTCACAGCTTGGAGAGGGCATGACTTCACTTTCCTTGGTCTGAGCAAAAACCGAGTACTGGCATGTATTTGTCATTCTGGGGCTTGAGAAGCAGAGGCAGGAGTATTACCACGAGCTTAGCCTGGCCCACAGAGTGATTAACTATAGTAATAATCAGAGCTAGAGCGATGTCTTAGTGGGTAAGAGCACCTGAGGACCTGAGTTTGAATTCCCATTACCGATGTAAAATGCCAGATGTGGCTTCATGAATACCTGTAACACTAGTGTGTTGGCAGTGGGAATGGAAACAGTGTCATGGGGTCTTTACTGACTGTCACCTTAATTGTGGGTTCAGTAAACAGACCCTGTCTCAAGGACATAAGGCAGAGTGAGAGAGATGGTCATCTTATGCCTTCTGACCCCACACATGCACACATGCATGCATACATACATGCACACACATGTACACACATGTACACATGTACAGACATGCACACATGCATGCACACACATATGCACATACACATGTACACATTTACAGACATGCACACATGCATGCACACACATATGCACACACACATGCACAAATGCATGCACACATACATGCACATACCATCTACAATTCACCTGCTTAGAAAAACAAACAGTTTCAAGTGAAGAAAGCCTGACTATCTTTGACTCTAGACAGTGAGAACTATGTGTGTGTGTGTGTGTGTGTGTGTGTGTGTGTGTGTGTGTGTGACAGAGAGAGAGAGACAGGGACAGACACAGGATGTAGTTTAAGATTCAGTGTTCTTGGATTTCACTCAAGTCCTGTGAATCGCTTAGAAAACTACTTAATTAGAGTAACAAAAATAAGGCTGAGGAGATTCTGAGGTTCCAGGGCTAGAATCTTGGCCCCCTTCCTATATACCTGGCCAATTCCTCTGGATTACCGGCTGAGTGGATCAGAAGGCCTCCAAGTCTGTCCCCAGTGGGCGGGAGGAAAGAGCTGTTCATAAGCGGCTATGATGGAAAGTAATCCCAGCATTTGAAAGGCAGAGGCAGGAAGATCAGGACTTCACGGTTATCAGCAATTACACAGTGGGTTTAAGGCTAGTTTGGGCTACGCGAAACCTTGTCTTTTTATTTTTTATTTTATTTTATTTTTTTAAGCCTAGAGCTAGGGAGATAGCCCATCAGTTACAGAGAATCCAGGTTCAGTTCCCAGCATCCGTGTGGTGGCTTACAGTGATCTGAGCCTTCAGGTCCAGGGCATCTAATGCTCTCTTCGGACCTTCGGAGGCACCAGGCACATGTGGTAACATACATACATGCAAAACACTCACAAGGTGCAAGGTGGGCTAGGTGTGGGGGAAGGTCGTGGCACAGCCTTTAATCCCAACTTTAGGAAGCAAAGGCAAGCATTTGAGGCCAGCCTGGTCTACAGAGTTAGTTCCAGGACAGCCAGAGCAACACTGAGAAATCAAAAGAAAAAGGGAAAAGAAAAGAAAAGAAAAGAGAAGAGACGAAAACAAAAGAAAAAAGCCACCGGGCAGTGGTAGAGCACGCCTTTAATCCCAGCGCTTGGGAGGCAGAGGCAGGCGGATTTCTGAGTTCGAGGCCAGCCTGGTCTACAGAGTGAGTTCCAGGACAGCCAGGGCTACACAGAGAAACCCTGTCTCGAAAAACACAAAACAAAACAAACAAAAAAAGAAAAGAAAAAAAGAAAAGAAAAAAGCTTTTCTGTTCCGGTGTAGGTGTATCCCTGCCACTAAGCCACGCCCATTCCTCCTTAGGACCGCCTGTATTTTGTGATGGAGTATGTCACTGGGGGAGATTTAATGTACCACATTCAGCAACTGGGCAAGTTTAAGGAGCCCCACGCAGCGTAAGTCTCAGCAGTGGTGACGGGAGTGGGAGGTGGGAGGAGCGACCCTGTTATTGACCTTCTAACTTGCCGCGTGTTCCTCCAGATTCTACGCTGCGGAAATCGCCATAGGCCTCTTCTTCCTTCATAACCAGGGCATCATCTACCGGTCAGTAGCCCCAACAATTTCTGGAGAGGAAAAATAGGTCCCTGTAGGGGTTGAGATTTCAACACAGAGCTCTGGATTGTTGAACGATAGTTGCCTCGGGTTTTCTTTCCTATTGCTGTGTTAAAGTACACTGTAAGGGGGCTGGAAGGACGGCTTCAGCAAGGCTGGATACTGCACTTGCAGAGGACTGAAGTTTGGTTTTCAACACCCATACCAGGTTGTTCAACACCCATACCAGGTTGTTCACAACTGCCTGTAACTCCAGCTCCCAGAGACATGACATCCGTGTTTACACCCTGCCCCAGCCATCTGGACACACACACACACACACACACACACACACACACACACACACACACACACAGAGAGAGAGAGAGAGAGAGAGAGAGAGAGAGAGAGAGAGAGAGAGAGAGAGAGAGAGAGACACACACACTTATTGAACCAAAAACCAAATCAAACCAAACCACCACCACAACAACAACAACAACAGCCAAAGGGAGGAAACGTTTGGCTTGACTCACAGTTTCTGTCATTGAGGGGAAATCAAAATAAAATAAACTTGAAGCAGCTATTTATGTCCACAGTTAAGAACAGAGAACATAGCTGGGTGGTGGTGGCGCACGCCTTTAATCCCAGCATTTGGGAGGCAGAGGCAGGCGGATTTCTGAGTTCGAGGCCAGCCTGGTGTACAGAGTGAGTTCCAGGACAGCCAAGCTATACAGAGAAACCCTGTCTCGAAAAACAAACAAACAAACAAACAAACAAAACAACAAAAACAAAAAACAAAAACAAACAAAACAAAACAAACAAACAAACAAAAAAAGAACAGAGAACATGCCCTGCAGTGGTGGCCATCTCTTTAATCCCGGGACTCAGGAGTCAGAAGCAGATGGAAGCCTGAGTTTGAGGGCAGCCTGGTCTACAGAGCAAGTTGTAGACAGTCAGGGCTACACAGAGAAACCCTGTCTCAAAACAAAGAGCAGAGAGCAATGGATTAATTCACAAAGCTAGTGCTCAGATAACATAGTCCGTAAACTTTCTTGCCTGGGATGTGTGACCACCCACACTAGACTAGGTCTGCCTACCTCAATTAAAGTAATGAAGAGAGTCCTCAACAAACTTGCCCACAGACCAACCTGATCCAGACAATCCCTCACTGAGACTGTCTTCCTGGGTTATATCTAGTTGACATTAAACACTAACCATTGCACTGTCCTTCCTTGTATCGTCATCCACCAGGGACCTCAAGTTGGACAATGTGATGTTGGATGCTGAAGGACACATCAAGATCACAGACTTCGGCATGTGTAAAGAGAATGTCTTCCCTGGATCCACAACCCGTACCTTCTGTGGGACCCCGGACTACATAGCACCTGAGGTAACCCTGAGCCTGCTGCTCTGTGGGTATCTCTCAGTGGGTGCAATTGTCTAGTAGTCATAGTAGGCGAGGCTTGTCCTTAATTTGTAGGTGTCTTACTAGCTCCCACCTATGGTAGCACTTAAAGTCAAGGGACGATTCACATTATGTTAAGAGAAGAAAGCAATAAAGTGACACATGCATTTAGTGCTCAGCTCACACACTCCATACCATTCATACCCTTCAGGCTTCCCTACCTAGGGAATGGTGCCACCCACAGTGGGCTACATCTGCCTACCTCAAATGGGTAAAGCAAGCAGGACTTGAGGATGAATAGTGTACATGAATGTGATTGGCTTGTAGGAGTGTGAGTAGAACACACACTATTCCAGAGTAGAGAAGGTGGAGACTATTTCTAGTGAGTTTTGAGTGGGCAGGCCTGAGAACACGATGCCTACCGTGAGGCTTTGTGTCTTCTGGATGCTGGTTGGGTGGAACTTACCCTTTAGTACAGAACTGGATGGCAGCTCATTGATAAACAGTACATATGTAGCTTTGTTGTTGATTTTTACGTGTGTGTATGTATGTGTGTGTATGTTTTCATGTGTGTGGACACATTTGTGTATGCGTGTGGAGGCCCAGGGTTATGGTAGGAATCCTGTACCACTCTCCTGTTCATTGAGGTAAAATTCAGTCAAACCCAGAGTGTGCCGATATGCTAATCTCTCTAGCTAGCTTGTACTAAGGATCTTCTGCCTCCTCCTTCCGAGGCTGGAATACAGGTGGCCTGCTACACCCACCTGGCATTTATGTGGGTTCTGGGGATGCAAATGCTGGCCCTTATACTTATGTGGTAAGTAGTTTCAATCACTGAACCATCCCTTTAGTCCTCTTTCTGTTTTTAAGACAGGGTATCATGTATTCCAGGCTGGCTTTGAACTCACTTTGTAAAGGATCATGACCTTGAACTTACGATCCTTCTTCCTGTATCTCCTTCGTGTTAGAACAACAGCTGGCATTAGATAGCATACCTGGCTTTATGTGTTACTGGGGTTCAGACCCAGGTTTTTATGTATCTTGGGGAAACAGTTTACTAAGCTATACCCCAAGCCTATGCACCTCACACTTTTTTGTCCTAATATTGGGAGTTGAGCACAGGCCTTCAACTTACCCATAGTTCTATAATGCCAGTAGATCACCCTCCTGACACCCTGAGAGGGCATGGCCAAACCCTTGAATTTCCCAGAGAAGCAGAAAACTGACCCTTGGATACTTATTTCCTTCCTTCCTTCCTTCCTTCCTTCCTTCCTTCCTTCCTTCCTTCCCTTCCCTTCCCTTCCCTTCACTTCCCTCCTCTTCCTCCTCCTCCTTTTCTTCTTCCTCTTCTTCCTCCTCCTCCTCCTCCCCCTTCCCCTCCCCCTCTCCCTCCTCCTCCTCCTCCTCCTCCTCTTCCTCTTCCTCTTCCTCTTCCTCTTCTTCTTCTTCTTCTTCCTCTTCCTCTTCCTCTTCTTCTCTCTCTCTCTCTCTCTCTCTCTCTCTCTCTTTCTCTCTCTCCTCTCTTTCTTTCTTACTTTTTCCCTGTCTGTTTGCTTTGCTTTTCAAGACAGGGCTTCTCTGTGTGACAGCTCTAGCTGTCCTGAAACTTACTATGTAGACCAGGCTTGCATCAAACTCACAGAGATCTTCCTGCCTTGAGAGTGCTGGGATTAAGAGCAGGCACCAACACTGCCTGGCTAACCCTTGGATATTTTCAATGGTCTTAAGAGGCTGGAGCTAATATTCTGAAGGTTCATACTGTAGTTGGGTAGTATGCCTACACTGGCTTTACTAAGCTGTGGAGGCTATTGTACTGGGTAGGGCTGCTGTCTCTTGACATTTACCATAGATCAGTGCTAGGACCCAAGTAATCAGTGCTACTGGTCGAAAAAACCTTCCTGTAATCTGAACTCATTCTCACAAGGTAGAAAAATACACATGTAATCTTGACTCTGACTCTGGCTTATTGAGACTAGAATTCTTTAGGCTTAAGAATCTCTTGTCTCAGTCAGGTGTAGTGGCACATAGCCTATGAAGTGCTGGGCACTTCAGGAGGCAGATAGATGTAGATCTCTGTGAGTTGGAGGCCAGCTTGATCTACAAAGACAGTCCAGGACAGTCAGGGTTCTGTTCAGCATAGAATCTCCTATCTCAGCATTTGTTAGTCGGAACTGGGAGAATCTCCATTTTGGGTGAGGACAGCTGGGGATATCTAGTGAGACACTGTCTAGGGAAAAAACAGAAAGTAAAAGGAATGAGAAAATAATCGACTCAGGTATGGCGGCTCACTCTTGTAATCCTAACATGCAGGAGATGGAGGCAGGAGGATCAGAAGTTCAAGGACATCCTTGTCTACATAGAGAGCCAACCTTGGTTCTTGAGATCTCAAGAAATGTTTTTCTGGTCTTTGAAATTCATATGAGGGTCAGACAGATGGCTTAGTGGGTAATGTAGTTACTGCCAAGACTGATTGATTGCTTGGGATTTATCCCAGGAACCCACATACTGGAAGCAGACAACTGGCTCCTGAAAGTCTTTTCTTCCACACAGAAGCCATGGCATGCATATATTTTTCTCAGTAAATTTAAAAAAATGTGCTAAAAATGAGGTTTAGTCAAGCCTGGTGATGCATGCCTTTAATACCAGCACTATGGAGGCAGAAGCAAACAGATCTTTGTGAGCTTGAGGCCAGCTTGGTCTACAGAGTAAGTTCCAGGACAGTTAAGGCTATTATGTTACACAGAGAAACCATGTCTCAATCCCCAAGACACACACACACACAAAAACAAAAAAAAGAAAAAAGAAAGGAAGAGAGAAAGAAAGAAAGAAGGAAAGAAAGGAAGAGAAAGGTTTAGCTCTGTATGCTTAGCATTCAAACAGAAGGTGTGGTTACCCAAATTTTCTACATGGGTAGTATTTATGACTTGATCCTTAGATAGGCTTTAATATATTATTAAATTTATTATTTTGCATATTCACGGGCACACATGTCACAGCATGTATGTAAAGATCAGAGAGAAATTTTGTGGAGTCTCATTTAATTTCTCTCTGCTTTAAAAAACATTATGTGAGCCAGGCAGTGGTGGTGCACACCTTTAACCCCAGCACTTGGAAGGCAGAGGCAGGAGGATTTCTGAGTTCGAGGCCAGCCTGGTCTACAGAGTGAGTTCCAGGACAGCCAGAGCTACACAGAAAAAGCCTGTCTCAAAACAAACAAACAAACAAAAAACCACCACCAACAAACAAAAACCATTATGTGTGTGTGTGTGTGTGTGTGTGTGTCACAGCTTGCATACTGAGGTCAAAGAACAACTTTAGGGAGTTAATTTTCTCCTCCCACTATGTGAGTCCTAGGAATTGAATGCCAGTCAACAGGTTTGTTGTGTCAAGGGGCTTTTTGCCGGCTCCCATCTTTCCAGCCCTTACATGGCCTTTGTATATTGACAGTTAAGGAAACTTATAAGTATATAAACATTGTTTCCTGGACTTTCCAAAGGGTGGAGCTATTGCTAAAATAGTCAGAGTGGAAAGTTCTTGAAGTGGGTCAGAATCCAGAGAGAGAAGCCATAGGAATCCTGCAGCCTTAAAAAATAAACATCTGTATTCCCAGCACTTGGGAGGTGAAGGCAGGAGAATAAAGAGTTCAGAGTCATCCTCCAACACATAGTTAGTTCAAAGCTAGCCGGAACCACACGAGACTCTGTCTCCAAAAACATGTCACACACTCTGTTTTCCCTTCCTCTTTTAGATCATTGCCTATCAGCCTTACGGGAAGTCTGTGGACTGGTGGTCTTTCGGGGTCCTGCTGTATGAGATGTTGGCAGGACAGGTAAGGCAAAGTAGGGAATGCTGGCTTAACTAATGGCCTCAGAGAGTCGGGTGTCCCTTTCTATGTGGCATTATTCTAGTAGGAACAGAATGGAAAGGTAGTCCAGTCTAAGAAAACATGCTCATCTGTGGGGGACAGCGTGGCGCTGTCCGCGGTCCTGAAGCATTGTTTTAACCATGACGGTTTGGGATTTGTTTCCTTTTCCTTGTGGACCTCTTTAGCAGCCTGAACCATAACAACAATGGCTACAACAGTGTGATAGCCGTAGTATGCACATGGAAAGATGTTTTTAAATGAAAGAGATAACTGTATGTGGTATTGTGTGCCTGTAACTCCAGCACTTGGGAGGTGGACATAGGGGATCAGGATTTCAGGGTCATCTCTTGCAGTCATGGCCTGGGCTACATAAGACCCTGTCTTAAAACAGACAAACAGGCAGACAAAACCTTTACATTGTGTTGCCTTTCCTAACCACGGAAGTCTAAGCCACTTAGCCAGTGAGGATTATCATTTCCAGTCTTTCCTGTATCCCGTTCCCCCCATTAGATGACATACCGCCAGAGATTTACATAGCAGAAGAAGACAGCCAGACAGTAGAGTGATGCACAGAACTAGGGCATGTATGATGAGGAATTAGAGATGAAAATGGAATCGTTTTCCTGCTTTTATCCAAGGCACTTGGCCATGGGGGTGGGGGATGCATTATCACGATGCTTTTGTTTGAAGTGGGGCTGAAGGGATCAGGTTTGGGAAAGGCAGCCTCTCCAGTCTCTGACTTAATTCTGCCTTCTTTTGAAAAGCCGCCCTTTGATGGGGAAGATGAGGAGGAGCTGTTTCAAGCCATCATGGAACAAACTGTCACCTATCCCAAGTCACTTTCCCGGGAAGCTGTGGCCATCTGCAAGGGGGTGAGAGCCCCAACTCCCAGCTTTTTCAGACCCACAACCCATACACCTCGGTGACCATCTCTTTTAGAAAAATGCTCCTATCACTCAAACCTTCCTACAACCATCTCCTGCAAAAGTTGTTTTGAACAATATTTTGCTATCTTGCTGTCACCTCCAGACCAAGGGTGGCCCCTGCCTCACCCTGTCCCACTGCAGGGAATGTCAAAAGGGCAGAGCCTGTTTTTCTAGAGCTGGGTAGGTCAGATTACCCGTAATCTCCGTGACATACTCTTCATGGGTCCTTATGAGTCATCCAAACTGTGAGCCTCGGTTTTTTTCTTCCTCTGTTGATGCAGAAGGAAGTGCATGGACGATAGGAGATCTTCCAGCTCTCCCCATATCTTCCTCTCTCCTTCCTTTTTTGGATTGTTCCTATGTCTCCATTTCCCCCTCTCTGACTCTTATATCACCACACTTGATTTTTTAAAAGCATTTTAAATTGCATTTTTAGTGTATTGATTTGTGTGTGCGTGCACACATACATCATAACACAGATGTGGAGTTCAGAGGACAATGCTAAGGAGTAATTTTTTCCCTTCCAACGTGTGTGTCTTAGGGATCAAACTCAGGTCATCTGTCAGACATGGTGACAAGTGCCTTTACTCACTGAACTATCTGACAGGCCCTCTCTGTGTGCTTTCCACAGTTCCTGACCAAGCACCCAGGAAAGCGCCTGGGTTCAGGGCCAGATGGGGAACCCACCATCCGGGCTCATGGCTTTTTTCGCTGGATCGATTGGGAGAGGTTGGAGAGACTGGAAATTGCGCCTCCTTTCAGACCACGTCCGGTCAGTTGCCCTCCTAACTTCCGTCCCTCAGAGTTGGGGCTCCCGAATTTCAATACTTGTATGTGGAGGTGGGGGGGACCCTTCTGCAGAGATGCTTCTAAAAGGATGAACAGAGACCACGGGGATTTATATAGATTCTGATTATCAGGGCTTAATTTTCCATTCGCTCGTTTCGCAGTGTGGCCGCAGTGGCGAAAACTTTGACAAGTTCTTCACGCGGGCGGCGCCAGCATTGACCCCGCCGGACCGCTTGGTCCTAGCCAGCATCGACCAAGCTGATTTCCAGGGCTTTACTTACGTGAACCCGGACTTCGTGCACCCAGATGCCCGCAGCCCCACAAGCCCTGTGCCCGTGCCTGTCATGTAATTTTATCTGCTGCCGCTAGGTGTCCCCAGTGCTCCCTCCCAAGCGGGCTGTAACACCCAACCACCCCCCATCCCCGGCTCTAGTCCGAATTCTAGATCTCTTACTCCACCCAGCCTCCTGGCCTCTTTCACGCACCCCAACGGGTTCTAGACGCTGTTCCCCAGCATTGCTGGCATTTTAAACTTCAAACAGTCTCTAGAGCCTTTCTGTGTTCTAGATTCCGTTGTGCTGAGCTCTGTTTTCCCCCCACCCCCAACATCTGGATGCTGTTCCAACTCTTCCCAGAAACCCCACTCCGTGTTGGGTTCTAGACTCTATCTTGGTAGTTTTATGCCTTTTCTCTCCCTACACCACCCTGGGGGAAATAGTCTCATGAGATTGCCTGCTCCAGACTAAGATTCCAGATCCGCTCCTGCATCCTAAAAGGCCCCTCTCACCCCCACTTCAGTTGTAGTTTTAAGTGGGAGGCTGGGCTCCGCGTTCTAGGCCACCTCCCTTCCACGCTCTGGGGATTCCTGGCATGCACGGAGGATTCTTTTCCCGACTTTTCTCAGTCAGCTTTTGTTCTAGACTTGTTCCAGAACCTCTCACCTGCTCACCTGCCCCGTGCATGGCTCCAGCCTTGGTCGGAATCACACACACACACACACACACACACACACACACACACACACACACAC